>JAVKPL010009483.1:0-388941 GCA_032173675.1 Gastrolobium villosum
TTGAATTCACAATTCATTTATATTCAACTAATGTGTGGTTATTATTGTTAGTACTCAAAGTTGGACTAATTAAAAATTTTAATTTGACCAAATTTATTCAAGTCATGTTTGGGAACTTGTCTTGGACAAATGGGAAGTACAGAGTAACCAGTCCTATCGTAGTCCTGTAAGGCTGTAACTTCAGAAATTACTCGGAGGAATGTTATGCTATCATAACCATTTTAGTATGTGTTTGTGTTTGTTGTTATCAGGCTATAATGATAATCATGTGTTTTTTACCATTGGAATGTCGCTGTATTGAACTTTCTTACATTATATACTGTAATAGGCACACTGAATCATGTTACAGGAAAATGGGGAGGTTATATTTACTACCTCTTTTTCTTACTACTTCTTACTATTAAATCTTAATCGTTGATTTCCGTCAATCTAACGGTTAAGATTTATTGGATCATATTTATTAATTAATTATTAATTTCCAATAAATTTTAACCATTAGATTGGCAGAAATCAATGGTCAAGATTTAGTAGTAAGAAGTAGTAAGTATAACCTCTCCCCAGAAAAACATAAACATTTCTTGTTGACACATAAAATCGATGGACTCACATTTTTTTTTTAAAGAAAAGAAAAAGAAAGCACAAAGTTCAATGTATGAGCAGGACAAGGACGAGTTTTTGGTTTTCCTATAACAGGACCAACATTTAACCCTTATGTTGTGTTTGGTTGACGGAATTTGATGAGATAGATAGACATTGGAGAAGTGAGATTGTGTTTGACCAAGTTTGGTTGAATAGTTTTCAATATTTGCATACCAAAATTACTCCCCTAGCATTCCATTTTACATGTCAATTGGACCCAAATAGATGGCTCAATATTCCCATTTTGGATGTGGTATTGGAGAGGTTGCCTAGCTAAATGAAGACATGGGACTAAACGGAGACATGGAGATGGCACCCAAAGATGACGAACATACCCTAAGTAAAGGTAAAAATTTTAGAATTTATATTAAAAAATTACAAACATACTCAAATATCTAAAAATAAATGATAAAAATTTCAAATATTTTAATATAAAAAATAATAAATCACATATTATTCTCCAATAAAAAATCAAATAAAAATATAATGATCGTGATACGGGGCTGTAGGTTCAGAAAATGACATCCCTAACTATAAATTAAATCAAAATCTTCTGCATAGTGCATAATTGAGATAATATTAGTGTTGTAGGTACATAACTTATATAAGTGAATAAGTAAAAAAATATTCAAATATGTTATTATGATTTTTTTTTAATTGGAATTTTTTATTTTTTATTTTTGGACAGGGCGAGTCACCGATTAACTGATCGGGTCACCAATTTTTATTAAAACCTGCCGGATCAGACTGAGTTGCACTGATTCTGATACATAACCGGTCTATTACTTCAATCGGATTAATTATATGATTGGTTTATCGGTTCCACAATCGACCTGCTCAAATCGATTCAATTTCTATAACACTTCTTTTTCTCATATATAAAACATTCAACTCATTTCCTAGCAGCCTCTCTTTTCTTGTTTTTTCTTTTTTGGTACAAATCAGTCTCTTTTTCTAGTGATGTAGTTATATTTAATTAAGAAATGATATTTTTATTTAAAGTATTAAATAAAAAGAAAACTTTTAAAACCTTGAAATTTTAAAGTTATATTTTCTTTTTAACTTATTACTTTACAAAAGTACTTTCCACTTCTATCACAATTATTGTGAATGTTACCTATTCTTTTTGACGACTCAAAAGTCTTCATGGTTAAGTTGAAAAATATCTCCGATATTTTTTTGCAATACGTAAGCGTCAAATTATTTTTTTATTAAAATTAGAAAAAATAATATAATTGACTTTATTGATTCTATTCATCTTTCTATGATTATTTTCACTTAAGTTTTATTTTATTTTATTTTTTATATTTTTAATAAAAAAAGTAATTACTCCTATAATACTAAAATTCTACTGCGACGAATTGTGATGCTTTTCTCTTCTAATCAATATGTGATTATTTTATTTTATTTTATTTTTGGTGGAACGTTATCTGACTATTTAAATAAAGGAGAAATGACCTTGACAGTTGACCCTTTATTAAATATTTTATTACTTAAAATTATATTTTATGCAAGTTTTAAAATCTGCTATGAAAAAAGTTATTAATAAATCTTGGATCAGTTATTTAATCAGAATACCAACACTTCTTAAAAAAATAATTAAGGAAGCAAAACGCAACGAACGGGGAAGCTCCCTATTTCCGTTGGATCTTCGGGATATAAATACTCTTTATTAAAAACAATAATAATATTGTATTAAAAAAAACAATAATAATATTAATAGGATGCAGTTATACTTATCACTATTTATCACTCTTATTATTTGTTTAATTATTAAATAACTTGTCCAAGATCTGTAATAATTTTTTTGACAGCAGATGTTTAAAACTTGCATAAAATATAATTTTGAGTAATAAAATATTTAATAAAGGGTGAAGGTCATTTTTCATTGATTTAAATAGTCAGATATCGTTTAACCAAAAAAATAAAATAAAATCCACGTATTGATTAGAAGAGAAAAAAAGAACGGTGTTTCGAGGTATTAGATCATTGGACCATCGATTCAACCGGTTAAATTAAATTTATATTATATTGGATAAGTTATTGTACCTATCATTTTTCTGCCTTTTTTGTTTACTATTTTCTAACACCATTAGATCATAATTTCAAGAAGAAAGAGAAAGATAAAAATTATTTGAGATTTTGATCTAAGGGGACGTTTGGTAGAGGAGATATTTTTTTAACCAAGTAAATGTAATAACCAGGAATATGATAGGAAAGCGAGTTTGATATGAAAGTTAAAAAAAGTTGTTTGGTTGGGTAACATATTACCAGAAAAATTGGGGTAAATTTTGTGAATCTTTGTTTGGTTGAAGGTAGAATAATAATAGAAAAATGGATAGAAAGGAAGAAAGTAACACTTATATTTGTCCCATCTATGTGATTTTTTGTAGCATTGAGTTTGAGAAGGGAATAAAGATGGTTATAATAAACTTGTCGGTGTGATTGGAGTTCAAATAAATGACATTTATGTAAAAAGAGAAGCATACAAAAATAAATGGGTCTTTATCCAGATTTTGTAGTTGAGAAATTGCTTTTTACATTCTTACATTCTTACATTTTTTATTTTTTAATTGTTACGAGTCACTAATATGTTTTTTGCAAACAGTGTTTTTGGAAAATAAATGGGTCTTTATGCATATTTCACTTCCCTAGTCTTCCCCAAATACCACCTCTGAGGTGGTATTTGCAAATAGTGTTTTTGCTCTCAATTTACACATAAGGATGATTTGCATGGGTGCTAAGCATGCCTGATTTTATTTCTATAAATCCTCTACCAAACATGACATTAATGGTATCCCACCCTCACTCAGTGGCGGACCCACGGTGGGTCACATGTCCGCACTTGCGGACATGAGATTTTTTTTGTGTGTGTAGTCATGTAGGTTATTATTTATCTTTTGGTTCGATATTTATAATAAGAGTAAATATCATTTTAAGTCCCTAACAAAAAACATGGTCCCATTTTAGTCTCTTACCAAAAATTAGTCTCGAGGAGATCCTAAAAAATTCAAAGTGGATCAATTTAATTAAAATCGTGATACTCACAAATTCAAAAAAGATCTATATTAGTTTCAAAAAGACTAAAATATGTCCACTTTAAATCAGGTGGCTCTTTTTTTTATAATGGACTAAAATGGGGACCGAATTTTTTGTTAGGGACCAAAAATGATATTTATTCTTATATTAGTTAGCAACATAACAACGTACAGAGATAATTAAAACAACATAGCAACGCAAATTGATTAGAGAGAAAGCTTATTCTTTCTCCTCTATCACATACCCATTCCCATGATTTCTCGTTCCCATGATTTATTCATCCTTTATTATGGAAGCAACTAGATAATGAGTTGTTCAAGCGTTAATTTAAAATTTTTTACGAAAAATTTTTTCGGGGGAAACCCCCGCCACTAAATGTGCGGACATAGAGAAATTTTCCTGGGTCCGCCACTGCCCTCACTTACCCCGCTATCTCACCAGAAGACATCTACCAAACATCCCCTAACGATATTATAGAGTGACGGAAAAAGGTAGGCAGACAAAAAATATATGTAGAATAACTTATTTCATATTATATTATATAATAAATATAATATACAGTGCATTTTGACAATATTAAGAGTATTCTAGTGGTAAGTGGTAACAATACTCACTCTCATAGGCTTGGTTCGATTCCCAACAAGGCTTAAAATTTTAATCCTGGGACCCGCCCCGAATTGGATTATTCGCGAAGCAATGAATCGATTGAAATATCTCTACAAAAAAATTATTTAATGGAGAAAACAACTTGACCCGCCGGGTTCCATAAACCGATTCAATTACATGACCAATCCAATGATTAACTCGAATCGGTATCCTTATCGGGGTATCGAAACTTGGGTTGACCTGGTCGGTCCAATTCAAATTTTAAAACACTGGATAAAAACATCACAATTCGTGGTAGTATATATATATATATTTTTTTGGAATACAAGGGAAAGCAGAAACAGAACTACACAAAGCTAAAACTGGCCGAGACAAGGCCATTACAATCCTCTAACAAAAGGTCCCTACACCCATCCGGAGGAGCATCGAACCAATGAAGATCCTTGCTATCATCAATCCTGAGCTTAGCCATCCAATCAGCAACCTGATTCCCTTCTCTATAAGTGTGAACAATATCCACATACCAAAAAGTATTAATTCTATCAACAAGAAAAAAGCAAGGATGAAATTTTACACATCCTTCCTTAATCAAGTGTATAGCAACCAAAGAATCACCTTCCAAAATAGCATTATGGATATTGTTATGCCATATCCATTCCAGCCCAATCAGGTATCCCCACAATTCAGCCATTAAAACCGGACCATGGCTAAGTCTCTTGGTATATTTTTAGTATTATAGGAGTAATTACTTTTTTATTAAAAAAAAAATAAACCTTAAGTGACAATAATCATAAAAAGATGAAAATAGAATCAATAAAGTCAATTATATTATTTTTTCTAATTTTAATTAAAAGTAAATGGACGCTTACATATTGCAAAAAAAAAATCAATTTTTTTTTTCGAATTTTTTTTCTGTATGCGGATATTTTTCAATTTAACCATGAAGACTTTTGAATCGAGGCAATTATTGTTACTGGACTGTGTCTATGATTATAATCTAATAGATGAAGCTTTGGTCCAAGAAAACATGAAAACAAAGCAAGGACGCTATGCACGGTAGAGGACCCACAAATAATTCAGGACCAAAAACACGAGTGACCCTATTCCACACGTCTATTATTTTCTGGATATTAATTGTTCTAATATGACTTGTCGGTTATTAGAGTGCTTCGTACCATGTTCTTTCTCAGCAGTTTCTTATCGAATTTTTTTTGGAAGAGCAAGAGCCATAAAAAAAATAGCCTTCAATTATAATTTATTTATCATATATAAAGAAAAAAATATTTATCATTTCAAATGAAATAATCATATTTTAATGTATAATTAGTGATTTGTTATATTTTCCTCTTTATAAAATTAAAAAGAAAAACAAAGACAATATTCTTGAGGAAAAAATATAAAAAATTACTAAATACATACTAAAACATGGTTGTTTCATTTAAAATGAACAAAGTTTTGCCTTTTAAATGACTAATGCTTATGATTTCTAAATTATATGATAAATTAATTAAAAAGTTAAAAAAATTGAACTTATAATTTTGCCAAAAAAATGAACATAGAGGTTTTAATGAGCTAATTAGTCAACTAACTTTATTCACAGAGAGTCAGCTAATTGTGTGTGTAGAAAAGTTTGTTATGTTATGTTAAAGGAGGAAATGAAAACCTATAATATTAATTAGTATTAGAGTAAAACAAGGATTATGTTACGGGAAAACTTAAACATTTCTTGTTGACACATAAAATCGATGGACTCACATTTTCTTTTAAAAAAGAAAAGAAAAAGAAAGCACAAATTTCAATCTATGAGCAGGACAAGTTTTTGGTTTTCCTATAACGGGACCAACGTTTAACCCTTATGTTGTGTTTGGTTGGCGGAATTTGATGAGATGGATAGACATTGGAGAAGTGAGATTGTGTATGACCAAGTTTGATTGAATAGTTTTCAATATTTGCATACCAAAATTACTCCCCTAGCATTCATTTTGCATGTCAATTGGATCCAAATAGATGGCTCAATATTCCCATTTTGGATGTGGTATTGGAGAGGTTGCCTAGCTAAATGAAGACATGGGGCTAAATGGAGACATGGAGATGGCACCCAAAGATGAGGAACATACCCTAAGTAAAGGTAAAAGGTAGCATTGGTGATTCAATTTTTTTAAAAAATAGGATTATTTTGGTAATTGTAACTTATTTTTACATTAATATTTTATCTCAAACCAAACATAGATTTCCTTATTTTTCCGGTAATTTCTTTCTCAACCAAACAATTTTTTTTACATTTTACTACCAAACTCACTTTCCAATCATTTCCCTGATAATTACATTTCTCTAATATTCAAAAATTCTCTCCTCAACCAAACCCCCCTTATTATTATGCCCTTATTCACCATTCTACCTTTACCATTGGTTTTTCCTCTTTCTATTTGTTCTTTCATTTCCTTCAATTATGTCCCTCTAATTTACGAGCCATGCAACTGAATTCCCATAGCCAACTGTAATTAAATTGCTCTGTTATTTTTTTAAGAATGAATGAATTCAGTTGAAAGGGAAGCACAATAATCAATTGTACAATATTCCTAACACTAAAACCCTAATTTAGTTTTGTGTATTAGTTGCTTTCATATTATCATTTTGCAAGTATCATTTTTCAAAACTAAAGGAAGTGCAACTGGTATTTGCTTTGAGTGACAGTGATTCAATAATCTATAAACATGGACCTTTAAAGAATTTCCCTTTATTAGTAACCCAGACATTACTATCACAGCTAGTCACTATCTATAATCAACAAATATGATTATTCGTTCACAATCACCCAATTAACATTCCAGATTATTCCTTTTCCCTCTTTTTCTATTTTCTCACCCCTTCTGGTCTACAGATAGCATATTGATTTAATCTTATTGATCGAGTTTGAGATAATAACCACAATATATTCCAAAGATGGAATATTAAAAAGAGATTACACTCATTGAATTTAATCCTAACAGCATTACAATTACATTGAAGTTAAGAAAGCAAATTGAAGAGGTTGAACAAAGATTTGGTTTGAAAATAAAAAATTTGGAAATAGATTTTCGAAAAAAGAAAGAATGAAGCCTCAGTTAGGTTATGCGAAAAATGTACATCACACGCCGTACAAACAATTTGCTTTCAGACGGCACTTGCTAAGAATCAATCATCATTGGCTTCAGTAAATCAATATTCATATTATAAAAAAAAAAGGTATAACTATCATTTTTCAAAATGTAATCGAAGAAATAGTTTACGCCAGAAATTTACAAAAGAATGAGATCAAGCACAAATGAGGTCGAACAAGGTGCAGAAACTGTGCTCCTCATCAACGGTTGAGACCTACCATACGACGCCGTAAGAAAGATGTCTCCCTTTTCGCTGCGACGATACAAGGGATATGAAGACAGTTTATATAGTCAGTCAGAAAAACCCTATCTCCCTCTGTTAACCTTATAATTTTTTATTTATTTATATACGCGGGATATATTATTAATTTTTTTTCATATTAATTTTATTTATTTTTCTCCAGTTAGACACAATGCTTTCATCATTTTTCACTGCTTTTTTGTGATCTAACGGTGAAAAAGAGTAGTAGTTTTTCTTCAATTTCTTTGAAATCATTCTATTAACTTTTGATATTCTTACACACACGAAAAAAACTTACAATATTCTTTTAAATATTATTGAAATTGATTAAAAAAATAGTTTCCACTAAACTTCAATTCTTGATAAAAATTTGGAAAAAGTGTGTGTGATTTTAAATCATATAAAATTGTGACATTTTGGAAGAGATAAATTACAGAAAAAAAGTATGGACAAAAAATAAAATAAAAGTGTGAATCTCACATTTTGTGAGAGTGAAACACACAAATTGTGTCATTTAAAGAAGAAACCATAACCCTTCTAGCTTACCAAAAAAAAAAAAAAAACGCTTTTCTCAAAATTTACCTTCCCTCGAGTTACCTCAGTTGATACACTCAAGTAGTCAAGTATTTACGTTATTTCGATCTTTTAAGGTTTTTTGGTATAGTGAAATATGTTGCTATTCATTGTTTTAAAAATTTATTTAAAATAACTATATTAATTTTAGAAAATCTTACGTAAAAAAAAATTACATTATTCTTTTAAGGGAAAAGTGTGTGTCATTCTAAAGGATGTAAAGTTGTGTCATTTTAGGAGGGAGAAAAAGATAGATAAAGGAGGAGAGAGAATTGACAAAAAAATAAAGGTGTAAATCCCACCTCTTTGTGATAGTGAAAAATACAAGTTGTGTTATTTAAAAGGATAAATATTTTTCCCCCCTCTTAGATGACACTGAAATTGATTGAAAAAGGCTTCACTTAAATTTCAATATTTTAGAATGATACTTCTCATCCGCCACCCACCTTGGTAGCTCAATTGATACCGGTTTAAATCTTTAACAATTTGATGTGATAATGATTTATAACAATATGATCTTTGAATACAGGCCAAAAAAGATCATCATTTAAAAATGGGTGTATAGATTTTTTTTAAAAAAAGAACAAAATCTTTTAAATTGAGAATTAAAAGGGTATGCCTTGGTGTGTATGTATACAAGTTAACAATTTTTGTTTACTAATAATTAGTTTTATTCACCTAAATGACTTTTATTGGCAGAGTCTTTTATTTGCAATAGTACTCAAGTGGTTAATTTCAAAAAAAAAAAAAAATACTTACGGAGATAATAACTTAAAAAATTTCATACAAAATATGTTCCAAAAGACTAGTATTTTTATACAATACTTGTCATCTTATCAAAATATCCTGACCATAATAAAAGGCAATTACTGGCCTCCCCTTAAAATTACACTGTACTTGTTCAACCAAAGAAGAGAGTCCTGGTCTTACTAAAAGACATAAGCTGCTTTACAATTATTTCCTAGGCAATTTTAAAGCACAAAATTTAACTGATAAAAGACGACAAAACCAAACAAAGTTTACAAAAGACGACAAAAAGGAATAAAAACCTCGGAACACACAAGAAAACCAGGTTCATGCATTTAGTAGTTGTCCAAGTGTGATCATGGAGAACGATTCCTCTAAAGGTGATTTTGGCATCACAAACTCATTATAAACTTGTTCCATGGTTGGACGAACACGTGGATCCTCATTTAAGCAAGCAAATGCTATTTTTGCAATCAAGATAACCTCCTCAACATCTGGCTTCACCGGATGAGGAAGTCGTGGGTCCAACACATCCTTCAATAGCAAATTAGATGCTACTGACTTTGCAGAGGATGATGAAAACAATGAAGATATGAGATTTCCTGGATGCTCTCCCATTATTATTTCCAAAGAAAGCACACCAAAACTAAAGACATCACACTTCTCATTCACTTCCATAGTGTAAGCAAGCTCTGTGACACATTAAAATATGAAAAAAGATATTTAAAGTAGCACATTAAACAAGTATAGGATTTCTGAAGAACAAAAAGAAGGGTCTAACCTGGTGCACAATACCCGTAAGTCCCTGCAAACGAGGTGAAATTGTGTGAATCAGGATTCAGAATCTTAGCTGTTCCGAAGTCAGAGATGCGAGCTTCATATTCCAAATTTAAAAGAACATTCTTGCTTGATATGTCACGATGAACTATAGGAGGGGAGCAACCGTGATGCATATGGTATAGAGCATTTGCCACCCCTTTAACAACGTTCACCCTCCTATTCCAATCAAACATTGTTGCATGTGTATCATTTTTTAGTACTTTATCCAAGCTACCCCCTTCCAGGAACTCATACACCAGAAATGAGAAACGTGGATGTCTACAGAATCCACATAACTTCACAATGTTACGATGTCTGATTTCTGTCAAGGCTCGAACTTCAGATGTGAAAGTTTTAAGATCGAGCATTTCCCCATTGAGTGTAGCATGAAGTTTCTTCACAGCAACAACCTGTCCATTGGGTAATTTAGCCTTGTAAACAGATGCAGACCCTCCTTCTCCAATGAGATATTTGTCATCAAACTCTTCTGTGGCTTCAATGATATTTTCATACGCTATTTTTCCATCATAACTCCATATGGAAAAATGATCTTGAGTTTGTTCTTCTTTAGCTTCCTGTTTGGTTTTTCTTGCTCTTCGACAATGAATACAAAATGCAACTCCAACCAAGAACGCTACTACCAATAGAACACCGAGAGTAATCAATAGTGCCCATCTCACGACTCTTCTTTTCTTTTGACCATGAGAGTTGTGACTCAACTCTGGGCAAGGCACCAAGCCGGAGGAATTACCAAGCTCAACATATCTTTAAAATATGTCAATTGGAGCTTTGGTAAATGCTGGAATTGGACCCTCTAATTGGTTGTTAGATAGGTCAATATATGTCAAGCTCAACATATCTTTAAAATCAGATGGAATTGTGCCAGAGAGATTATTGTGCGAGAGGTTCAGAGTTTCCAATCTTTGTAACTTTCCAAACGTAGCTGGTATTTGTCCATTCAAGAAATTCACACCGAGGTCGAGATTTTCAAGAGATTGCAGTTGGCCAAATTCAGAGGGAATGCTTTCCATGAATTTATTCTTGCTCAAATTCAAATGAATTAAATTGAGCAACCGTCCGAGCTCTTTCGGGGTTGGGCCACTTAAATTATTTGCTGCGAGCTCCAAAAATTTAAGTTTCATCAAAGATCCTATTTCTATGGGAATGTAGCCTGAAAGTTCATTGTTACTTAAGGAGAGTTCAAACAATGAGGTCAAGTTACTAAGTTCTTTTGGGATTTTTCCTGTTAGATGATTTGATGACAGATGAAGCACTTCTAAATTGGGAGCCTGGCCGAGTTCTGGTGGGATGCCACCGGATAAATTGTTGTTGGAAATCCTAAGGCTTGTGAGACTAGGGCACTTTGCCCAATTTGGTGAAAGTTGGCCATTAAAATTATTGCTACTCAAATCAATGTAGTACAACTTTGGATATACCCCAAAATCATCAGATATATTTCCAGTCAAATTGTTTCCCGAAAGGTTGAGCCTAAAAAGGGTGGAGCAATTCTTCAAGCTTCTTGGAACTGGACCGGTGAAATAATTACTGTTAGCAGCAAATTTTAAAAGTGACCCTCCAAGGCAAATCTCTTGAGGCAAAGGACCGGTGAAACTATTGGTAGATAGTTGTAAGTTTTGGAAATTGGTGAAGTTATTCAGTGCTGGTGGTAATCTACCATGAAGTTTGTTCTGATACACTATTAAGAAGGCAAGCTTTGTCAAGTTTCCAAAGGTGGAGGGAATAAGTCCAGAAATATGGTTCCCTGAAAGGTCAAGTGCTTTTAGATTGACCAAGTTTCCCATGGAGGTAGGAATTGATCCAGAAATTGAGTTTTGGCCCATGTGCAAACAGGTCAGCTTAGTCATGTTTCCAATAGTGGGAGGAATTGATCCAGAAACCATATTATTAGGAAATTCAAATCTAATCAAATTGAAGGAGTCTCCCATGGAGGGTGGGATTGGCCCAGACAATTTATTGTTGGACAACACAACTTCTGTTAGACCAGAGAGTTTTCCTAATTCCTCAGGAATGGGGCCAGAGAGACTGTTATTATAGAGGTAAAGTAGTTCTAAATTTGTCAAGTTACTAATTGAAGGGATTGTACCAAAGAGAGAATTATCTGACAAGTCAAGTTCAATGAGATTTGTCAACATTCCAATTGTTGGGGGAATGGAACCAGAAAGTTTATTTGTTCACATTCTCAATTGAGAAATTCGGGACAAGTTACCAATTTGTTGGGGAATAGTTCCATAAAGAGAGTTGTTACTAATATCCAGAATGAGCAGTTTAGGAAAGGATGAGAATTTGAGACTGAGAAGATTACCTTTTAGACCAGAATTTGAAACATTTATAGTGGTGACAGACTTGGATTCGTCACAAACAACTCCTTCCCACTTCTTACAAGGAGTGACACCAGTGGACCAAGAAGACAAAAAAGCTTGGCTTTGGTTGTCAAGGCTAGCTTTCCATTCTAAGAGAGCACTTGCTTCACTGTCTAGATTTTCTGCAGCTTCATCAGCAGTAATGGTAATGGTAGCAAAGGCAAAAGAAGGAAAAGTGAAATTGTTAGAAACGTGGGAAAAACAGAAGAGCCTTAAAAGTGAATAGAACAGCGTTATGAGAATCAGTCGAGAGGATGTAAGCTGAGCGGACACCATGTTTTTTAAGGTTTTGAATGCTTATGGTAAGAGTATCATAAGTCTCAGCTATTTATAAGAAAAACGAAACACAAATAAAGCTAATCAGGTTAGATGTGAACAATTATGGACAATAAAAAAATAAAAAAGTTAATGGCTTGACCCCAAAAAGCTTTTACGGTCGTCATTTACTGATACCACTATGGTTGGAACTTGGAACTTTCCATATCGTGATAAGTGCTGACTTTACAGGTCTGCTTGCTTCGTCGCGTAGTGACCTTGTCACAGTCCCAGTTTTAGTAGGGTCCATTGCTTTAGGATATGTATTATTTAAAAACCCGACCCCACCATCGATCCGGTTGAAGTCAGGGATCATGGGTTCAATCGGGAGTTACTATGCTGATTCGGTTTTATATGTTAAAAAATATAAATATATATATCATATATGAAAATATTAAAAAATAAATTATCAATAATCAAATATACAAAATATACTTAACATAATTAATCATTTACAACCACAAGTCAATATTCCACAAACTAATTAAAGTATCAAGATACCAAAGTACAAAATTCATTCTAATGGGATCACTACGCTGATTGGTTCTACCTTTTTTGAGAAGGTTCCTGATAAAGAAAACTTTAAAAGAAGTAAGAATTAGTTTTTGTTTTCGATCGACGACGACCACAAGGATTTCATTTAAATGGATAAAATTCTTAAATTTTCCAGAAAATTTACAGCAATGAGATAAATATTGAAGACGACTAGGTCGCTGGGAGAGAAGAAAATGATTAGAAATATGAATAGAGGTGGAGAACAAAATTATGACGGTTGTTATTGCAAATCTCACATCTCTTCTTTTTTTCTTTGCTTATAATTATTAGTCTCGCTAATGTTTATGTATGTGGCTGTCATGGGCAAATCCAACTAAAAAAAATGGTAGATTCTAAAGTTCTAAAAGAGGATATATAACAAATGGGGCTCTTAAGCCCAATATAAGTTGTGTATTAGAATGATCAATCATTCGTTTTCATATTTGTAAAACAACTATCTTGTATGTTATTATTTCAATAAATATTTTTAATTTTTTAGGATAATCAATTGCTCGCGTAATTGTGTGACGAGTTGTATCCAAGATTTGTAGATATAATATTAAAAATATCTATTTGTAATTCTATTAAAGGTTAAATATTTATTTACATCTGTCACATCATGCCCTACACTACGACACTCAGGTCATCTCTTTAGTAAAAGGCGAAAGAATAGTTCGCTCTGTGTTCACCACACGGCTCCGTCACTCAGGTCATCTCTGTTTGGGATAACTGGATAAGTAAGATTGTAAGCCCATGCTATCTCTTCGATAAAAAGTTGGGAATAAAAAATAAAAATGCAAATGACGCTGTTTCGAGTGATATGCTGACATGTGACATCAAGTAGTCACCAAATCAAAAACAAAAAAATGTAATCAAAAGTCTATGTTAGATTATCGTTAAAAAGATAAATCTTTTTCCCTACTTTTAAATGATTTTATTTGATTTAGTTGACCTCAAAATTTGAAATAGGTCAAGTAATCATTTTTATGATTAAGTTTAAAAATCTTTCTTTTTTAAAATAATAGGAGTAAGAATAAATAACATAACTGATTAGAATAAAGCAAGAAAAAAAACAAATATACTGGATAAAAAATAAAAAAGATAAAACACAAAAATAATCATAATATACATGTTTCTTAATATTTGTTAGCATTTAGATAATTTGTTGTTATTTTGTATTGAGTATTTAATTTTCTCTTTAGGTGATGACAAATTATAATTTTTATCTTAATTAATTATAATCAATTATATAATAAGTAAAAAAAAAAAAAAAAAACAAGCAGGTGCATGGCCGTAGCTCCGGCGCTGTATAGTTTAAAATTTTAATTATGTCATGGTTAGAACTTAGAATCAATTCTGAATCATAAAGAGTGTGCATGACAAATTGACAATCATATGAGAATTTTTTTTTAATTTATATTTTTGGAAACAGATACAGATAGAAACCGCGTTCAGTAAAATTAATTTAAATTTTTTGTTTTGCTTTCGGAATGAATCAATTTAACTTGTACGCTAGAGAATAATTTTTTTTTTTTTTTTCTTATCCATTCCAAGACACAAAAGGAGAAATACTTTACTATTTTCCTTTTTTCATTCGTTACTATCAACTCTTTTTCATTAAAAAAACTAAGCCTAATGCTACTTTCTCCTTTGAAGCTTATGCCTTTTATAAGTTTTTTTCTCTCCTCCTTTCTTCCCCTTTTTTTCTACTTTGCTTTTTTCTTCTAACATTCCTCTCCTTCCTTCTTCTGTTCTTCTTCTTTTTGAAATATTTTAATTGGTTCATCGCTTTATTAGCGGGTTTAGGATTAAGACCTTAAATAAGATGGTAGTAAAAAGAATCAAACACATGTTCTCACTCATCTCCTCACCACCAACCCAGGATTAAGAGCAATCACATAACTATAATTATCTAGATATCTATATCTTAGGATACAATTAATCAAATCTCTCTTTAATCCTTTTGATGTGAACGTTAACTCACACCAATTAAACTACCATATTTGGTTTCATTCTTCTCTTCTTCCTTACTGTAGCAGCTTTTCTATTTTGTTGTTCTCTATTTCTATTTCGTTCTTCTCCACAATTATTGTTTCTAGCTTTGCTTCATTTTTCTATGGTGATTTCAGATAAATCCACTTTCTAGTTCAATTTTTTATTTGATTAATTTTGATTTCTTTGTTTTTATATGGCCCGTTCGTTAGGAGAACACGTGATTCATTCAAAAAGAAGTTCGGAATGAAATGGTTCCGTCTTTGAACCTCAAGTGAAGTGGGGTTTTTACCTCCTCCATTCAGTCCCCTCCCCTGCTTCTTTTGAATTTTAATGCCATAACGTTTGGTTTTTTATTTTTTAGTTTTCCGTTAATATGGCTTTTTGTATTTGATTTCGTCTTCGTCAATCACAGTTTTTGTTTTTGATTGTACACAACGTAATTTGTGTTAGAAAATAACAATGTGAGGGTTCGTGATAATCGAAACAGAAGCTTTTACTTGGTGTCTGACAATTTACGATGAAATTTTCTTAATAGAAAAAAAAGTGGTTTTTTTAGTTGCTCTTAGTTCATCGTTGCAGCAATTAGGGGTGTGCAAAATAACCAAAAAAGTGGGTTGAACCATGAACCGAACTGAACCGCTCCATAAAATAATCGGTTTTAAAAAACTAGTTCATGAACAGAACCGATTTTTAAAGAACCGGTTCATGAACCGAACCGGTTTTTAGAACCGGTTCATGAACCGAACCGATTTAAGAACCGAACCAGTTTTTAGAACCGATTTAAGAACCGAACCGTTTCCGATCAAATCGAACCATTTTCAAACCAAACCAAATTAATTTTTATAATTTTATTTTTTAAAGTTTTAAATTTTTTTTCTTTTCAAAAGAGGGTCGACCCGAACCGGTTCTGAACCACTTCCGAACTGAACCGAACCACTTCCGAACCGAACCAGTTTTGGACCGAAGCGAACCACTTTCGAACCGAACCATTTAAACCAATTTGGTTCGGTTTTTTCAAAAATCCGATTCGATTCGACCCATGTACATCCCTAGTTGCGATTGTAGTGGTCCTAGAAGCAAGCATTGTGTCAGTGTAAATGAAGGAATTTTGAAATTACATACTGATATGAAGAACAACTGGTGCTGCTAAAGATGCATCAGCATATGCCCTCTTCCTCTACCAGTTGATAATGAGAAGCCATGGTTTCAGGGTCTTGTTTAGAAGCCTTGGCAAATTTAGTTGACATCCAACAATTTATTTATTTTGTTATTGACTATATGACATCTATTGCCAATTTTGGTTTTTTTTTTTAATATGAGATGTTGGCATTTTGGTTAAAATCTATTGGGATTTGTGATACCAATTAGTGTAACGCCCTCCCTTGTATGCATCCAAGTGAGTCGTTAGCTAAGCGGAATTAGAGTCGTTAACGTCACATGAGCTAATAAAGCAGTATACAAATCCGTATAAAATTTTTCAACACTTAAATTCCTTTCATAAAGGTTTTCCAAAATAGTCATTGTTCACAAAGGTTCCAACTAACATAAAGATGATAAGGACTACAGCCATCCAAAAGTTCCAAAACATTATTCATTACAGTTATCCATTAAACAAACAGCAACACTGATAATCCAAGCATCAGCAATCAACAGCAAAATAGTACTCCTTATTATTTTACACAGTGGATGAAATCGGTAACTAAAAAATAAAGAAATAGATTTGTATTATGTTATCAAACGTAATTCTAATTCTCATAATATAAAAAAATATGTTAATAAACGTAATTTTGATTCTCAAAATAAATAAAAAATGTGTTAACAAACATATTTTTGATTCTCATAACTCTTTTTTTTTTTTTTTTTTGGAAACAGAAAAGTTTAAATGGGGTTAGACACCGGTATCCCACTAGGGTCAGGGAAGACCCCCCAACCTCTTTGAGGATTTCTGGGAGGGATTACATATCACCCACCAACAAAGTCCTCGCTAGGGTCATTAGATTCTCATAACTCTTCCAAGACACAAAATTAGAAAAAAACTGTTTTATCTCATAATCAGTGTTGGAAATAAGATGATTGTCATGCACACCCTAAGTCTATAATTTTGGTTGTGCAAAGAATTAAAGCTTAGAATTAAAATTATAATTTTAAATATTTTACGATTAAGAACTTAAAAATAAATAGGTTTGACAAATAAAAGAAAGGGAAAATTATTTGTCATTTTAAATAACACAACTTATGTCATTATACTCTCATAAATATGTGGGATTCATACTTTTTTTTGTCCACTCTCCTTCCCCATTATTTACTCTCATCACAATGTTTTTTATTTTATTTTTTGATAAAAAGCAAGAGAGGTACGTCTTTTATTGTTTTCATCCTTAGCACAATTTTAATTTCTATACGTGCAATTAGCAATTTTTTAAAATGGATCCTTTTATATGTTATTTATTGTTATTTAACATGATCATGTCATGTAATAGCATCTTAACCATTAATAATCAAATTAACGGTAATGATTATGTAATTTTCTCTTATATTTTTTTTTCTTTCTCTTCCTTTATCACAATTAATCCACTCTTGTATGGTTAAAATCATATCATGTTAGTTAACACATAACAGAATTTGCTCCCCTAATTTTTAGGGTTCTGGTTGAAAATTGAAAATGGTGAGAGCGTTTTTGTGTGTGTGTGTAATTTTATGAAATTGTCTTATGGAATTTTGATTCTAATTTTAAAAGGGCTTCCAAACATAAAAATTAGAAAGTGTAGGCCTAATTCCAATTTTATGCTTCAATTCCAGACGCTAATTAAAAAAATTAAAGAAATGTTGAAATATAAGGAAAGTTTTAAAAATAATAATAATAAATCATGAGAAATAAGTACATTTTATTATTATTAGATCGACTAAAAATAGAAGAAAAAAAAATCACTTACTAAAATAGTAAGAGAATAAAGTATATTTTAGTCTTTAGAGATTTGGATTTCCAGCTATCTTGTATATACCAAGTTCAATTTAAACATAATAATAATATGGGAAAAAAGTATCTAATGTTACTTTAGATAACTTTATTTAATGTTCATCGAAACGACGTTGTTTTGGGCTTGAAAAATTAAAAAATTAGAATGATAAAGACTATTATAACCCTGAAATAAATTAAAATTACAAAAACACCATGATTTCTACCCTGACGTCGTTTCGATAAACATTAGATAAAGTTATCTAAAGTAACTTTAGAAAAAACAAACCCTAATAATATATTATTAGATTATAATATAAAAAATTTATATTAATAATGCATTAAAATTAAATTTAGTCACAAATTCCCATAATAGTGAATTAGAAATTCACTTTCCTAGTTCAATAATAGAGGCAATATCTTTACAATTCAACTTTATAATTCGCCAATTAATAAATCAGGAACTTGAATTATGAATTAGAAGATTAGCATTAATGCTTCAAGAGTTTAAATTTTTAAGTCATTAAGAATATAAATAATTTGTGAATTCAACTTCCTGATTCAATAATTAGGCCATTAGTGTGATAGTGTGAGTCAATTCAGTTTAGTAATTAGCTCATTAATAGAACTTCAAAGTTCATTTCTTTTCGGTAAAATTGTAAGTTCAATTTTCTAAATTCATAATTAATCTATCATATAATTTGAAAATCATATTTCTCGATATCTAATAAGTCAATTATAGTTGAAAATACCTTTTTCTTTTATCCAATTTGCTCCTCCAACAATTTTTTCGATAAGAATTTGAAAAGTCAAATTTAGAAAATAATAGACGTACGGAGTAGGGTCACTCCTGTTTTGTTTTTTTGTTTTTTTGTTTTTTTTTTTTTGGTTTTTCAAGGGTTTCCCTACCCCGCTCTAGTCCTCTTACAAACTGAGCTACACCTCATCGGTCACTCGTGATTTTGGTCATGAATTCTTTGTGGGTCTTCTACTGCATACAATGTAACATCTCCTATAATCTGGCTAGCACAGAGGATATTACATTAAATTTAAAATTTTATTTTATATATAACATAGAGGCGATAAAAGAAATTGTTAGATTTTTCTCTTTCACTAAAGCCCGATTGGAAGTCCAAGAAATTTAAAGTCCATTCAACTTAGGACTAGGATTTCTTGGAACTCATATATATATATTCCACACTTATAATAATCAGTCTCTCTAGTTTTCATTTGGGTGGTTTTTGAGATTGAGGTGAGGTCATCTCCATGATATATAGTAAGTGAGTGGCCACACACCTGTCCTATCCCCTTGAGAGATATTTCGAAAGATCTACCACTAGCCAAATTCAAGGAGATTATTCGTTAACAGAAGAGCAATTCGTGAAAAGGAATAAAACATAGAGATACTGTATAGATTTACGCGACAAAAGGTAAACTTAAAACGATGATCCGTCGCATCCCAGACCGCAATGGTCTAAAACGCTTCCGCAGATCCAATTATGCCTACAATTGTATCAAAGCCGAATTGCGAGTTTGGATGTGGATCTAATTTTTGATTTACGTCAATCTAGTTTGATTTACGTCAAACCTAGTGTTCTATATTTATTGGTATGTATCTTGCATGTATGTCTTTATGATTCTTTTGATTAAAAATCGATGCTTTATTTGGTTTTTGCCTTTAATCTAAGGTAGAGATTTGATTGTATTTTATAGAGTTGTAACAAGGAATCTAATCCCATATGATTAGGTTTCCTCCTTATTTTTTATTTCAATTTTTACATTACAAAATTGTAATAAAAGGAAAATTCAAGATAAGTCGAAAACAAAGGAGCTCTAGATCTATTTGGACGTGTTCGTGACTTTCTGGTGGATGATATGAGAAACCAACCATATGGTGTGAAAGGGATAGCATTACGAGAAGAACGGTGGCTGGAAAGGGCACTGGACGCGCCTCCACACACCGTCTAGAGTTATATATATATATATATATATATATATATATATATATATATATATATATATATAGGGACAGGATCATACACTAGTGTAAGAATAATAAATTTTACAACAGATTTTAACCGTTGATTTACGTGCATTTAACGGTTAAGATTTATTATGTCTCGTTAATTAATTAATTATTAATTCCTAATAAATTTTAACCGTTTGATGCACATAAATCAACGGTTAAGATTTGGTGTAAGAATTATTTTTCTTACACCGGTGTAAGTTGATCTTATCTCATATATATATATATATATATATATATATGGGTTTAGCGGATGTAAAGTGACTGCACCTAAGGATTGGTGCAGTCATATAAAACTACGTCATTTTATAATGTAAAAACATTAAATATGAGGAATAATAACCATACAAAGGTGGAAATAAATGTAAAACATTAAATATGGGAAATCATAACCATATAAAGTTGGAAATAAATATAATATTTTTATTTTCTACAATTAATTTTAAATGCGAACTTCCTTTATCCCACCCAAAACGACGTAGTTTTTAGGTGACTGCACCAACGCTTATATACAGTCACATTACAAATCATTTTCCCTATATATATATATATATATATATATATATATATATATATATATATATATATATATATATATATATATATATATATATATATATGTCAGGATCATTTTACACCAATGTAAGTTACACTCTTAATATTATCCGTTGATTTCATTTATATCTAAAGGCTCTAATTTTATAGTAATGAGAGTCATTGGATACAAGTGAATCAATGGTCAAGATTAAGTGTGGAATATATATGGGCATAAGTGAAAACAACCTAGTTTTGGGATGGCCGGAGATAAATTACAACAAAAACACCCTTAATTAATCAAAATGACGTAGTTTTTGTTGTAGCTGTATAACCTTATTTAAAGTGGCTGTAGAAATATTTATCCCATATATATATATATATATAGATATGAGTTTTCATTTCTGCAGCTGTTGTACGTGCTGCAATAAAATACTTTCCATATATATACTTGAAAGCATTAAATGGGGGGAATCATGATCATGCAAAGGATGAAAATGTGGGGAATCATAACCATACATTTGTCGTTGTTATACGTAAAGCGGATACAAAAATGATTTTACCCAGATCAAAAAATTCCAGCAACACTTATTTTCACCAGGATATGGTTCTGTATCCTTGAATTTTTTTTATTCCAGGATCCAGTTCCGTATCCTAGTGTAAATATGTTTGCTGCAACTTTTTCCATCTGTAGTAACAGCAGAAACGAGAAACCAATATATATATATATATATATATAGAAGGATCCGCTTACAATTTTTATTTTTTTTATAAATTACACTAAGTATGATCGGTCATACACTTTTGATTAGTGTATGACCGGTCTGTAAGAATTTATAAACAAAATTTTTGTAAATATAACATTCTCACACACACACATATATTTATATATA
Organism: Gastrolobium villosum; assembly: GCA_032173675.1. Taxonomy (NCBI): domain Eukaryota; kingdom Viridiplantae; phylum Streptophyta; class Magnoliopsida; order Fabales; family Fabaceae; genus Gastrolobium; species Gastrolobium villosum. Next base: position 21,439 of record JAVKPL010009483.1, read on the forward strand.
TATATATATATATATATATATAATTTTAGGTGAATTAATGAAGGGTGTTTCGGTTAAATGCATATAATAATAATAAAAATTACAGAAATACCCTTCATTAATTCACCTAAAATTACAGAAACACCCTTCATTAATCAAAATGACGTAGTTTTTGAGGTAGCTGTAGATAATTTTATTTAAAGCGATTGTAAAAATGTTTACCCCTATATTTATAGACTCATTTTACACCCGTGTAAGTTACACTTTCAATCTTGTCCGTTGATCCCACTTATATCTAAGGGCTCTAATATTTTAGTAATGTGAGTCATTGGGTACAAGTGGATAAATCATCAAGATTGGGTGTAAGACTTTTAACTCTTTCACTGATGTAAGAATATCTTATTCCATATATACATATATATGTGTATATATTATATATATATATATAGCAAAACATAAGCATGCTATATAAAATTAATAAATTGAGCCCACCACCGAGAAAAGTAATATTAGTGTTTTATTTTCCATTAATATATAATACTTTTAATTTATTTCCTATCAGCCTCTCTTTTCTAATGATATTTTATTATTTTAATAATATTTAAGGTTGGTAGATTAAAAAATACCTATATTAATTTAACACTAACTCTGGCAAAAGGTTGCTTTCAAGTAAAATATCTCCAATACTTTTTTTTTAAATTATATATCCGTTATGAAAATCGAACACAACACTTATTCAAGTTAAAAAAAAATCAATTAATTATAGGGTTTGTTTTTTCTAAAGTTACTTTAGATAATTTTATCTAATGTTCATTGAAACGACGTCGTTTTGTGACGGAAATCATGGTGTTTTTGTAATTAAAATTTATTTCAAGGTTATAACAGTCTTTATCATTCTAATTTTTTAAATTTTTAACCCCAAAACGACGTTGTTTCGATGAAATTAGATAAAGTTATCTAAAGTAACATCGGAAACTTTTTTCCCTTAATTATATTTATTCTATAAACTCTTTTGTAGTTAATAATATCTAAATATTAAAAAATTACTTGTTGTAAATATACTTAACTTTTTAAAGATTATTATCAATATAAATTGATAAATACTTATCTTACAATATGTACTTGAAGTTAGTGTATAATATCCGGTTCGGCTTTGAACCCAATTGGATTACTTAAACCTTTTGAACCGGACATAAATATATACTTTCATACTGAAAGTTAAAAAGTTACAAGCTCTATCATATAAAGTGTGTATAATATGATTAAAAAAAATTATACACAATTTTTTTGATAATCTTCGAATGTTGATGATTCCCAACGATTTAGACTTGATGATGAAACTTACAACATCCTCTAACATGTTCCACATTATGGCTCCAATAAATTGAGAGAACTCATTTTCTATGGATCCTCCTTACATAGGCCGTACAAGATTGGAGAAGAAATATTCGATAATTTTTGTTTGTTTTCCTAAACCCTAACTCTAAAAACTTATGTGTAATCATTAGGTTCATTTAGTCATTGATGTAAATAAGTTTAGTCCAACTAAAGTTTTTTAACTAGTCCAACTCATTTAATAATCACGCAGAATACTATCAATAATAACCACACATCAGTTGAATCTAAATGAATTTTGAATTAAATTCACGTGATTAATTAATTCAGTTTACTAATTAGCTCATTAAAATTTCTAAGTTCATCTTTTTTGGCAAAATTGTAAGTTCAATTTTTTAATTCATATTTAATTTATTATATAATTTGGGAATCATAAACATTTGTCATTTAAACGGGCAGAACTTTGTGCATTTTAAGTAAAACGACTGTATTTTAATGTATATTAGTAATTTTTTTATATTTTCTTCCACCAAAATATTGTCTTTATCTTTCTTTCTAATTTCATGAAAGAGAAAGAATGTAAAAATTAATAAATATGCATCAAAATATAATTATTTTATGTAATTTTAAATAAAATTATATCATTTAAAATGATAAACATATTATAAAAAAATGACAAATATCTTTTCCTTTATGAATATATAAAAAATAAATTATAATTAAAGTCTTTTTTTTGTTGCACTTGCTCTGCCAACAATTTTTCAATAAGAAGAGGAGGGATATTCTTACTACCAAAATTTTCTACTACCAACTTACTACCTATCTAATCACCATTGGATCAACATTTTCTCTTTTTTCAAAAACTTTTTAACATTCTCTCTCTTTGATTCAATGGTAATTAGATAGGTAGTAAAAAAGTTTGGTAGTAAGAATATCCTCCAAACTATCTAATAACCGAGACGAAATTTGGCGCTCCGGGAGCATAAATGATTGGGTGGGGTAGAGGAGAGAGTGTGAAAGAAAAATTGAGGAGAGAGAAGAGAAAAGAAAAAAATAAAAAAATACATGTGTCACATGGTTAATGGAAGAACTATCATGGTCCTGGAGCATTTTAATTTTTTCCCTAATAACCGATAGTCAACTTAGAAAATGATAGACATAGACACATGGAATAAGGTCACTCGTGATTTGTTTGTAAGAGTGATCAAAATGTCATTGTTCATTAATTTTTTTACCTAAATGCCACGCGAACAGTATTATTTCCCAATTTGCCATGGGGCAAGTTTGTTACCCGGTGTAGCGAACTCAGTTTGATGACATGTCACATTTTTAGTTGATAATAAGTATCAAATAAAAAAAAAAGGAGATGGAGTTCGCTACCCGTGTAGCGAACTTGGTGTCCACTAGAAACGTGATACGTCAGCAAATTGAGTTCGCTACACCGGATAGCGAACTTACCCCGTGACAAATTGAAAAATAACACTGTTCACGTGGCATTTAGGTAAAAAAAATTGATGAATATTTTTTGGTCCTGAATTATTCTTAGCCCCCTTGCTTGTAGACTGCCTTGCTTTGTTTTTATGTTTTCTTGGACCAAAGCTTCATTACAGTACACCAACAATAATTGTCTGTATAATTTATTTTATTTTTTTTTTAAAAAAAAAACCTCCACTTGGAAGTAATTTAATTTTTCTGAAAATATTGTCATCAACTAACTAAACTTAAATGTAAAAGAAATAAAAGAAAAAATTATTAATATTCCTTACTATTTGTTTTAATTATTTAAAATACTCTTTAACTTCTCACTCAGTATTCTAATTTTTTTATATATACATATAACATACTGTTCATTACATTGTTTTAATCTTTTCAAAAAAAAAAAAAAGGACAGATTGAGGGACATACTATTGCAAGTTTTGACTATGGTTTGTAAATTCAGTTTCGACCCAACAAAAAGTAATCTCATTATTATCACTTAAATGAAAAATCGAGACCTAAAAATTATATTTGAATATATATCATTTATGGTTGAAATTTATTCAATTAAAGAGACTAAACATAATTGAGCCCACCAGGGCCACCACCAAGAAAAGTAACATTAGTGCTTTTCTTTTCCATGATTTTCAACCTATTCCCTATCAGTCTCACTTTTCTAGTGATGCTTTATTATTTTAATAATATTCAAGGTTGGTAGAGTTATATTTAATTAAAATATGATATTATTTATTTAAATATTAAATAAAAAGCAAACTTTTAAAACCTTGAAATTTTAAAGTTATATTTTCTTTTTAACATATTCCTTTACAAAAGTAATTTCCGCTTCCATCACAATTATTGTGAATGTTACCTTTTTTCTTTTTTAGCCCCGACTCAAAACTCTACCCAACTCGTCAATATCACTCGTCAATATCACTTAATAATAAAAATGGATGTATAATCATAGGGATATGTTATTTTGTCTACTCTTATTTTATTCACATTTATCAATACCGTTAAATTATAATCTCATCCAACAGTGAAAATTTGCAGAATAAAATAAATCATTTTACCATTTCTTTCTTCTCACGATCTCCCACGCTCTTTCTCTCTCCTTCTCTTTCTTTCTATCGATTTACAATCTCAATTTATATTTGAATCTAAATCAATACAATGATTAATGACATGATAATTCTCCTGAATGAATATAATTTTTAAATTTTCTTGAATCTAATATAATTGAGCTCGATAGAAACCACAAAATTACAAAAAAATAAAAAATTTCATTTGAATTAATCTATGATTACCGTAACGTTTCTACTTTGATGTTGAAATTTGAAACGATTCAACTTATTTCTTTCTTCTTATATTATTTTTCACCTTGAAGTGGGGAAAGAACATGTGTTCTCTCTATGTTATGCGTACGCCCAAACCTATCTGGTTACATAACATAGGTCATCTGAGTTTATTTTTTCTTGACACCAAATTTCAATTTTTTATGTAAATGCTCGTAACAATGATTAGTTGGATGAATTGAAAAAAAAGCTTACACATTTTTTGATCTTGAAACCTAATTGATGAAAGAGAAATGGGAGGAGGGAGAAAGAGTGAGAGAAACAGCTAAAATAGGTAAAACGGATAGACAGGCAAAGGACCTCTGTTCTCTCTCTTTTCTTCTTCTTTTATCTCAGTCGCCCTGCCTCTTTTTTCTTTTGTGAAGACAATCGCTGATCTTTCTTTAAAAAACAAAGGGTTTATCATCTATCATTTAACATGATCACAAAAAATTTCCTACATACACAATATTTCATGGGACCCACAGCAAAAAAAAACCTCGACACGCAAAATGAATCTATATAACATAACACAATCATTTTTCCTACAACATAACTCTTATAAAACACAAAAATAAATATACAGAGTTAATCAAAACTAATGGCCATGACCCCATAAAATTAATGGTCACGTGTTGCGAACCCTACACAAATGCTATAAAAATAAATTGAGCCCACCACCTAAAAGATTCCATTAATATGTAATACTTTCAATTTATTCCTTATCAGTCTCTGTTTTCTAATGATGTTTTATTATTTTAATAATATTTAAGGTTGGTAGAGTTATATTTAATTAAAAATATCTATATTGTTATGAATTTTTTTTTTTACCTATATTAATCTTATATTAACTCTGGCAAAAGTTGCTTTCAAGTAAAATATGTCCAATACTTAATTTCTTTTTAAAATATATATCTGATATTGTTATGGATCTGTACCATGTACCCGGGCTAAATGCCCATGTAAGTCGGCTACTTCAGGAACCCGGTAAGAAGGCCCAAACCGAAGGAGCCCATCCCCCTCAACCCGGAAATTGCCAACGAATATTCCCTATTCAAATATCTGAAACGGGCTGTAGTTATGAAGACGTGATGACATTATGTAACCTCTAATAACGGCCGACAAAGCATTGATGATCCCACGTCACTACAGCTCAGCCACACCAATTCAAATCAGAGGCAGCCCCTATAAATAGGAGGTGTTATGGACCCGTATAATGGGCCTATTAAGAAGCAAGCCCAACAAAGGACAACCCAATATCTGAGTCAGCATTGACTCAAGACAGATATCCATCGAGGATACTTATCCGACAACACGGTGACAGCTCAGCAGATAGGCCGAGATCTGAGTCAGAAACACCTAAGGCTCATCTGCACTACCCACAGGTAACCCCTATAAATACCAGGTAAACCCTAAAGGTAAACACACTTTCTCTCTTACTACTATACTGTCACTGTGCACACACCCCTTTGGCTAGCGCCGTTATAGTATTCTGTGCACAGTGATCCGCTCAACTCAAGGGTATCTTCTCCATAGATACCTTAGAGAGGGCACTAGATCCGAGAGTAACACACCAGTCTATCGGGCTGGACATCTCTGTCCACAGGACAGAACATTGGCGCCGTCTGTGGGGAACGATAAACTTCGATTCCCACCCAATAATGGTGAAAGTTCATCAACAAGCATGAGAAAACTGAGATCAAAGGACAAATATGAAGCTCATCAACAACTCACGACGGACCTGAGTTCACAATCCGAGATATGAAAGCCAATCTCAACGAGCGTGAGGAAACCGAGATCAAAATCGTGACCACAGCAGTCATCAGGATCGATGCTGAGATCCAAACCAGATTGTGGCCGCGATCCAAACAAGATCGTGGCCGGGATCGAGGTTAAAATGAAGGGGGCAAATCAAGTAAAGAGAAAAAGCTAAGTCTCCTTCCTTTTTAATTCTAAATCAAGTAAAGGAACCACCTTTTTTAATATTTCATATCGATATCTGATAAATGATCCACCTTTTTAATATTTTATTCCAATATTTTAGGGAAAGATCTATTTCTTAAATATTGGAAAAAATACTATTGAAAAAATACTATTGAAAAAATACTATTCCAATATTATTCTATCTTCTTATGGGATTGAATCTGTTACAAATGACAGTAGTATTGTTCCGTCTTTGATGCGGCCCAAAGATGCACAAGCTAAAATCTCTCATCTTATTTAATGATTTCAAATTCTTTAATGCGGCCCACGCTGCACAGATTCCAAACGAGATCGTGGCTGAGATTGAAATTTCCTATATCGAGATCATGACCACTATCATCGTTGGAATCGTGACTGAGATCCAAACGAGATCGTGGCTGAGATCGAAATTAAGAAGAAAAAAAAAAGGGGGGGATCCGTCTCAGATCCTCCCTTGTCTTGTTTCAATTTGCATTGCAAGAAAGGATCCATCTTTTTAAATATTTGTTGAAAATGATTTACCTTTTTAATATTTTATATCAATATTTAAGAAAAGTATCCATTTTTATGAAATTATGGAGAGGGATCCGTCTCTTTAATTATATATGAATATTTGAGAAAAAGATTTGATCTAAAAAAGATTCGATCTTATTGAAAAATCATACTGCAATCATGACATGTGGGGCCACCAGTGTTATTATTCATATTAAAAGCCTCAGGGTACAAATATGAATTTCAATCCAATATATGATTTGCTAAATTAGTTGCTAATTGCTAAAATGCTAGTAATTCCATTAATTGCTAAAATTGGTATTGTAACGTATCTCTTATTAAATTGCCATAAAATGAATTCAATTCATTTTCAAAAGAGGGTAACGTACCTCTTATTGAGTTGCCATACAATGAATTCAATTCATTTACTTTTACCATTCAAAATCACATAGGATGCTATTTGCATGATTTAAATTTCGATGCACCAACTCTACTTGTCGTGTGATGCACATGTGTGCCAAATGAAAGGAGGTAGCAAATAAAGCATTTACTTGATGCATGATCACTGTTAAATTTCGGTGATTGAGTGATGACTTATGGCTACACAAATACTGGTGGAAAACATAGCTTATCAAGATATTACATAAATCTTAGTTTGAAATACATGGCTTGCACGGAGGATCTGACGATTTTGGTGCCCGCCTATGCCAAGCTAAGTCGTCCTTTTTCTTTAGTTATAAATTTCAAATTTTTGAAGCAAATAAATATTATTCTATCCAATTTGCACAATTTGCAAATATTCACCTATGAGGTATTATGAATTTACATTCTGCAATATTATCATCAAAAAGTGCAAGGCAAAGGCAAGTACGTTTTGAATCAATAGTTAATAACATAACGTTATTATTCTTCAATTTCATTAATTGCTAAAATATTCTTAAATGCTATCAATTGTCAATAACTTGAAAAGTGGGCTGTTATCTTTTAATATTTATTATCCAGGATTTATTATAAAGATAGTAACTTGCAAATTTCTTGATTGCAACTTCCTAATCTGATGCTAATTCTAGATATTCTAGATTTTTATTGTACAGCAAATAATCATGAAATGGACCTATGCATCATGAAATGGGTATATCATGAAATGGGTATGGGATTCCCACCTTTTAACATACTACCGCTTGGTATTTGGTAAGGGGATTCCTTATTCAAAGACCACACGCATTAATTACTTGACAACTTACATACGATGATTATCATCTTACTATGAGGACATACATAAAGATCAATGCCAAGTGAAAGTTAAGCAAACTGAACATGTTCAATATCTTCATATCTTCTTGCAACCTGTTAATGTGGTGAAATATTACTTAGCATGACACTTTTCTTTGCTATAAAATGTTGCATGCTTATACTTTGAATAATGCTCATATTATTACTAACTTGTCGAGCATGACAATACAAGTTTTTGATATGTTAAGAGAGATGTTTCTACCAGGGGTTGAGACTATTAATATTACAAACACAACCTCGGCAGGCGCATCTTTACAACCCCTAATATATGATGGCTGATGAATATTCTGGCCAAAGGGGAATTTTGCAGATCGATTCTCGATTATTGCAATGCTTGGCACATGCTTTTGAAGCAAATAGACTTACTTGGATTTGCATGTCAAATAAAAGGATAAGTCATTCCATTCCATTTCAATTTTAAATTATGCTTTTGAATTGATAGCCTACTGTCCCGTTTGGAAATCACAGCTATTGGAAAGCAATGGTGTGGGGTCCGCTATGTTACAAAGTCAACCTTCAAATATTTCTACATGGAATATTATGAATGCACGTACTGCTGTGTTATCATGTAGGAGGCCAACTTAAAGCAAAAGATATTTAACTCAAAATCACTTTCCAATCTGGAGGCAAATGAGTTGGTAGATTGCCGACAAAATGTATGCAGCCGATGCAATTGGGATTTGCCTATCCGACACACCATGGAGGCCGATGTCGGCAACATGACAGGCCTCTTGACTACAGCTGACGTAGCAGCAACTCTCGCCGCTCCACGGTTTGAAAATTATGAGATTTATTAAAATTCAATCTTCTACAGTATTATGAGTAATCACTTAGAAGGGAGAGAATGAAAGTATACTTGACCAAACCTCTGAACCCGATTTAGCCGAGTGTATCCTTGATGTTCCATCTCGGCATCTGTGAAAAGGTTTGTAACTTCCGGTAATTATGATGATGCATTCTCATTAATTGCTAATTATACTATATAATTGCTCATTGCAATGATTAATTCCAATATATTATTATCAAATTATCGATTGATTTATTTTTCATTGATGAGACTTTGAGTTGTTAGGACCACCTCTCTCCAAATCTGTCTTCACTTATCCTGGATTGGGGTGTGGTCCTTTTTTCAGGACCACGTCTCTCCAAATCCAGTAGTCGGGGTGTCCGGGGTGCATATCTGATAAGTATAGTTGGGTTGCTGTGCATTTCTATCGATCGCATTTTGTGAATATTTTATTCTCAGCGCGTAGGAATTGGCCATGTTCATGTTCCGAACCTGGATTAGCCTTTGTTATGTGATGTATGGCTTTAACTATCTTGTCATGTTGAATTCTTACTTCAAACATCCTCCTTTGTTGTCCTACCCAGTAGTTTGGGTGTCCGAAGCGAAGTCCGTTGAACTATAATTTTGTCAAACTTCTGTGACTAAAGACTCTATTGGAAGTAGGAAAGTTTTTACCTTTGACCTTTTTGCCGAAGTTTTATTGATTCATTGATCCATGTTCTGCATCCATGGATTCATGTCGACCCATATTTTGGATTTTTTCTTATTTCGTTCTTTCTTTGGTGCCGGGCTTCATGAGCCGGGTACTGTGTATGCTATTTCAACATTCCTCTTTCAAACTTTTTGGCCGAGGTACGTAGCTCGGACTAGTTGAACAGTCTTTTGGACTGTCTTACCGAGATCTTGAAGTGTAAGGATTGCTGCTTTTCTTTTTTAATCTTGGTTGCATTCCTGCACTTGCGCCCCAGTCCGGCAGTCGGGAAATCTGAGTTGTCGGGCTGTATTACTTTAATCCAAGTTGTGTATATCGGAATACCGACTTTGCCATTGAAATTTCTTTTTTCTGATTTGGGGATCTTTGAGCCCCTTTTAACTGATATTGTCGGGCTTTGCTCCTGATTTTTTGCATTTTTCGTTTGCAGGTTTGAATTTCTCCTTGGTATACTTAGCCCAGTTTTATATACTGTAGCTTTATTTATCTGAGTTCGGCTTTGCCAGAATCTCGTTGTGATATCGTCTTCTGTTTCAACCTGGTTGTGCCTACCGTGTCTTTTACTGATTTTGACTTGATCAGAATCATTCACCTTTTTGAGTCCTGCGTGCATTGTCGTGGCGTTCAGATGGAACAGGGTGAGACTCCTACTAAAATCGGGACCGGGATGCCTCTTGTCCAGTTTTTACGTTTTTCATCCATTTTATGTCTCTGGATGATTTTGCCTTTGTACTCGCATCTTAAGTTTTATGCCTCCTTGATAACTTAGATATATTTTCTATGTATTTGAGGTTCATCAGATTCCAGAGTTGCCTGAAGTATTCGTTAAATACTTCTAAGGACTTAGCATTCCCTTGATTTTGATAAACAAGCTTGTTTTCTTGTTATCTAGGTTTGTAACTTAGGCAATTTTCTAAGAATATCAAACCTTACTCAAGTTGTTCGTCATCTGAGACGAGTTATTTTTACAACTCGAATAAATTCTTGTTTTTGCAACTCGTGCATTTTACGAGTTCCAGTATATTGACCTGGCCGAGGTCAAAGCATTATGCGGATTCCGCTTTTTGTCACTCTTTGTGACGCATGTTTATTTTAACTTAACGTTTTGTTAAGTCAGCATTGATGAAGGTGATCATTGTCGCCTTCAATCATGACCTGGGTTTTGTAACCCGGTACTATCCAAGGTAAAGGCAGTATTGTCACATGTCCCAGTTGGGTCTTTCGACCTTAGTACGGAACATTTCGACTTGATCAGAGTCAGCGTGACAAATTGCGCTTGTATCTCAGATTTATGTTGATGCATCAGAATCACAAGGATCCATATTTATGAAGGTATTTACTTGTTCATTCGATTGACTTTAACCCGGATTCGTACACCGTGGTTTCATAATATTTAACTCGGCTTGTTGCCTAAGTTTTAATTTCAAAAGGCGTCATGATGACTTGATTAGTTTCAGTTCAATCTGCCCTGTTGAATCTTCATTCATTTTGGATTACGGAAGCGTCCTTCCGCTCTCCCTGAATCAGGCTTGATGTCGCATGTATGCAGTATTCTTATAGGACTCTTATTGGCAAGGCTAGAACTCGCAATCTTGCCCGTAGGCAAGAGGGTTCAAATTCCTCAACGTTATTGGCCGGGCTAGAATTCACGCCCTTGCTCATTTTGGCAAGGGGGTTCAAATACCTCAGTCTTATAATATTTAACTCGGCTTCTTGCCAGAGTTTCATTTACCCCGGATTTTTATCCTGGGTTTTTTATCGCGGATTGGGGTGTGATCCTTTTTCTAGGATCCCATCTCTCCAAACTCGTCATCATTTTTTTTGCGGATTGGGGTGTGATCCTTTTTCTAGGATCCCATCTCTCCAAACTCGTCATCATTTTTTTGCGGATTGGGGTGTGATCCTTTTTCTAGGATCCCATCTCTCCAAACTCGTCATCATTTTTTATAATAAACCATTTATATTCTGGTGGGCCGGTCTTCATTTTGGCTCTTTCTTCACAATCTACAAAAGTGAAATGCCAACATTTTGATTTTAAGTTTAGGCCGGCAGTATTTGCCTTTAATCTCGAGCCCGGCTTCTGTTGCATCAGCTCTTCTTTCAGCTTGGCTTCTTTTTCCCAAGTCTTGTATTCATCTAGGTGGATTTTCTTCCTTATTTAAGTGGAGCTGGATCTCTTTCCTTTTTTAGAGGGGATCTCCACCCACCTGTTTGATTATTCTTTGCAAAAATACAACATAATAAAGTATGAAGAAGGAAATTAGCAATAATATTTATTTGATCAGCAATCAACAATTATCCAAAAATAATTGCAATCAGCAATTAATAGTAATTGACCAGCAATTGCAATCAGCAATTAATAATAATTGACTAGCATCAATCAGCAATAGTTATTAGTTGACTATGATTCATTTTATCAGATTTGATTTGGCATCCATCACGAAGTCTCCATAATGTTTCCAATTTTTTCTTGGTCTTCATTTATACTCTATATGGAATGTGGCCTCATGGTGAAACCTAATGCTCCTTTTTTCGTGATAATATTTAAAATATCTGCGACCTGTTTTTGACGACATATGATACTAAACATATGCATAATAATGTTGACCAGCTTTCAAAATTATACATCTTGCATAAGAATGCTTATGGAAATCCCACAGCATATAAGAATTTAGTCAAGTAAGAAGTCATGATCATAATTTCTGGGAAATAAAGGAAAGGAAAAGAAAGCTTCCTTAATATTTTGTAACCATCTTGCTTGCACTAGAGGACGGTTCCTACAGTGGGAGTAACATAAACCAGCTTAGGTCTTTTTAATTTGGACCCATTGGCATGGTTCCAGCTTGTGATTCTTACGCCTACTGAAATCTGATCCCGATTTTGATCGTGATGCCGAACTGTCTAGGCCGAGATGCCTATTGATATTGGCGTTGAATATCAATCCAACTCGTATTTATTCTGTATATCAATTACCCATCTTTTGCTTGGGAGGATTGTTAGTGGTTACAAACAATAATATTATCTTTGTGAGTAAATTATGAAAATATATAATGTTATATATCGATATAAAATAAATTAAAAATAAAGCAGGAGAATTTATCTATTTATCTGACTTGTCCTTCCAAGGCCAGTGTTCCATGAGAAATTATGTTTTCCTGGTCCCATCTCATTGTCTCCAATTAGGGATTTTGTAGCATGCTTTGTTGCTTAACTTTTATTTTCTATCTCTCTCGGCACTTTGTGCGGGGATATAACATATAAACCAAGTGCAATATCAAGAGGGTGCGCTTGCAGCCATTAAGTATCCTTTTTTGGTCTTTCAAGAATCAGTGCAGAAGTTTGGTGCACGATAGGTAAGACGCACATCATATTTTTGGGTATTTTTCCCAAATATAAATGCATTCAATGATTAGCTCAAAATTTTCAACATTCAATGAAAGAGACCATGTGGTCGTGGGTTCGATTCCCACATACGGCGCCAATGTTCTGTCCTGTGGACAGAGATGTTCAACCTTTGTTGGGTTGATTGATCGCTTTGGATCGTATAGCCTTGACCAGGGGTATCTATGGAAGAGATATCCCTATGCCTTGCTTGATCACTACAGAGTATATGAATATAATGATAGTGTGTTGTGTGTATTGAAAATCAGGTGTCCTGTTCTGTCGAGGAGCCCTCCTATTTATAGGGGCTGCCTCTGATTTGAATTGGTGTGGCTGAGCTGTAGTGACGTGAGATCATCAATGCTTTGTCGGCCGTTATTAGAGGTTACATAATGTCATCACGTCTTCATAACTACAGCCCGTTTCAGATATTTGAATAGGGAATATTCGTTGGCAATTTCCGGGTTGAGGGGGATGGGCTCCTTCGGTTTGGGCCTTCTTACCGGGTTCCTGAAGTAGCCGACTTACATGGGCATTTAGCCCGGGTACATGGTACAGATCCATAACAGTTCATTCAGCCGGTTTTAGCGAACCGAGTATTCGAATATGTTGTTTCCGTATTTCTCCTCCACTCTTTTTTTTTTTTTTTTTTTTTTTTGGCTGAGGTGGTGTTTGCCTCCTTTCAACATCGAGCTCGGCTTCTCCTTCCGAGGCTTTCGTTTTGAGCCCAACTTCTTGCGCGGTGACTTTATTGACTCAGATTTAGCTTTTTAGCGTTAACTGAACAAAATGACCTAGCCAAGGTCCTGCATGCGGATTCCGCTTTTTGCTTTTAACCCAATAAGGTCACTTGATCAAGGTCGTACCAATCTTCCCCTTAATTTTCAAGTCCTTCCGTTTTTCTATGCTTCGGCTAGGAGTCACACTCCTGCAATGTGCTTTTTATTTTCAACCCATTTTCTATCCAAGTTCTTGCATGTTGCTAGTCGTAGTTTTCCAATATCTTGGCGTTATAATGTTCAACTCGGCTTTTTGCCAGAGTATCATTTCTTGACTTTGGTTTATTTTGACTTTCTCATGCATTCTAAGCCTTGAATTTTTGGAATGAGGAATGGTACTTCATTGCCCCTTATCTTGGTGGGTTGAGCATGAACCGAGCAAGATAATATGTACGTTCCATCTACCCGGGTGATGAATGAGCCTGAGTCGTTCGGATCGAACTGGCAAGTTGCCCCCAAGCACATCATCTTTGTAACTCGGCTTAACATCATTGTGTCCAGGTGTCTATTTCTTGGATCCTGGATGTGAGTTTGTAGTTCTCCTTACCAAATTCTTGTCAGTAATCGTAGACTGGGGTGTGATTCTTTATCGATTGATTTATTCTACTGGGGGGGGCAACTTTTAGCCGGGTTACATGGATGAGACTTGGGGGCAACTCGCCAGTTGGATCCCAACAACTCAAGCTCGTAGGTTCCCCGGTTAAACATGTGCAATATCTTGCCGGGTTCATGCATAACCCGTTGGAGATGTAAGGAAAATATATGCAAAAAGTTTATATGCAAAAAGTTTACAAAAACTCAAAAGCTCTTCAAAAATCTGAAGCAAAAGGCAAGACAATTCACCCCGGCAGCCTGGACAACCAAACTACCGGGCTGGGGGGCAACTGTTATGGACCCGTATAATGGGCCTATTAAGAAGCAAGCCCAACAAAGGACAACCCAATATCTGAGTCAGCATTGACTCAAGACAGATATCCATCGAGGATACTTATCCGACAACACGGTGACAGCTCAGCAGATAGGCCGAGATCTGAGTCAGAAACACCTAAGGCTCATCTGCAATACCCACAGGTAACCCCTATAAATACCAGGTAAACCCTAAAGGTAAACACACTTTCTCTCTTACTACTATACTGTCACTGTGCACACACCCCTTTGGCTAGCGCCGTTATAGTATTCTGTGCACAGTGATCCGCTCAACTCAAGGGTATCTTCTCCATAGATACCTTAGAGAGGGCACTAGATCCGAGAGTAACACACCAGTCTATCGGGCTGGACATCTCTGTCCACAGGACAGAACAGGAGGGCTCCTCGACAGAACAGGACACCTGATTTTCAATACACACAACACACTATCATTATATTCATATACTCTGTAGTGATCAAGCAAGGCATAGGGATATCTCTTCCATAGATACCCCTGGTCAAGGCTATACGATCCAAAGCGATCAATCAACCCAACAAAGGTTGAACATCTCTGTCCACAGGACAGAACAGATATGAAAATCGAACACAACACTTATTCAAGTTAAAAAAAATCAATTAATTATATTTATTCTGTTAACTCTTTATAATTAATAATATCTAAATATTAAAAATTTATTTGTTGTCAAGGTATTAACTTTTTAAAGATTATTATCCATATAAATTGGTAAATATTTATTTTACAATATGTACTTAAAATTAAGGGAAATGATGTTCTTCTGCTGCCGTAAGCGAGAATAGTATTCCTGCAGATAGTCAAATTAGATAGGTCCCATATCACACTTTCTCTCTCATTTTAATCTCTTTCCTCTCTCTTACTTTTTCCTTTCAGCAGTAACGAAACATTGTTTTCCTACAAAAGGAGAAGAGTATTCCCCTAGAATTAATGTATAATATCTGGCTCGACTTTCGACTCAATTGGATTACTTAAACCTTTTGAACCGGTCACCGAACATAAATATACACTTTCATACTGAAAGTTAAAAAGTTACGGGCTTTATTGTTGCTACTCACAGCAAGTGCACCGATCGTACAAGTAATAAAGTGTTCGAGTAAGAGATCGTTCCCACGAGGATTAAACTCAAGCACCAATTCACTATCGCAAATTTAGTTGGACGATTGAAAGTAAGGTAACATGATTTGTATTTGGAAAGAATTTAATAGCATGTAAATGAAAATTCAGAATAACAATTGAAAATATGATGGTAGATTAAGAATTAAAATAAGCGTAGTTAGGGTTCCAACTTCCCCAATCTCCTCAATATGTTATGAATTAACTTGTTAAGAAACTGTTCTTAATATATTGCAAATCAGTTCTATTTATGTTAATTAGGGCTCAATTCCTTGTTACCCTAAATCTATGTGATCTTGGAAGAACTCTAGTTCCCCGATTATTCCCCAAGAAAACATGCATTAAGATCAAGAATTATAAGATTGCATAATTACCTTGTGTCTATTCCTATTCCTATTCCTAGATCACAAGGATTATGATAAATTTATCAAATAAAGGTTCATGCACCAACATCCCTATTGTCATATAATTCCCAAAGATCACACTCTATAAGGAGCAAACTTATAGAAAGCATTAAAGACAGATAAATTTATTCAACTATAGAAAGAAAAGAATTCATAACAAATTAATTCATAAACATAAGATTTAACCGGGTTCCATCATCCCCTAACTACTTAAAGAACTAGCCAGACATGGCAAAATCAAGCATAAAAAAAACTATAAAAGCTCCTCCAAACTCCATCGGTGATTGGTGAATCTTCAATAATCACAGTGAAAACTTGACTCCGATCCGTTTCCGCCGCTCACGAACATGAACTTATGGATTCCTATTATTCCCAGCTCCAAGAATTGTGTTTCAATGTGAAAAAGTATGTATTCTGACATCAAAATGCCTTTTTAATGGCCAAGAATCCGTGCCCTAGGTGAATACATCCAATGGGCCTAAGTTGGGTTTCCTGGGGCGCTTAAGCTTGCTTCATCGCGCTTAAGCCCCCTGGAACGGTGAATTTTGGATTCGCGCTGCGCGCTTAAAGGCACTGGAGGGCGCTTAAGCGCGCTCCTTGAACTGGAGATTCCTTCTTGTGGCGCGCTTAAGCCCTGAGTTGGGGGCTTAAGCGCCCAGAGGCAGAGGCCAATTACGCTTTTAGGAGGCTTAAGCTTCCAATTGGGGGCTTAAGCTTCCTCTTCCAACAACTTGATAAGATCCTAATCTTCTTGTTTTTGATCTTCCTCTATCATCTCTTCTTAGTTGTTGTCCTCATCTTATCTGGTTGTGATCTTTATCTTATCTAATCTTCATCTTTGACTCCTTTTGTCAACAAATCCTTTAAAAATAACAAAGATGATTCAATTAAATAAAATTCAGATAATGTTTATGATTATCATCTTAAACCATAATTTTTGACTTGTTCAACTAGATAATTCATATTATTTTAAACTATAAAACAAGATAAACTAAAGGTTTATCATTTATCATATAAAGTGTGTATGATACGATGAAAAAAATGGTATTTTCTACATAAAGTATAAACTTTTTACATGCATCATTTTCTATCATATGATCTACTTAATAAATTCATGAATATGGGAAAGTTATAAATTTATTTTTGATAATCTTCCAATGTTGATGATTCCCAACGATTTAGACCACTCTTGAAGATGAAATGTACAATATCCTCTAAAATGATCCACATTATCACTTCCAATTGATAGAATATTTTTGATGGAATTTCATTCATTTTTCGTCGAAATTTTTTAACATAATTTATTTTTCGTTGAAAATTATTACAAGATTTTTCGACGGAATTTTATTCATTTTTCGTAGAAAATATTTGACGGAATTTATTTTTCATCAAAAATTATTACAAGATTTTTCGACGGAATTTCATTCATTTTCAGTCGAAACTTTTCACGAAAAATATTCCGTAGAAAATTTTCTACGAAAATAATATCCATCAAAAACATCGAAGAGATATCCGAAAGTTTCATTTCTGTCAAAAATTTCATTTTCGATGGGATTTTAACCATTTTTGAAGGAGTTTTTTCGTCAAAAAAATAACATTTTTTACTAGTGATCTATGGATCCTTCTTACGAGGAGTTATTCTATGGACCGGTCTTATATAATTGACAAATGCTCCCTCTCACATACAAAGGACAAAAACGGAAGACAAAAGAAAAAGCAGGGGTAGAATAGTAAAATCAAAGTGTTAACTGTGAATGGGATCACAAAAAATAAAATGGGCCGAGATCGTATTACTTTTTTCCCCTTCTTACATGCTTGTTAGGCTGTGCAGAGGAGAGGTATTCGATAACTTTTGTTTGTTTTCCTAAACCCTAAATTTATGTGTGTGACATAAATAAATTTAGTGCAATTAAAATTTTAATTAGTCCAACTCATTTAACAACCACGCAGAATATTAGCAATAATAATCACACACATTATAATTGAATGTAATTAAATCAATTGTGAATTAAATTTACCTGATTCAATAACGACCAGGCCATTGGTGCGACAGTTTACTAATTAACTCATTAAATTTTCGTAGTTCATTTTTTTTTGGCAAAATTGTAAGTTCAATTTTTTAAATTCATAATTAATTTATTAAATAATTTGAAAATCATAAGCATTTGTGGGCAGAACTTAGAGAAAATATAAAAATCACTAAATATGCATCAAAATATGATTATTTTATTTAAAATTATACAAAATTATGTCATTTAAAATGATAAATATTTTTTTCTTTATATATGATAAATAAATTATAATTGAAGGCTTTTTTTTTTTTATCGGTCTTGCTCTTACAAAAAAATTTCGATAAGAAACTGCTGAGAAAGAATATGGTACGAAGCACTCTAATAACCGACAAGTCATATTAGAACAATTAATATCCAGAAAATAATAGACGTGTGGAATAGGGTCACTCGTGTTTTTGGTCCTGAATTATTTGTGGGTCCTCTACCGTGCATAGCGTCCTTGCTTGGAGATTGCCTATTTGCCTTGCTTTGTTTTCATGTTTTATTGGACCAAAGCTTCATCTAACAAATTATAATCATAGATACAGTCCACCAACAATAATTGTATATATAATTTTTGGGTAATAGTTTTTTCTTATATAATAGGAGATCACTATTATCTTATACTGACTTATTTATGGAGGTGAGATTCACTTTTAGGAGAAAGAGAAAAAATAAAGTGGAATTCATTTTGAATTTGAGTGTATAGGAAATAGATTATATTTTATATAACATAATTTTTATTTTTATTTTAAAAAAACTTCCACGTGGTAGTTATTTAATTTTTCTGAAAAATATTGTTATCATCTACAACCAAACTTAAATGTAAAAGAAAAAAAAAATTAATATTCCTTACTATTTGTTTTAATTATTTAAAATATTCTTCAACTTCTCACTCAGCATTCTTCATTACATTGTTTTAATCTTCTAAAAAATTAAAAAAAAAAAAAAAAAAAGACAGCTTGAGGGACACACTATAGGAAGTTTTGATTATGGTTAGTAAATTCAAATTCGACCTAACAAAGAGTAATCTCATTATTATCACTTAAATAAAAAATTGAGACTTAAAAATTATATTCGAATATATTTTAATTATAATTTTATCAAACATATCATTTATGGTTGAAGTTTAATCAAATATAGAGATTAAACATGCTATAAAAAATTAATAAATTGAGCCCACCACCTAGAAGAGTAACATTAATGTTTCCTTTCCATTAATACATAAGACTTTCAACTTATTCCCAACCAGTCTCACTTTTCTAGTGATGTTTTATTATTTTAATAATATAAAAGGTTGATAGAGTTATATTTAATTAAAAAATTATATTATTTATTTAAAGTATTAAATAAAAGGATTTATATTTATCATGTCATATGACATATAATTATGTTTGTCATTTCATTAAAGGATATTTTAGTATCTTTATTTGTTTATTTATTATATGGATTTTATTAAAACACATTTCATTGATTCACTTAGGGGACGTTTGGTACATGAGAAATTTTTTTATCGGAAAATAATTATTACCTGAATATAGTGGAAAATATATTTTATTGGAATGTTACTAAAATGCTGTTTGATAGACCCATATTTTCTCAGAAAGATTAAGGTAATTTTACTGAGTATGTGTTTGGTTGGTTATGAAATATTAGAGAGAAGAAACAGATCTCGGTATCGCTGGTATCTTCACCACAGGTTTACTGGGGGGCTATGGGCACCTTCACGAGGAACTAATCTTTTTAAGATGAAGTATAGTTCAAATGTGCAAATTGTTTTCCAGGATACCAGCATAGCAACAACAGAGGACCACCCTATGCATATTCATGGGTTTCACTTCTTTGTAGTTGGTGCAGGTTTTGGTAACTTCAACCCAGTAACAGATCCTGCAAGGTTTAACCTTGTAGACCCACCAGTGAAGAACACCATAGATCTTCTTTCTCAGATTCACGAAGATCGTACAAAAATAGCAAGGTTAATTTGGTCCCGATAATTGTTGTTTCTTTTTACTTCCCAGGGGAAAAATTAATTCCATCTAATCCATGGACTTTATGGGATGATTGTCGTACGGAACTTTAGACACAAGTGCAAAAATCGGGAAAAAAAATTATTCGGGAAACTTGTCCCTTAATTTTTTGCTACCAAATGTGATATTATAATTTTCCATAGCTTGCTCTCGCAGGAATTGAAATATAATTGTGGGATTCATATATTTTTTTATCTCTTTCATTATTTCACTTTCTCTCTCCTTTTTATTGTGAGTGTTATGTCTTAGAGACAGCAATGTTCAGCCCTACTAGGCTGATGGGTCGATTTAGATCGTACTTTCTCTCTCCTTGGTTAGGAAAAATTTCTACATCATACAACATATCCTTAACACTAGCTAATTCGTCAAAATGATATAGGTGTGTGATTATAGAACCAGTGTGGTGAGGATGAGAAAAAAGTGACCCTTAAATAAAAAGTGTGTCTTTTAAAACCTTGAATTTCAAAGTTATATTTCCTTTTATAGGGGCTACTCCTAGGGTTTGTACATGGAGCTGAGCTGTCATGGCGCGGTGGCCATTACAGCTTGGTCGGCCGTTACGGATGATAATCTTTTAATGATTTATATTATTTTCTACCACTCTTCCTCGTGAAGCGTAAATATTGTATAAGCTCAATTTTTTATTTACCTTATATTTACTTAATTTCACTTAAAAGTGAGTGTACGGTGACCAATTGATCCCACATACTAGATAGTCCACGAGGAACAAAATAAAGCCTAAATGGACTAGCTAGGGAATTTCTAATGTAATAAATAGTAGCTTAAGGGAAAGGCTGGAAGGGTTTTTAGTTGGTCTATGTAACCCGTTTGGACGAGCTTGTAAAAAAAAATTGCATGCCTGCTTATTTTATAAGTGTTTTTTACAAAAGCTAAAATTATTTAGATTTAAAAATAAAATTGACTTTTGTTTTTTATTTTTTTTAGAAGTGAAAACTTTTAGCTTTAAAAACATAAGTTTTTTGATTTTTCTGGGATTTTTTTTTAAAGAAGACCTGCAAATAAATATTGTAATAGAATTTATTTTTATGAAAAAAAATAGTTTTTGGCTAAAAAAAAAATTCATCCAAACTATCCGATTGGATTTGATTGTTAGTTTGAATTGCTGTTGTGTATGCATGTGTTTCCTGTTATTAGGTGTTAGACTGTTAGGTGTTTCCGCTAGTAGGTGTTTGGTGTGTGATGTATAAGACTGAAAATTTTTCGTTTGAATGTTAATAAGAAATTAATTTTCCCAACCTTTGGGTTAACGGAAGAAATCTCCGCTCGAGGAGAGATAATGTCTGTGTTAACAAATTAGTGTTTAAAGTTCTGATATTATATAAAAATTAATTTAATCTAAAAATTTAAGTTATTAGATGAGGATTTTTTTTAACGATTTATATTATTCTCTAATATATCACATCACACAAAAGTCTTTAGGACTTGAAATATGAATATTATACATACCAATTTTTAGTTTTATCTTATGTTGACTTAATTTCACTCCAAAATGGGAGGATGAGAATCAAACTAATAATGACTTAATTATATAAACTCTGATATCATATAAAAAAATTAATTTAACACAAAAATTTACATTATTCGATAAAAAAAATTTAATAAATTATATTATTCTCTGATAATTTCCACTTCCATCACAATTATTGTGAATGTTACCTATTCTTTTTGTGTTGACTCAAAAGTCTTAGTGAATGAGATGGAAAATATCTACGACATTTTTTTTTTGCAACACGGAAGCCTCAATATATTTTTTATTAAAATAAAAAACAACTAACTTTATTTGTATTCATATTTTTATGATTATTGTCGCTTAAATTTTATTTTTTTGTATTTTTATTAAAAAAATTAATTACTCCTATAATATTAAAAATATACTCCGAAAAATTGTGATGCTTTTCTCTTCTAATCAATGTGATTATTATTTTTTGGTGAAACGATATCTGACTATTTAAATCAAGCAAAAATGGCATTGACACTTTATTAAATATTTTATTACTTAAAATTATATTTTACGTAAGTTTTAAACATCTTCTCTGAAAAAAATTATTAATAAATCTTAGACAAGTATTTTAATTAGAACACCAACACTTCTTAAGAAATAAAATTAAGGCAGCAAAGCCCAACGAACAAGGAAGCTCCCTCCTTCCGCTTTGTTCGGGAGTTTGGAGGGGAAGGGAAGGAAGGGGATCCAAGGCGAAGGGAGGGGAAGGAAGGGAATGAAATTAGAGGGTAGTCCCTTCCCTTGTTTGGGAGTTAAAAAATGATAAGGGAGGAAAATGGAGGATTAATGAGATATTTTTACCATTTTACCCCTTTTTAAAATTAATATAATTATTATATTTTACAAACTAAATTAAATTTAAAATTTCTAACAAAATTATTTATGTGTTTTTCAAAATATTAAAAAATAATATTTTTTATGAAATTTCTATGCTGCAAGCTACGAAAACTGTCACAAAAAGTTTTTCGTCAGAATACTATTCGTCGAAAAGCGACGGAAATTTTTCTCCGATGAAAATTTTTACAAAAATAAATTTTCTATCGAAATTTAGTTTCTGGCAAAAGTTTTGACGAAAATGATTTCCTCCATGAAATACTTTAAACGAAAAAAAATATTTCGTCAAAAATTTTGACGGAATTTTTTTCGTCCAAAATTTCGATGGAAATGTGTTCGGATGAAAATTTTGACGGAAATTGTTTTGACATATATTTTGAGGGAAATGTTTCATTCGAAACTTTCGACGAAATTTAGATTCTATAAAGAATTTTGACAAAATATTTTTTCCGTCAAACATTTTAATCGAAATATTTTTCGTCAAATCTTTTTACGGAAAAATTTTCTGCTGAGATTTTTTGACAGAAATGTGTTTCGTTGAAAATTTTGATGAAAATATTTTTTATCAAAAAAATTGACGAAAATATTTTCCGTCGAAAATTTTCGATGAAAATGTGTTTCCTTAAATATTCGACTGCAAATCTTTGTCAAAAAGTTTAGCGAAAATATTTCCGTCGAAAACTTTTGACGGAATGTAAAGAATTTTGATGAAATTTTTTTCCAGCAAAAATCTTCGATGGAAATGTCTTGCATTGAAAATTTTGATGGAAATATTTTTCGTCAAAAATTTCGATGAATATGTTTTTTTACAAAATATTTTGACGAAATTTAGTTTCTGTAAAGAATTTTGACAAAAAAAATTTGTCAAATTTTTTTGCAGAAATCTCTTTAGTCTCAAATTTTGTTGGAAATATTTTTCATTGAAAATTTTTGCGGATAATTTTGATGAAATGTTTTTCGTAAAAAATTTAGACGTAATTGTTTTACGTCGAAACTTTTCGGTGGAGATGTGTTTCGTCAAATTTTTGACGAAAATATTTTCGTTGAAAGTTTCAATAGAATTTAGATTCGTCAATAGTTTTGACTGAATTCTTTCCAGTAAAAAATTTATGTCAGTGATTATGACAAAATCTTGTTTCGTCTTTAGTTTTGACGAAAAAATTTTGACGTATGTGATTTTCATCAAAAATTTCATCACTATTTTTGACGAAATATTTTTCGTGATAAATTTTGTCGGTATTTGAGACTTTTCTAATAATGTCACGTTTAAAAATGATTCACAATTATTTAGTTTTTGCATTTTAATGCTAAGGATAGATAAGTAATATTTAATTTTTCCCCCCTAAAACCCCCAAATTGGGGGAACTTTAATTTTAGGAAGAAGGAGGGTTTTGGAGGGTTTAGTAAAAATCCTCAATTCCTTCCCTCCTTTTTTTAAGCTCACAAACAAGGGGAGGGCTTACTAAAACCCTCACTTTCCTTCCCCTCCCCTCCTAAAACCAACTCCCAAACAAAGCCTCAGTGTACCAATACTTTATATATATTAAAAAAAAAAAGTAAAAAAAAGATTGCGTTTTGGAGCTCCCTCTATTGGAGAAGATTTTTTTGTGGAGAGGGATCATGCCGGTCCTCCAAAAAAAAAAGAGGGAAGGAGGTGAAAAAAAAAATGATAGAAATGGAAGTAAAATTTTCATTTATAGAAAAGGGACTACCGAATGGTGGACCTCAAACATGTTAAATTTTTTCCCTCCTTCCGTTGGTTCCCCGGTAACTATTACTTCTATGCTTTTGACAAAAGCACGTAGTGGAAATGGAAAAGCATATTTTTAGGAGAGCTCTACTATTTAGATGGTCCGACAAATTTTTTTGAATTGGATTAATCGATTTTCTGATAAATTGTCCGACAAAAGAACGTCAAAAAATATTTAAAAAATGCAAGATCGACTGATTTAGAAAATTTTATTTAGTGCTTATTTGATTTTTGAGAAAAAATAAATGTTGAGCTTTGTTCTTTCACTAAAGTCCAATTGGATTTAGTGTAAAAAAATAGCTCAAGAAACCTAGAGCTCATTCAGAGCTAGGGTTTCTTCTAACCCGTGTATATTTCTACATTTATATTCATCAACCTTCGTAGGTTTCACTTTTTGGTTGCAGAGACTGAGGTAAGGTAATCTCTGTGATAATGAGAGAGTGCCCACACACCACCTATTTATTGAGAGATAGTTTGAAAGATTTATCACTAGTCATCTCAAGGAGATTTTTCGTGCAGAGGAAATCAGTTCGTGAAGAGGAATCAAACACGAGGAGATTCTGCATAGATCTAAGCGGCAAGAGGTAAATCAGAAAAATGATGATGATCTGTTGCATCCCAAACCGCAATGGTGTAAACGCTTCTATAGAACCAACTGCGCTTACAATTGGTATGAGTCAGATTGCGCTGTGAATCTAGTTTTCTATTTACGATTTTTCATGTAATTAGTTTTTCTTCATGAAATATGGCACCTAGGATTATATGTTTATTGGTATGTATTTCACATGTGCATCCTTATAATTATTTTCATTAAAAATTGATGTTTTATTTGATTTTTGGCTTTAATCCAAAGTAGATATTTCTTTGTATTTTCTTGGGTTGTAATAAGGAGGCTAATCTCATTTGATTAGGTTTCCTCCTTGATTTTTATTTCAATTTTTGTACTATTTTATTGTATTACAAAATTGTAATGAAAAGAAGATCCAAGGGAAGTAGAAAAGAATGGGATCTAAATTTGTTTGGACATGTTCGTGAATTTATGGTGGCTGATCTGAGAAACCAACCACACGAAGTGAAAGAGGACATAAAATCGAACAACAAGACAATCGGATTCGGCCAGGAGGAGCCTCCACGCGCCGCTATAAATGGCTGCGGGTCGGCTCCACGCACCGATGAAAATGGAGTGCGTGATAGTGCTTGAGATGTCCATTTAGGGTGGTTCTGGTGGTCGTAGCTTCGTCTCTTCATGGTGGTCATAACCCTAAAGTTTCGTGCTGAGATGAGTTCGGGTGACGGTGCAATAAACGTGACGGCTAGGGTTCCTGAAAGTTAATTTAGGGTTTCTTGGCGGGGTTTGATATTTTGGGCCCATGGTTACCATAAAGGAGTTTGAAACTGAACCTATGGATCAAAAGAAAAGAACATATGGGCTGAAAAAGTTTACTTGCTTAATTTGTAATTTAATTTTAATTTGTTTCTCTAGGGAACCATGGATCAAAGCAGTGCTATAAAAATCGGACCGGAACGGTCGATTCAACCCGAAAACTTATAAATCGGTCATGTAACCGATCCATGTCACCTAGAGAACCAGACATGTAAATCAATCAGTATAACCCATCTAACTTGGCTGATTTTATTAAAATCGGTGACTTGTTGGTTCACCAAGTTGGACCAATCTCTGATATTCACGGCCTTGAATTGGAGCTGAAGAAAAAAAAATTGAGTTACAACAACAAAAGAAGAAGTAAACACTATCTAGATATTGTGGTTGGCATGTTCATCAAGTGTTGCCTCAGATGCTTGCTCCTTTTCTTATTGTGGACCGTTTCCCTTTTTCTTTGTTGATCTTTTATGGGCTTTTGTCCTTTCCAGCTACGAAAAAAATGAAGAAGGAATAAATAATGTGGGATGAAGAGTCAATACAAAAGAAGAGAGAAGAGAAAGAGAAATAAAGAGAGAGAGAGAGAGAGAGAGAGAGAGGGAGAAAAGGATGTGACAATGTAATTGATTCCTTAGTTTCATTTCTATATTTAGCCCCTTTAACAAAGATTTCTCGCTCCGCTTCTATATCATGTCGCAATTGGTGAGAAGAGTAATTTTTCAAATGAAAAATATCCATACGTTATACCAAAAAGTAAAAATAAAAAATATCCATACGTTATACCTTTGTGAATGTGGATGTCTCTCTATCTATATATATATATATATATATATATATATATATATATATATATATATATATATATATATATATATATATATATATCTAATTTTTGATTCTTTTGAAGTTTCTAAAAGAGTGGTATAACTCAGCATTTCAAAAATTACACTTTTTATTTATCTTTATTCTTTCCATTTCCTTTTTGTGATATGGAGGAACTTTATTTATCGTTTGTACTATTCTCCATAATGCACTTTTCTTAAAGTGAAGTAAGATGATGTTGGAGATAATTAAAAAAAAGAAATCAATTAAGACCAGGTCATAACTATTTGATTTATATTTTTAAGAACATTAAGATGTAATGAAAGAGCCAAATTCTTTTTTTTTTATGAAAAACACAAATGCTTAAACATAATTATATTTACAAAATACATAAATACAAATAAGTATTATCTAAATGTAAAAGATTTAACTTCGCTTTTGTCTCATAACAAGCAAAGAATTAATTCTTTTAACATTTAGAGAATATTTTACCAACGAGCACAGTACTGTTTTTTAGACACTTTACATCTTACTTATAAGAGGTAGTTTGGTATAACGGCTGCCCCATGTGATGGCTGCACGTCCGTGGATTTTTTTAAAAAAGAAACTCGTGAAAGTAAGGTTTCTCTGAAAAGAATTATTCCCACTTGTAAAGCAAAGTTAATAAGGAATGTAATTGTATGCTTGTTGGAAAAGATGAGTACATCTGTGCACGTATAATTTTTTTTTTTTTTTACTTAATTATACTTTTATAATTTCTTTATTGTGATTATAACGCACAATAATATTTTTTTAATAATTTAATTTTCTTATGTCAACATAATTTTGTTCTGTTAATATGTTAGTTAAATATTAATAGACCTTAGTAACGCTGTCAAGATTTTCATAATTGACATGACATATTAAGTAGGTGCATGCAAAGAGCTTAAGTGTGCAAAAAGAATGAGAGGAATGTCATAGGCAAATGGCCAAAGATTCCCGCAAAGATGCTGGTTGTGTGTTTTTCCAAAATGTGTGACGTTCAAGGAATTGCTGCATATGTGTGTGTGTGTGACTTTCAAGGAATTGCTGCATGTGTGTGTGTGATGTGGGTGGGGGAAGATGCTGGTTGTCTGTTTTTCCAAAATGTGTGACGTTCAAGGAATTGCTGCATGTGTGTGTGTGTGACTTTCAAGGAATTGCTGCATGTGTGTGTGGGGGGGACCGAATCTTCAATAGTAGAAAAGAGGTTATGTTGGATTCTTTGATATCATTCTCAAATATTAAATTTGACACCTCATTTTATAATTGTTAGATAAAAAAAAATCAATGGTATCAGATACTTGCAAATCAGAGTCGTTGATCTTTTTTGATCTAACGGCTCTCAGATAAGGTGTCAAAGGATTCTACCTTATATATATATATAGGGCTTATCGTTTTTGAAGCTGCTTGAGATAATTTTATCGGCGGCTACTAAATCATAACCGTACAAAGATAGATCAATGGTGATAAAGGAAGATAGAGAAAAATGAAATCATAACCATTCAAAGGTGAATCAATTAATATAAGGAAATAAATAAATAAATAAAATGATGTAGTTTTGGATAGCCGGAGATAAGCTTATCTCAAGCTGTTTGAAAAATGTTTTTCCCATATATATATATATATATATATATATATATATATATATATATATGGGTCAGGATCATTTTACATCAGTGTAAGTTATACTCTTAATCTTGTCCGTTGATCCCATTTGTATCTAAAGGCTCAAATTTTTTAGTAATGTGAGCCATTGGATACAGGTGGATCAATGGTCAAGATTGAGTGTAAGACTTTTAATTCTTACATCGGTATAAGAATATCCTGCCCCATATATATATATATATATATATATATATATATATATATATATATATATATGGGTTATGATCATTTTACACCAGTGTAAGTTACTCTCAATCTTGTCCATTGATCCTACTTATATCTAAGGGCTCTAATTTTTTAGTAATGTGAGCCATTGGATACAAGTGGATCAATGGTCAAGTTTGGGTGTAAGACTTCTAACTCTTACACCGATGTAATAATATCTTGCCCTACATATATATATATATATATATATATATATATATATATATAATTATTTCTTAGAACTTGAGAAATATTTTTTCCTAATATATGGTCACTTTCACATAAATAACCTTTTTTTTTTGAAAAACTAAATAACCTCTTTTCTGTTATTGAAGATTCGATTCCCCCACACACATGCAGCAATTCCTTGTGATAGATATTGATAGATAAAACTGTTATTTCTATTTTTTTCTGTTATTTTTAGTTTTCCCAACTGCTATATATAGCAGCACTCATGTATCATTTGTGATCAATCAATACAATAATATCTCATTCAATCTCCTTCTTCTATTTTCTATTTTCTCTCTTCACACCGTGTGTGAATCCCTCTTCTTTTTAAGCATCAAGGTCTGATACCTCACATGGTATCAGAGCTAGCAGCGATCCATGGAGTCTCCTCAATCATCACCAAGATCCTCTACAGTCTCCGAAAATGCAAAGTCAGTAAAGCTCATTATGAAATCCTTCTCAAATCCAATTGCAGACAAACTTGATGAAGACAACTTTCTTCCTTGGGAGCAACTGGCACTTGCTTCAATCCATGGCCACAACCTGCAGGATCATCTCAACCAAGAAAAGATCCCTACCCGTTTTTCAACTCAAGAAGATAAAGAAAGCGGAAAAGAATCAGAAGACTATGCAACCTAGCATCAGCAAGATCACCTTCTTGTGTCCTGGCTGCTCTCTTCCATGAACATATCGTTCAAGAACAGAATGGTAGGATGCAAATTTGCCCATGAAATATGGACAAGTCTGCAAGTGTACTTTGCTTCCCATACACAGGCAAAGGTTAAACAATTGAAAAACCAATTGAGAAACATCAAGAAAAAGGGACCAGCATCAGAATATCTTCTTCAAATCAAGAAGATCATTGATTCTTTGGGAGCTGTAGGTTCACCATTATCTGATGCAGAATATTCAGAAGCTATTCTTGATGGCTTAAGTGAAGAGTACACTCCATTAATCACTTCTGCAATGTCAAGATCCCCAC
This sequence comes from Gastrolobium villosum, assembly GCA_032173675.1. Taxonomy (NCBI): domain Eukaryota; kingdom Viridiplantae; phylum Streptophyta; class Magnoliopsida; order Fabales; family Fabaceae; genus Gastrolobium; species Gastrolobium villosum. The sequence continues at coordinate 50,916 of JAVKPL010009483.1, forward strand.
CGTTTTCTATAATTGATTTGGAAGATTTTCTTCTTGCTCAAGAAGAAATGCTGGAAAAGTTCAAGAAAACCGATCCTGTTCCTATTCAGGCAAATGTCACAAACTAATGTACAACAAGAAAACAGGTTCAACAATAATGAAGGCAGATCCTTTGGAGGAAGAAGAGGAAGATGAGGCCGCAGTTTTAGAGGTGGAAGATCTCAAGGTCAACCTTGGAATTCTTGGAATCAAAACCGATTGCAATGCCAAATCTGTGGAAAGATAGGACACCCTGCCTTGAAATGTTTTTACAGGTTTGATTCCAGTTTCCAACAATCATCACAGAACACTCAGAATCACCAACCTCCTCCACCTCCACCTCTTTCATTCCACAACCCCAAGGCATACATGGCAGGACCTGCATCACTCACTGACAGCTCTTGGTATCCAGATTCTGGTACCACTCATCACCTCACCAATGACCTTGGTAATCTCTCTTCTAGCTCTGAGTATACTGGCTTTGAGCAAGTTCATATTGGAAATGGTGCACGTATGCACATTCAACATGTAGGCAATTCATTTTTAACTTCATCTGCATCTCCTTTTCTTTTTAAACTTGATAATCTGTTACATGTACCTTCCATAACCAAAAATCTAATTAGTGTGTCTCAATTTGCTAGAGATAACAAAGTGTATTTTGAATTTTTTCCTGATTATTGCCTTGTAAAACCACTAAGGACATTGTCCTCAAAGGCAAGCTTAAAGATGGTCTCTACTAATTTTCGAATGCATTAGTTAATAAATGCTCATCTGTTCCTACACCCCCTATAGCTTTGTATTCTAAACATGTTTCTTTTGATCTATGGCACAAAATATTAGGCCATGCTAGCTCTAAAATAGTTACATATGTATTACAACAATGTAATCTTCCTGTTTTTGACAATAAAACCATAATGACTCATTCTGTTTGTAAAGCTTGTTGCTTGGGCAAAATTCATCAATTACCTCACTGTACTTCTACCACTACTTATGCCGCTCCTCTTGATCTCATTTTTTCGGATGTATGGGGACCAGCTCCAATTCCTGGAACCTCTGGAAGCATATATTATGTTTTATTTGTGGATGTCTTTTCTCGATACAATTGCATTTATCTCTTGCAAAATAAGTCTCAAGTATTTCAAGCCTTTTTATAATATAAATCTATGATTGAAACTCTTACAATATCAAATCAATTCAAACTGACAATGGAAAAGAATACTTATCCATGCTTTTGTTCACTTTCTGCACACTCATGGCATCACTCATAGACTCGCATGTCCTTACTCTCATCAACAGAATGGTAGAGTAGAAAGAAAACATAGATATATCACAAAAGTTGGTCTAGCACTCTTGGCTAATGCCAAACTCCCTTTATCATTTTGGGATGATGCCTTTTCAACAGCTACTTATCTCATAAATCGGTTGCCATCTCTTGTTACAAACTTTAAATCACCTTTTGAATTGATTTATCATAACAAACCTGATTACAAGTTTATGAAAGTTTTTGGCTGTGCATGTTACTTCGACCATATAACAAACATAAACTTGATTTCTGATCCCACAAATGTCTGTTCTTAGGATATGCAATCAATCAAAAAGGTTACAAATGCCTCTCCCCCACAGGGAAGATTTATATTTCTAGAGATGTTATTTTTGATGAAATTGATTTTCCCTATTCAGTTTTGTTTCTTAACACTACTACTGCTACATCTTGTACATCTTCTCATCCTTCTCTTCCTAAAATACCTTGCATCTCTAAGCATACTACACCTCAGTTTTTACCTGCTGTCACCAATACATCCTATCCATCTTCATCACCCACCGTATCACCAGATGCTACAAACATTTTGTCTAGTGTCTCTCCTTCAGGTTCTGCAAATCAGTCCTCTCATCACATTCCTACTACCACAACTGTTGACAGCCTCCTTTCTTCTCTGTTCAGAATTCTTCTTATCTTAATTCTCATCCTATGCAAACTAGAAGCAAGTATGGAATCCGAAAACCCAAGACATATGCCACTGCCTTCCTCGACTCAGCATCTGAACTTCAAAATTCTGAACCTAAGAATGTGTCTCAAGCTTTAAATCGTCCTCATTGGAAGCAAGCTGTGGCTGAAGAAATTCAGGCTCTCATCAAAAATGGTACCTGGACTCTTGTTACTCTTCCACCTAACATCAAACCTATTGGTTGCAAGTGGATTTTTCGCATCAAAAGACAACTAAATGGCACAATTCAAAAGTACAAGGCTCGCCTTATTGCAAAGGGTTTTCAACAAAGGGAAAGCTTTGACTTCAGTGAAGTTTTCAGCCCTGTCATCAAGCCCTTTACTATTCGACTCATACTCTCCATTGCCCTCACAAATGGCTGGATCATAAGACAATTTAATTTTAACAGTGCTTTTCTTTGTGGTACTTTACATGAAGATGTATTCATGCAGCAACCTGATGGAGTTCCTAGTCACAATCCTCATCTTGTGTGCAAGCTGAACAAAGCCCTTTATAGCCTCAAACAGGCTCCTCATGCATGGTTTAACACTCTCAACCTTACATTACAAAAATTTGGTTTCAATAGTACCAAATCTGATCCCTCATTGTTCATCCGATTTACTTCCACAACTACCACTTACATCCTTGTGTATGTTGATGACATATTAATCACTGGCAACAACTCATCTGAAATCTCCTCTCTTATATCTTAACTTAACAACATCTTTTCTCTCAAAGATCTAGCTCAACTTCATTATTTTCTTGGACTAGAAGCTGTTTACACCTCTCCTACTACTATTCACCTTAGCCAAACTAAATACATTACTGATCTTTTAGAAAAGGCATATATGAATTCTGCGAAATCCATGCCTACTCCAATGCTTACAGGTCAGAAATTATCAATGGAAGGTGCACTGCGTTCTCAGATCCCACTTTGTATTGGTCTATTGTTGGTGGATTACAATATGCCACTATCACTAGACCAGATCTTTCATGTGCTGTCAACAAAGTGAGCCAGTTCATGCATAAACCTCTTGAAGCTCATTAGAAAGTCGTCAAACGCATACTAAGATACCTAGCTGGAACCAAAACACATGGACTTATCTTTCACCAGTCCAAGGACCTTCGGTTACTTGCTTTTTGTGATTCTGATTAGGGGTCTGATATTGATGATCGAAAATCTATTAGTGGTTTCTGTGTATATCTTGGTTCAAATCTTATATCATGGTCAAGCAAAAAACAACATGCAGTATCTCGATCCAGCACAGAAGCTGAGTTCCGCAGCTTAGCATCTATGTTGGCAGAAATCACTTGGTTACAGTCACTCCTCTATGAAATTCACATTCCATGCACTGTTTTTCCAACAATTTTTTGTGACAATGCCAACACTATTATGTTAGCAGAAAATCTAGCTCTTCATAATCGTACAAAACACTTCGAACTGGATCTCTATTTTGTACGGGATCGAGTAATTCAAAAGCAAGTATTTGTTCAACACATCCCTGGAACAGAACAAGTTGCAAACCTCCTCACCAAGCCCATATCCGCTGCCACTTTTCTGCTTTTAGAAACAAACTCAGAGTCTTTCCATTGCCACTGAGTTTGAGGGGGGGTGATAGATATTGATAGATAAAACTGTTATTTCTGTCATTTTTAGTTTTCCTAACTGCTATAATAGCAGCACTCATGTATCCTTTGTGATCAATCAATACAATAATATTTCATTCAATCTCCTTCTTCTATTTTCTGTTTTCTCTCTTCACACCGTGTGTGAATCCCTCTTCTCTTTAAGCATCAAGGTCTGATACCTCACACCTTGAACGTCACACATTTTGGAAAAACACACAACCAGCATCTTTGCGGGAATCTTTGGCCATTTGCCTATGACATCCCTCTCATTCGTTTTGCACGCTTAAGCTATTTGCATGCACCAACTTAATATGTCATGTCAATTATGAAAATCTTGACAGCATTACTAAGGTCTATTAATATTTAACTAACATATTAACAGAACAAAATTATGTTGACATAAGAAAAATTAAATTATTAAAAAAATATTATTGTGCATTATAATCGCAATAAAGAAAATATAAAAGTACATCAGTGTCAAATTTGAAATTTGACACCTCATCTGAGAGCCGTTAGATAAAAAAAATTAACTCTGATTTGTAAGCATATGACACCATTGATCTTTTTTAATCTAACGGCTATAAGATGAGGTGTCAAACTTTAAATTTGACACTGATATCAAAGGATCCTACCTCATATATATATCATTTGACTCCAGATCAAGTATATGGAACCTATGTCTTTTTTTTTCTCTTTTCTCTTTACATAGTCCGAGATGGGTTATACATATTTTTATGTATATGTAGAAGATAAAATTATCTCCTATAACATGAGAATCGTTAATCCCATATTTATATTAGGAACAACTTGTGCTATAGTGAAAATTGAATAATGAAAGGACCATGATCAAGTCCAAAACACAATTAATTGTATATGACACTATGTGCCTTAAAAAGATAAACAGTTATATGATGGAAGGGCATGCTAAAGAGTGAAGACTAAACAAATGAGATGCAAGTTTTAAGGAAATATGAAAGTGAAACAATTATTCTCGTATTTCTTATCTTTTCGTCCTTATCTTTCCAAGTCATGTCCAGAGTGGGGAGACAAATAAGGGGAGTACATCTATATATATATATATATAAAGGAGAGTTCAATGTTGGAAACTTCGCTGATGTGTCACTCCCTGGATAATTCTACAAATTGTGTTTACACTACATGGCATATAGAAGCTTTCCTTTTTGGTAAATTGGAAAATGAATTTCTTTTAAAAATCGAATTTTATTTTTTAAATCGAATAATTAAATGACCATTTGTGGTGGCACACAAGGCATTGAATGTCCCACTACCCATCACATTGGTATCCAAAAAGAAATCAGCTGTTTGAATTGCTTTTTACGTTGGAATTGGTCATCTGACTAAAATTTGAAATGGTTTACAATTTTGAATTTTAAATATTTTTGAATTAATTCTAATTAAAAATGTTATTAATTTCTTTTTGTGAAAAATTGCTTTTTATGTTGGAATTGGTCATCTGACTAAAATTCGAAATTTGAAATGGTTTACAATTTTGAATTTAAAATATTTTTTTAATTAATTTTAATTAAAAGCGTTATTAATTTTTTTTGTGAAAAATGGTGAAGCTTTTATATCAGTTCACCTTTACAATGCAATTAAATCCCACTACCTTCTCCTTGGAAAATGTTGGGCACATGCATTTTGTATAAATAGAGAAGTTGTGTTTAGGGTTTTTTTAACTCTTCTACGATTTCTTTGTTCATTTATCTTTCTGTGGACTGTTCTGTTGATATTATTTTTTGGTTCCTTTGGCTTGCCTCCGATTCGTTTACGTCATTTGAGAGTGCTTCCGATTCTTTTCTTCGTTTGTGTTTGAAGGTATTGTTGTTTATACTCTTTTGTTCGTTTTGTGTGTTTTTTATACTGATTCTCTTTGTTTCATTTTTCAGGGTGGAAGGTTTCTTGCTACCGTGAATAATTTTTTCCTGTGTTTTGTTTCTTTGTTCGTTTTTGTAGCTGAAGTTGTATTTTTTTTTTGTTCCTTTATAAACAAATTATCTTAATTCATTTTCATTTTTTGGATACTCATTTTCTTTTGATCGTTTTGTGTTATGTATATTGATTCTCTTTTTTCTTTTTCTACTGTGAATAGTTTTTGCCTGTGTTTTGTTTCTTCGTTGTTGTATTTTTTTATTCCTTTATAAACAAATGATCTTAATTCATTTTCATTTTTTGTACACTCATTTTCTTTTGATCATTTTGTGTTCTGTATACTAATTCTCTTTTTTGGAGGCGAAAGATTTTGTGCTAATGTTAATAGTTAGTTACGTATTCAACGTCTTCAATGCTGTGCAGTTCTTGCCTGTGCTTTTTTCTTCTTTGTTACTGTGTGTAGCAGATGTTGTATTATTATTATTTTTTGTTTCTTTCGAAACAAATGCTCTGAATTAGTTTAGTTTTTTTTAGATACTAATTCTCTTTTTTTTTCGTTCTTCATGGAGGAAGGTTTCATGCTACTATGAATGGTTATCTACGTATTCAACGTCTTCGATGTTGTGTAGTGCTTGCCTGTGCTTTTTTTTTCTTCGTTCGTGTGTGTAGCGGATATTGTTTTTTTTTTGTTTTTTTTGTTTTTTGCTTTTTTTCTAAACAATTGTCTGAATCTGTTTTCTAATCAAATGGAAGGTCCTTCTTCTGTCAAGCGTGCCAGGATTAAGGATAGGGTTTATCGATCACTCAACGATTTCCCAGAAGAAAATGAATTTGTCCCCACTGTACCAAATACATGAGCTTTTGAAGCTTTGAATCTTTGTGTTACGCAAGGATACGCTTTGCTGCTGAAAATGAATTTGTAACCGATGGATAAATTTCTGATTGCATAACATATTAATTTCATATTTTGTTAGAAAGTGTTTTTTCATTGTGTTGCGTTTGGGGTTCTTATTTCCTATACCGAGAAAATAGTTATTATTTCAACTTTCCATATTGTAATTGTCTTGATTCATAATATCAAATTCAAATTTCTAAATTTCTAATTATTTTCAGCTTTGTGTTCACTCTACTTGAATTTGAAATATTTCCTATTATAATAACTTTTCAAATTTTTACTTTAACTTTAAATTTAAAAACTCAATTAAGATCTTATTAACTCTTGCATTGGTATTTGTCAGGCCTATTAAAATCCCACTGACTTTTAAAATTCGAAATTTAAACTTAACATAGGAGGAAAAAAAGTTCAGTATTAATTTGTGGCGAACATCTGTACTAATATCCCACTATTTTTTCAAAATTCGAATTTTAAACATGATATAGGTGGGAAGAGATTTCAATATTATTTAGTGGCAGACAATTGTATTAATATCTCATTATTTTCTATATAGGAATGGAAATTATTGAATATATTAATAATATTTATTGAAAAGTGTATATTATTTTAATAAAAAAATATGATCAAGAAATCTCCTTTAGTTCGTTGAAAAGTTCATTAATGTATGTTAATGGAATAAAATTAAAACGAATATCAATTCCCTAAAGAAAGTTAGCTTTCAGAACAATAACTTGATTTTTAACATGAGCTAAAAAGTGATCAATTTAACCTAACCAAGGGTATAATTTTGGTTAAGGTTAATGTTTTTAAGTTTTGTTATTAAATTAGTATCAAATAATATAAGTTAATGAATTCTCTTATTTATGTGCGATTATTTCAATTATCCATTATTTTTTATTACTCTATATTTATTTTCAACTCTCTCTATATATGGCATAAATTGCTTTACATAATGTGATCTCAAATTCTGGAACCTCGGGGATGGATATTGGAATTAAATGACCTATTAAACGTATTCATTAAATATTTGGGTTCACATCACCAAATGTGGTATAATAATATAGCGCATTCAAATACTTATAAATACGAATATGTGTGCGGTATAATGAATTTTCTAAATTTTGGCAAAATTATTGGACATAAAATAAATTAATCTGAATTTAGCTATTGAGCATAAGTCCTTTCATATTTTTTCAATAATTAATGTAACCGTTAACGTGATAATAATAACGGAATTATCTTTTAGCCTTCCCATACTCAACTTACTCAATAAAGTCTTTTTTTTATGTAATAACTCAATGAAGTCTTTGTTTATAATAGAAATCAGTCATATCTCAGATTTTTTTTTGAACGAAATTGTCTTTTAGTCTTCCCATATTCAACTTAATCGATGAAGTCTTGGTTAAAACAGAGATTAGTCATAACTCATACCGTGAAAGGAATTTTAAAAGACTGATTAAAGAATCATACATAACAACACATCATAAACTGCCATTTATTAATCAATCAATTTCTCACCAAAACATAATTAAAATTTAAAAGAGAAAATTATAGATTAAACAAAAAAATGTTTAAAATTATAAAAATTTAAATATAGTTGATACAAAATACCATGAAATGTGTATGTAATGAATTTCAAAATCATTACTATATTGAGTGACTTTATGACATTATTGGTTCCCTTTTCGTCTTTTGTAATTTATTTTGTAGACTGCGATTGCATTTTGGAGAGCTTGCACTCAACATATCAGGTGCTTTTACCGTTTGTTTTTTTTTTTTTTTTTGAAATGTGCTTATACCATTGAAAAGTGCTTCACTGCCTCTAATCTGTCTCTAAGAAAAGCTATAGTGTTGTAGGGTTAACTTTATGCATTGGAAGTGTCAAGCTTAATAAATATCATTTAATTTTCATAAAAGCCCAAAATCAACGTCCATAAGAATATTAAAAGATTGATTAAAGAATCAAAAAAAAATTGACAATCACCAACTGTGAGTAATAATAAAAGGAATGATAACTTGAAATTTTATGTAAATGTCATAAATCATACCCTGAAATGAATCTTAAAAGACTGATTAAAGATCAAACATAACAACACACCATAAACTGCCATTTATTAATCAATCAAATTCTCACCAAAACACAATTAAAATTTAAAAGATAAAATTATCGATTAAATAAAAAAATGTTTAAAATTATAAAAAATTAAATATAGTTGATACAAAATAATTTAAATTTTGAAATTAAATGAAAAAAATAAGAAATGTCATATTTATACTTTAAAAGAAAATAAATTAAAAATTTAACTTAAAAAATAATTAAAATAAAATAAAATTGTATGAGTATTTTAAAAAAAATTATATTTTAAAAATTCGTATGAGTATTTTTTTTTTTAAATTATACTTCTATTGTAAACCTGATTGCATGGAAAATTTCAAGAAATTCCTATTATAATTCTGATTGCATGAAAAATTTCAAAGGTCACTGTGGACGTTTTCAAAACACAAAGGTATTATATTACGAGGGGTCTCTTAACAATTAATGGAAATAATAGTAATTAATATACCTATTAGGAATAAGTCATTTACTGTGTAATTGCCGATATTAATAATGAGTGTCCAATCCAATAAATAAAAATGGGAGATCGTTAATTATAAGATGAATGAGATATGAATGGAATCATCATAAAAATGGGAGTTGCCAATGCTCATAATGATAAGATGGAAACTGAAAAATAATTATACGAGATATAGAATTTAAAATCACAGATGAATGAAAAACATTTTATTTTAATTCCAGATTTAAAATAATTAAATTATATAGTTAGTGCGAAAAGAGTTCAACATTAATTAGTGGCAGACAGGTGCATTAATATCCCACTTCTTTTTTAAAATTTATAATTTATATAGGTGGGAAAAGAGTTTAAATTCTTCTAATGGGAAATCGTTATATTAAATTCTCACTATTTTCTATGTGGGAATTGTTAACCCTCATTTTAAAAAACATTGAATATTTTCCCCCATAATAATTCGTTATTTACACATCAGACATGATTTACATTTCATACGTTATTCATTAAATTTTTTGAGTGAGTTCAAATGGATGCAAAACGACACTCTTAAGTTTTAATAAAATATCTATAATGACCCAGCTCTCTTCTTTTTTTTTTTTTTGGTAAATACATGGGGCATTGCCCCACGAAACAGACAAAACGAAACAAAAGAAAACAAACAATAACAGGAAAAAGCAAGACAGAAAGAAAACTAAAAATCATCGACTCAGAAGAAACAAACTCAGCATCTTGCAGCTGGAGTGATGACTCCCGGATCCAACATATCAGCAGTAAGAAGATTAAGTAGCTCACTGTGAGGGGATGTAATAGTGGATAAACCAAAAGGATCATCCATTGCTTTCTTCGCTAGCCAGTCCGCACAATGATTACAGGTCCTAGAAATATGCTTCAACAAGACAGACCAATCCTTATTGAGAGCAGCTCGAATCTTAGTTACCAGATGTAGCTTTCGAGCGTCATTACCAGTCATGGTAAGAAGGCCAATGGCTTGAGCAGAATCTGATTCAAGAATAATTTTCTTCCAACCAGATTCCAAGCAAACTCCAACCCATGTAAAATAGCCCAGAGTTCAGCTTGCAAAGGGGAGCAGGAACCAATAAAGACAGAGAAACCAGAAACCCAATTCCCCTCCCAGTCTCTCAATAATCCCCCACATGCAGCTCTCTCATTAGAAACTGCACCATCAACATTTAATTTTAAATAACCTTGAGTTGGAGCAATCCAGGCAGGGGAGGATCTGATGGGGGTATATAGGATCAACTTTTGTTAACCATTTTCTGTTACAGCACCTTAACTCTCTAATTGATTCAGCAATACAAGGAGAAGGGTCTTCAGGTCTCTTTACAAAGCCTTCATGAAGCTCTTTATTTCTCCAATACCATAAGAAATTACAAACGGTAAAGAAAAAGTCCCTCCAGTCCTTGGCATGGGTATTCTTTATATTCAAATTGAGGATAATCCACTCTTTGGAACAGCTTGAGGTGAAAAAACCAGGAGGAAGAGGATGCAACAAAGGTATTAGCCAGACCTTTTTAGCTTTATTACAGTCTCTAAAAGCATGGAGCAGGGTCTCCGCTAGATCAGGACAAGAGGGGCAGCTATTAGAGGAATCACTCCATTTGCTGATATAGTCTTTAGTTAGCATCCTACCATGGAGCATCTTCCACAAAAGAAGCTTAACTCTCTCTTTCCCTTTCCAACTTCATATCCGGTCCCAGCAGCTATCACTAGAGAGGGAGTTAGGACAAGTCAGATTTCTATAAGCCGATTTAACTATAGACTGACCTGGAAGCAAATTTCTCCAGCTAACACAATCCTCTCCTGCTTCCCCATCAGGATGAGGAATAGCCATAATCCGGTTTACTACACTTTCATTAAAATGGTTAAAGAGAAAGTGCGTATTCCATCCCTCTCCTGAAGAGAAAGAATTATGGTTTATTTTGAGATCAACAGTCTCAGCTGAAAGAGGAACAATTGCTAACGAAATTAAGCTAGTGTTGAGACCAGCCAAATCATCCTTCCAGAAATCAACATTCTTCCCATTACCAATCTGCCAAGAGATGTTACTTAACATATCTGGCCAGACTTTGCATAAACTTTTCCATAAATGAGAATCATACGGTTTAGAAGATACCTCCTTTAACAACTCTTTATTTCTGCCATATTTAGCCACTAACACTTGAGCCCACAGGTGGTCAGGGGATTGAATTAACTTCCAGGCACATTTTTGCAGGAAAGCTTCATTTTGCTTTCTAAGATTGATGATCCCCAAACCACCTTGCTTTTTGTCCATCTGGAGCTGCTCCCACCTTACCGCATGGTGATTCCTATGATTATCAGTGTCTCCCTAAATAAAACTCCTTTGAATTCTTTCTATCTCATCACAGATGCCCTTTGGGAGAAGGCTATTCTGCATATGAAACATAGGAATAGCTGAAATGACTGATTTAGCTAATGTCACTCTCCCTGCCATAGACAAGCAGCTCTTTTTCCAGCCCTGGAGTCTCCCATTTACTCTGTCCATGATCTCTCCATAATGTAGTTTATTTATTCTTCCATGCTTCATTCTATATTCCTTTTGCAAGCCGGTAACCATTCATATTCTCCATCATAAACAGACACTTTTTCATTAAATATGTTGGACAATACCAAAGAATGGGACAATGTTTTACACATTTCAACTATTTCCTTTAATGCAGTTTTCTTTTCTCGATAAAGCATAATGAATAGGCATGTAAATTTGTGATATGTTGCTGCATGTACATTTACATCAAGTTTACCACAAAGTGACAAAAGTTTAAAATTATAAAAATCGAGATCTTAAGTAAATTCAATCTTTTTATATTTGAATTTTAAACTTGACAGGTGACAAAAGAGTTCAAAATTCAATGTTTATGTAGAGGGAAAATTTGTATATATATATATATATATATATATATATATATATATATATATATATATATAATAAATTTAAATTTAATATAATAGATTGTAGATTAAACGAAAAATTTCAAATTAAAAAAATATATTTATAGTTGATAAAAAATAATTTAAATTTGAAATTTAAATAAAAAATAAAAATGACATATTCATAAACCTGAATGCATTGAAAATTTCAAGCAATTGCGTGGCAAAATTTCAAAGGTCACTGTAGACATTTTCAAAACACAAAGTAATTATATTACGAGGGGTCTTTTAGCAGTTAATGAAAATAGCAGTAATTAATATGTAGATACAAGGTATGTTTTGATGATAACAAAGTGGCAACAACAAAAAAAGAAGTGCATTGATCAATAGTGAAAAGCATCAATCATATGTGGATTTTGAACATGTATGATGTAGCCACACAAGAAGAGTGATGTTATATCAAAGTGGCAAGATCATTGGATCAAGTGCAACACCAAGATCAAAGACAACTAACCATGGACAACATCTAAGAGAAGCACAATATCATAACCATGGTGAAAAATGATCAAAACTAACAAAGTGTCAAGCATTGTCATATCCAACAAGTCAAAGCATCAAGTTCAAGAAAAGATCCAAGACACAAGACATAAAGCTAAGTCTAAAATCATATTTGGAATATATCTTTAGGACTTAGAATATATGTGAGGGTATTTGGTAGATTGCATTGCATGAGCTCAAAGTTTTTCTCAAAGTAAACATGTTTTTCAAATTGCATAATCAAGATGTTTTTCAAACATGTTTTTCAAATCCATGGAAAAGATCGTTGACATATTTTATAAATTCAAAACATATTTATCAAGTCAAGATCTTTCACAAACAGTGGTTGGAAGCAAGCTAGAACACATTTGAACTTAGAATTTATTGCTTAAATTCGCTGCTGCCTTCCATGCAATTTTTCGTATCCAAGATGATGGATTTGGATTTTGTGTTCTTCATAAAAGTTGTAGATCTCTCTTTTATCTTTCCAACGAGACCAAGATCACATTAATCCGACAAGTATAACTCAAATTATAGCCAAAATACGAAACAATGTTCTTGCTGTCAAGTTGTGAATCAATTACCACTACGACAGATCTCAACGGCTATAAAACGGCTAATTTTTCAAATGAGATCTCAACGGTTATAAAACGGCTAGTTTTTCAAATGAGATCCCAACGGCTATAACGGCTAGTTTCCAACGGTTAGTTTTCCAACGGCTAGTTTTCCAACGGCTATAAACGGCTAGTTTTCTAACGGCTAGTTTTCCAACGGCTAGTTTTTAGAAACACTATATATGCATTCCCAATTACTCAAAAACTCAAGAGCATTATTTCTACACACATTAAGCATACTTTGAGAGCTTCTACACTATCACTTGCATATTCTTTCATATATTTCAAAGATCAAATATATTTGAGCTCATATCTTGAAAATCCATATACCCATAGTGCTTCAAGTTGTATATCCACACTTTGAGAGTGTATATTCATTTCCAAATATTTCTCTTCTTGTATTCTTGAGTTGAAAGGGTTGGGAGACCCATTGTTTGAAAGGTCGCCAAATTCCTAAGTAAATTTGGAGTGAAAAATTGTAAGGCATCAAGAGCCCGAAGTCTTGAAAGGTATCCAAGAACCCGAAGTCTTGGAAGATTGTAAAGGTTTGTCAAGCACCCGTGAAGCTTGACCATTAGTAAAAGAGTTGATCGAGCGGCTTCAGTCTGGACGTAGGTCACAAGTGGTGGTGACCGAACCAGGATATATAGTGTTTGCAATTCTCTAAACTCTTTATTTCTAGCACTTTAATTGGTTCTTTGATATCTTGTATGTGCTAGTATAAGTTCTACAATTGTGATACATTATATGTTATGGATTGTTTGAATGCATTGATTAGCTTTTCATATGTCAAAGTGTGCTTGAAATGATTATTTAAAAACTAGAAGGGGGCTTTTGCGAAAATCTTGCAATACTCAATTCACCCCCCTCTTGAGTATGGAAGCCACATTCCTAACATAATATACCTATTAGGAATAAGTCATTTAATGTGAAATTGCCAATGTTAATAATGAGTGTCCAATTTGATGAATAAAAATTAGAAATCGTTAATGTTGCATAAAAAAAACAAAAACATTCCAAAAAATATTGTAAAATAACAAAATTATTTATATTGTAAAATAATTCAAAATTTGGAAATAAATTAAATGAAAAATTATGTGAATAATTTTTTGTAGCAAACAACTCATTCAATGTCCCACTATATTCTACATTGTAATTTCAAAATTAATAATAACTTAACTCTTCTAAATTTTGAATTTATTTTTAAATTTGAATTTTGAATTTGAATTTTTAACTTTCACATGGTGGAAAAAAATTTCAAAAATTTGTTGTGACAGACAACTCATTTAATGTCTCACTATTTTTCTTTTGTTGTATATTATGAGTAAAAAAACATATACTTTTCTTTTGTTGTATATCCCACTATTTTTTGCATGGATAATTGTTAGCCCTATTAATTCTACATAAAATAAAACAACAACATAAAAAATATAGTAAAATAACAAAATTATTTATATTGTAAAATAAATTCGAAATTTAAAAATAAATTAAATGGAAAATTATATGAACTTGATATGTGGAAAAAGTGTTCAGTATTATACAGTGAGAAAAGATATATATATAATAAATTTGAATTTAATATAATATTATAGATTAAACAATAAAATATTTAAAATTATAAAAATACATTTATATTTTATAGTGCTTAAAATTTATTTAAATTTCAAATTTAAATGAAGAAATAAGAAATGGCATAATTTATACTTTACAGAAAATAATTTAAAATTTTAACATAAAATTTTTAAATATACATGTACAACCAATTAAAAAAATATACATGTACTTTTTTAAAAAAATAATTAACACAAACATTTTAAATATAAATATATAACCAATTAAAAAAAATATAAAAAATCGTAAATTGAAATTGAAAAAAATTATATAAAAAATATGTATAATTAATATAAAAAAAGTAAATTTAAATAAAAAATGACGTCTGACATTTTGTAAAAAAAATTGTTAAAATTTTAGAACTATAAAAATGAAAAATTTAATTTAGTACATAAGAAAGAAATTAAACTTTCATTTTTTTAATTGCAAAAGTGTAATTAACACAAATACTTACAAAAAATAATTATTTATATAAAATGCTGACAGTTAGAGGTGGAAAACTGGGCTCGGCCCGGAGGGTCGGCCCTCCAATATATTTTTATAATTTAATTGAAATTTTATACTTCTTCTTTTATAATTAAATTACTAAATCTGATTTCAATTTTTGTAAATATAAATTTGTGAAATCCCAAAGATTAACGACACTAATCCTTGCAAAAAAAATATTTATATAAAATGCTGACAGTTAGAGGTGGAAAACTAGGCTCGGCCCGGAGGGCCTACCCGCCAATATATTTTTATAATTCAATTGAAATTCTATCCTTCTTCTTTTATAATTAAATTACTAAATCACACCAAAAAAAAAAATTACTAAATCTGATTTCAATTTTTGGAAATATTAATTCATGAAATTCCAAAAACTAACGACACTACTCCGTGCAAAAAAAGATAATTATTTATTATTATTTTTTGAATCTGATTGTATTTGTAAATGAAAGTTAATCTCTGAGATAAAATATAAAAACCTAGACGCAACTATAAAAATATTTTTTTGTGGATAAATATAAAAACCTTTTACATGCTAATGGTTACAGGTGGAAAATCGGACTCGGCCCGGATGGCTAGCCCACCAACATATTTTTATAATTGAATTAAAATTTCATCCTTCATCTTTTTTAATTAAATTTCTAAATCTGATTTTAATTTTTGTAAATACAAATTTGTAAAATTTCTAATACTAACAACACAAATCCTTGCAAATAATAATTATTTATTATTTCATTTTAAATGTGATTGCAATAAATGAAAGTCTATCTCAAAGATTAGTGCAGTTGCTTTGATTCTGTTTATATGCATTTGTTGCATTGTAAGGAAAGAATTTGACTCATACATGCTTATTTGATTAAGTTGCATTCAAATCTCGTTCAAACAACATTTTTTTTTGTGTTTAAAAAATTTTAATCCAATCTTTTTTTTTTTTTTGCTGATACTATGACTTTTGGGTGTTAACATATTAATGTTACTTATTTAATGAGTTTTTGCCTTCTGTATTGTAGGCACAAGGAACGAAAATAACACAGGAAATGACATATTTAGTAAGTGTTGAACTCATCCCTCCAATGACTGCTATGAAATGACACTGAATGAATAGCATTTTCATATTACAGGTAAAAGCTGATCTTTTAAATCCATATTTGTTTGGTGTTATCGTTACATTGATTTTGTTGACGAATGTTATTGTTAGCAATGATTTGTATGCATTTTGCTTTTTATATCCCTTCCTCATGTTAACATGGTGTATTTTAACGTATTATGGTGTATTGTGATGTAGTTGTATGCAAAATTAATTATCCCTCTGAATAGCAAATTTTTGTTTGTGGTTAATATTTGCAAAGTTCTGTGTCAACGCTGTACTTTTTTCACCTGAAATATAAAACAAAATAGCAAAACAATTTTTTATAAATATAAGATTTGCGGTGTGATTAAGTATAAGATTTGTAAGTACAAAAAATTTCATCTTTTCCGATGCACGGGTACTATACTAGTTTGATTTTGATAGTAGAGTCTGTCTCAAGAATCCAATTAATCTCTTTTTATCTACGATTTAATTAAGGAGCTAATTCTAATATAATACTCTTAAAAATGATCGAGTGATAATAGCTATTAAATTTAAAATAAAATAAAAAGACAACCTTTGCGGAGCACACATCCCAAAAAGAACGCTTGACCGATTATTGGCTGCCAAATGTCAAATTTAACGTTTAATACTTTAATTAATCCACTCTTGTCTTTCTTTCTTTTTTAAAGCAAGATTATAATGTTGCACCATAATTTTTAAAAAATATTCCATTTTTTGTTATTTTTATTGTATAAAAATTAAATAATTTTAAAGTTATTAGTACATTCAATACTTATATTTTTTATTTTAATAATTAGAAAGGTATGAAAAGAATATAACATTATTCTTAGTCAAAACTATTATATATACAGGGTAAAGTGTGTGTCATTTTAAAGGATGTAAAGTTGTGTCAAGGAAAGAGAGAGTTGAAAAAAAGATAAAGGTGTGGTCCCATCTCTTTGTGAGAGTGAAAGGATATAAGTTGTATCATTTAAAAGGATAAACATTTTTCCCATATATATATATATATATATATATATATATATATATATATGAAAAAAATATTTATAATTTTAAAATAAAAAACTTTTGCCATTTTAAATAAAATAATCGTGTTTTTTTTTTTTATACCTCTTCCATGCAATTAGGAAGAAAGAGAAAGAAAAAGTATTATGAAGGAGAGAAAAAATAAAATTGTTTCATTTGAGATAATATAGTTATGTTCTTTAATATAATTATGAATGGGTAAATTTTTTAAAAATATACTTAGAAGCGATTATTTTAAAAGAGAATTTTTAAAAAATATTAATTAAAAATTATTTTAAAAACTAAAATAAACGAATAGTAATGCTTCTCCTACTACGACCATGATAAAAAAAATTTAAACCATGATTCCTTTCTTTTGGCAAAGTAAGATGCCATGCGTGGCAATTTATTAACCGCTGATACAGTGGTTAACTGAATTTGCTTGGAAGCTGAATGATTTGATTCGTACTTAAGAGAATATTTTAAAATGTATTAAGTTGATGTAGTGAGCACATCTTAAAATTGCTAAAAAAAATTAAATCATACCTGAATTTATAATAAGTATATCTACATAACTCAACTTACATATTTTCTATTTAACATGAATTTATACAACATTTCATTAAACATGCAAGTATAAGCTAGGGTAAGAAAAATAACATATATTTTAAACTGTGGTATTAGTGATTAGCATTTCTAAAAAGTATGCCATAACTCATTGAAAAAGCATTATGTACCTAACGTGCACCGATCAAATCTAAAGCATATTGTTTAAAAAAAAAATCTAAAGCATATTAGAACGATAAAAAGAGAATCCTTCTCAAAATCCCGTTTCCGTTTTTTTTTTATTATTATTATAGTCCCTTCCTAATTTAATGAGAAAAATAATCTCAAAGATAGCTATTAACATATTTAATTTTAAATAATATAAAGATTCAAGTTTTCTTGAATAAATTCAAAGATATCCTCGGTCCATAACCGAAAACTAATTCCCATCGAGCATCGAGCACCGTCGGACCCTTTCGGGTGCGGCTCTCCCAAATAATTTTTTTCCATCTCAGTGCTCGAACTCGAGATCTATGGTTAAGGGATCCAGGCTCCTTACCATCTGTGCCAAAGGAGTTTGGTATATAAAGATTCAAGTTATCATAAAAAGATCACCTATATTTTTTTAGTACATGGGGACGAATGTGTATTTAAATAAAGGCTTTAATGTTTCTAAAGTGAATGTAGATAAATTATCTACATTCGCTCCAAAATGACGTCATTTTGGGTTGAAAAATTAAAAAATTATAATGAAAAAAATTATTATAACTCTGAAATAAATTATAATTACAAAAATAAATTGATTTCCGCCTCAAAATGATGTCGTCTTGGACCCACTGTAGATAAATTATCTACCTTGATTGTATTAAAAGCAAACCCTTAAATAAAAGAGCGAAAATGAAATTAATAATAACTAACTATTTTGCAATAAATAATTAATACTCATTCAAATAATAAGTAACGGCCATTCAAATAACTATTTTTTTATACCAATTCTAATTATCTTGTTTGAAGTAAAATATAAGTAACCATTTAACTGATGATTGCCTACTAACTATTTGACAAATCAATAATGAGTAATAATTGTTAACAACAAATATGACATCCTAAACCACTAAATACTCAAAAATATTTACATAATAGTCATCAAGTGACTACGATTGATCAATCAAAGATAATAGTTATTCACAATCAAGATAATTTTAAATATGAGAAAAAATGTATGGTTGTATTTCCAATTAAAATTAAAATGGCCCTTATTAATAATTTCATTTTTTTATCCCTTTCTCTTAAATATTATTCTTTAATCGTCATTGGTTTTATTTTTCCCTAAATATAAAAATACTTCTAAGAAATTACTTATGTTTTATGATTGTGTTCAATTTTGTCCCCACTGCTTAAAATTTCTGCCTCGTTAGCGAACGAAAAGTCATTATGCATTTAATTCTACAATGAACAGATTCATGTGTTTGTAACTTGTTAATTGTTAGTGGAAAGGAAAGATCAGTATTATGTTATCAAAAAAAATATGAGTATTATTTTAAAAGACATAAATATAAGTTATTTAAGAAGAAACATAGATATAAAGAGACGTAGGTTTCATTAAAAAACAAAAAACAAAAAATATAAAAATATAAATCCCACCTTTTTTGTGTCTATCTCTATTTTAAAATGACCTAATTTTATATTCTTTAAAAGAGACCGATATATTTATCACAAAAAAAGTTTACCATACTTATAACTAATATAAGGGTTTTATAAGAGTTATGTTGTAGAAAAAATGATTGTGTTATGTTATAGAGATTCATTTTGCGTGTCGAAGTTTTTTATTTTTTATTTTGCTTTAAAAATTGCAGGTCCCACAAAATATTGTGTGTGTAGGAAAATTATTGTGGTCATGTTAAATGATAGATGTAAATCCCCTAATTTAATCACTCTTGATTTTCTCTAATCTAAAGGTTATGATTTTTTGAAAATTAATAATTAATTAATAAGCGTGACTCAATAAATATTATTAATTTTTAATAAATTATAATTATTAAATTGATAGAAATCAACGATGATTAAATTGGTCGTAAGAGTGATAAACTTTTTTGTTAATAAGTATGGGATATATTTTTCTTATGTTGTAGGAAAGAAATTACCTCATGTTGTAGAAATAAAAGTATGAGCGAGACCCACATGTAAGATGAGAGAGAAAAACGAGTGGTGGGACCCAACCCCTTTTTATGTGTGTAGAAAAGTTGCATATCTCATGTAAAATGAGATAAACATAACCCAATAAATATATTCTTTCCCTTCTTTAAAAATGATATACAGTTTTCCGGGAGGGAAATATATGAAATGGATCCAACTTATAATCACTGGTTAAGTTACTTAGTTTTATGATTGATGTTATTTTAATTTTAATAGAAATAAATTATGTAATTGAAATATGATTTTCATTTCAATTACTACTTTCTATTATTATTTATTTTCATAATTTATAAAAAGAATTAATATTTTTTATGTTATAGAAGATAATTTTATCTTTTACATAAAAATATAAATATGTGGGGCCATATTTTATTTCTCACTGTTTTCTTGATATGATCTCACATAGAACCTATATATATATATATATATATATATATATATATATATATATATATATATATATATAGAACCTACATACTTTTATACCTGTATAAAAAATAAAATTATGAAAAATATTAATTCCTTCACAAAATCACATTTTTCACGTCAACCATAAAATTCAAGAATAATTATCATTTTCTTGAACTTGGGATTGTACGACATGATATATTGTTGTTACAAAACACACACACACTCTGTCTCTCTCTTATGATTTCCTTCTTGTGTTCGTCGTTCTATGAATTTGCTTGATGATCTAGTTTGACGATTTCACCTATGATGATCTATCTTTTCTGATTTTTTCTTTTCGTTAACGTTGTCTTTTTTAAAAAAGAAAAACAAAAATTAATAAATCTGAGTAAGACTAAAACAAAAATAATTATGTAGTGTTTTATATTTTATTTTTAAAAGATAAGATTAATATTTTTCATATTATAAAAAATAATTTTATCTCTTAAATACATAGGCCCATATTTATTTTTCTCTCCTCTCTACGTATGATCCCATATAAATTTCATATATTTATGTGACAAAAATATTTCTTAAGCTGCTTGAGATATTATCACTTATCACCTCAAAATTACTCCGTTTAGTTTATTTATTTTCTTATATTAACTGATTCACCTTTGAATGGTTATGATTCTCTTTTTCTCTCTTCCTTTATCATCATTGATCAATCTTTGTACGATTATGATTTAATAACCGGAGATAAAATTATCTCAATCAGCTTAAGAAACAATAAGTCCAATTTATATATATATATATATATATATATATGGGTTTATCATCTATAATTTAATATGACCAGAAAAAATTTCCTACACTAACAACATTTTGTGGGGCACGCAGCAAAAAAAAACAACAACTCCGGTACGCAAAACGAATCTCTATAATATAACACAAACACTTTTCCTACAACATAAAATCAGTGGAGGTTTTGATAGAATTCATGGAGATTTTGGCTATAGGACGAGAAATGAGACTAGAGAAGATATCTTGAACATTGCACTAGCCTACGATTTAATGCTAGCGAACACCTTTTTCCAGAAAAGGGAGTCACACCTTATCACTTATCATAATGGCTAAAATCATAGTCAAATTGATTTCTTTATGGCTAGAAGAGAAGATAAAAATTCTTGTGTCGACTGTAAGGTCTAAATTGGAGAGTGTGTTGCTATGCAACATAAGATGGTAGTTCTAGAGGTTCGGTTCAACGAAATACTTAAAATGAGGAAGAGGGCTCAAAACCCTAAATCTTCACGTCGATCAGTAACCCAGACTCTAGGCTTCGATATATTTATGATTGCCTTATCCTTATGAAAGATTACTACCCGGTTTCTCATCACTTTTCTGTTGTCAGGATCCCAAAGTCAGTATTTGAACTCACATAACGACGAACTGAGGTATATACATTCATTTGTCTTAGCATTAAGCTTTGCCAATTCATCTTTGGGGATATGCATGAAAGTTTGGTATCCAAATACTTTCAAGTGATCATAGGTCACTTTCCGACCTGACTATATTTCTTCAAGAATTTATCTTTCAAGTGGTCGTGATGGTGATAGATTTATTAAATCAACTGCAGTTTGGACTGCTTCACCCCAGAATGATTACGGTAACCCTGTATGGGATAATATACTTCTTTCCCTTTCTTCAATAGCCCAGTTCATCCCCTCAGTAACTACATTCAGCTTAGGAGTCTTTGGAGGCATTTTCTCTAGTTTTATCCCGACCTCTTTGTAATAGACATCAAACGGGCTGCAATGCTCACCATCATTATCAGAACGGACCACTTTCAGCTTCTTGCCAGCATTCCTTTCCATCATAGATGAAATTCTTTAAAGACTTGGAGTACCTGGTCTTTAGATTTCAACAAATACACTCACACTTTGCGAGAATGATTATCAATAAAAGAAACAAAGTATTTGAGGTCCACCAAGTAATCTCTCCTTCATGGAGAAAATATCAGTGTGGATTAGGTCAAGAACATACATGCGTCTCCTGGGCTGATTCTGACTCACAAAAGAAACTCGGTACTCTTTCCAACTAGGTAGTGCATACAACTTTCCAACACTTAGCCCTTTAATCCGGTCAGAAGTCTTTCTTGTTCAAAATTCGAATTCTTTTCTCACTCATGTAGTTGTGGTGCTTGTGCCATAACTTCGTACTAGGTTCATCCCGGACTGAGTTGGCTTCTCTCCACCATTTATCTTTTCTTGCATCATGTACAAAGAGCCCTCTTTCTTGCCTTGGGCAACCACTAAGTTTCCCTTGGCCAATTTTCATATTCCGCCTCCAAAATAATTCACTAACCCAACATCATCAAGTTTGTCTATCGAGTTTAGGTTAAACGCATGTCTAGCACATGCCTTACTTCTTTCAACATGAGTTGACATCTGACGTTTGTGGTCAGGGCTACATCACCGACTCTAACAATCTTTCTAGTAATTTGATTTTCCATTTTCACAACTCCGAAGTCACCACTTCTGTAAGAAGAAAAGAAACCTTTTTGTGGAGTAACATGGAAGGAGGCACCAGGGTAAATGATCTAGGCATAGTCATCGTAAGCAACATTCAAGAAATCATCTTCACCAAGGAGGAACACAACGACATTAATGTTGGCAGTCACTACAGTTGTGCTTTTGTCTTCTTTCTTCTTATGCTCGATTTGATCCTGCTTCACATTGCCGCTCTTTAATCTTTCTTCAGATTCTGGAAGTCAGACTTCTTATAGCCTAGCTTCTCACAATATAAGCAAATCAATTCGTACTTCGGCCTAGACCGATCTCTGGACTTGTCACGACCCCGACTCTTGCTACGACCGCGAAAGTTGGCCTTTCCTTGATTCTCAGTAATGTTTACCTCGGACGTGCTGGATACGCCGCGTTCTCTTCTCTCATATTCTTTATTCAGGAGGTTGTCAGTCGTAGAGTCCATTGTCAGTTTTCCATCAAGAGCCGAGTTGTTTAAAGTAACTACTAGAGTATCTCAGCTTTATGCCATCGAGCTGAGGAAAAGGAGAGTTTGGAGCTTGTCATCAATTTTCATCGTAGCTTTGAAAAGCTGATTCATAATGCCTTTGTAAATATTGAGGTGTTCAATTGTTCCTTGTATTCAACCTTCACAAGTCGACGAACCAAATATGTGTTGTTCCTAGGAGTCTTCTTCTATATCATGGAATCCAGCTTCGTCCATAATCCATACACGTTGGTAAACTCGAGAATGTACTCAAAGATACTTTTGTCAATATGTTTCCTGATCATGGCCACAACTTTTCGATTCAAGATTTCTCATTCCTTCTCGGCTTTACCTTCGGTCATCTCTTAATTGAGGATGAGCTCATATAAGTCTTTGCACAACATTTGATCTTCCATTATCGGTCTCTAGTAAGTAAAGTTATTGTAGTCAGCTTGAACATGTCTTCGTCATGGGCAACACCACTTCTTTCCATCTCGTCTCTTCAGAACCCTCAACCAGTGCGAAAGCAATGTGCAGGTTGGCACGTCGAGCTTAGAGCTTGTCACTTAGAGGTTGGCCTGAAGTCACCAGGTTGGCCAAATCGCAGAAACAAGAAAAATACAGAAATAAGAGAGATAGAGAAAAACAAAAACAAAAAAAAATTAACATGGAAAATCTTCTCTAATGCAAACAAGTAAAAAACACAAGACACTAATCTAGAAAATCTTCCACAATGAAATAGTAAGAATACAATAGATCAAACATCGCCAAAAAATGGTGGTACAAGGTTCATCTCTAAAGAGGTCTCACGCTCAAACTTTCATTCTCTGAGAATTTCTTAGCTAAGAGCAATATGTTACATGACACAATTTATTTCTTGCAACATTAAATCCGATGAACCCATCTTATAAATACAGGAGAAGTAAAGAAAAAGCCGGCCTATTAGCCTCCCATGAGTCATATCCAAGAATCTCCTGTTTTTAGTTTATATAAAGGGAGATAATGATCTCATGTTGCATGAGATAATTACAAAGTAGTGTCGTCCATTATTTTTTTTTTTAAATAATAGTCCCCACTATCATGTCTCTGTTGTATGAAATAATTATCTCATACAATATGAGATAAATAGATTCTTTATATAAAAATTCATTTTCCACAATATTGGGGACACATTTTAGTACTCTTAGAAAAAAAAATTGCATTATTTTTTAATTACAAATTAAATAATGAATTATTGATTAAGAAATAAGAAATTATATTTCTTATGAATATGTAATTTTTATTAGTCAAATTGTATTTTTAATGTATAATTTATATTTTTAAAAAGGGAAAAATGTATCTGCAGTTGATGCAGATAACTTATCTGCATTTATTCCCAAAACGATATCGTTTTGGTATTGATATATTAAAATAAATAAATATAAAGACTAGTATAATCATGAAATAAATTAAAATTATAAAATACCATAATTTTGGTCCTAAAATAATGTCATATTAAATTTATTGCAAATAACTTATCTTCAATAACAGCAGAAAAAATATATTCTTATAAAAATAGAACGGTTTTTTAAGGAAATACGAAAGTGAAATCAGTTGTTTTCGTCTTTTTCATCTCGTACAAGGTGCACTCAAATCTTTTCGTGCTTATCTTTCCAAATCCTGTCCACTTATTGCAGACAAATAATGATGTTAGAGAGATACATAGAAGATATAAAATTATTAATTAAATCTCATTTTGGATTGAAGTGACATTTACTAGGATAACAGAGCATTCACTATCTTTTGTAAATGAAAAATATTACTCTCATTTCACGTAAGATGACTTCTCTCATGTTATCTCATTTCAATTTTCGCACCACATCTTTTTCAATTTTTTTTTCATTTTTTATATAATGATGGGATCCATTTATTTTCTTTCTATAATATAAGATAATTATTTTATGTAAAAGAAGAGTAATAAAACCCTTTACAAATTGGAACAAAAAATCAGGAGTCTTGGACTTGGAACTGTGGACTTGGGCTGCGAAGCATAGGGCGTACTATATCTACTTGTAAGGTATGAGATTTGGAGTACCACAATAATCGTATGAGCAATTAATATGAGATTTATAAATTCTTGGATATTCTCATTAAAGTAATTTTTGGGATGGTATATTTTGTATCAAAATACTCTGATGGACAGGATAAGGGTAAGATATGATATGAGGCTGATAAGGGTAGGATATGATATGAGGCTAATAAGCCCCTATCATGTCTTGTATTTGATGAGCACCTAATTAGCAATCTGATAAGATTATGTAGAAGGAGAAAAGAGAAAGACAAAATAAAATATAATGTAATAAATACAAATATTTGGGTAGCGTGGGGATATATTGGGTAGCGTGGTGATATATTGGATATTTAATATTGATATCCTATCCTGTTTAATCCTAACCCAGCTCCCCCATAGGATAAGAAATCATGTATTGGATAGGATAAAATGAGACAATAGGATAAATTAATCATATCCTATTGATCCACCAAACAAGAGATAAAAGTATGATATGATAAGTTATCTTATCCTATCTCCTTTACCATTGCTCCAAACAGGCCCTTAAGATATTAAGTGAGACTTAATTAATAAATTTGTATCTCTTGTATCTCTATAATATATCTCTTCACGCAAGAGCCATTTAGAATTAAACCATAAACATGAGATAAACCTATTTTTAGTTTATCTTATGTTGTACATGTCTATTTTTTTTTTTGTTTATCCTGTATTGTTTTTTAATTTCACTTGAAATTGGAGCGATCAAATTCATAATCTTCTGATCGCTCCAACTCTGATTCATAATAAATATTATTTTAATCAAAAACTTTAACATATTGAATAAAACTTAATTAATAATTTTGTATCTTTTATTTCTCTGGCCAACATCAGATAGCGGAGTCTGTTTGACTGAAGGGTTGAATTGAAGGCTTGATTCTTTTTGGGATTAGCAAAATTTATTTCTGCTTTGCAAGTGTCGGTGGTGGAAAATTAATCCTATTCTATCTCCCGTTTACTTAAGTAATTTCAATATCGTACTTCGAGGAGGACAAGATAACCCGAAATAATTGAGAATAACTCCAAACTTGGAAAAAATAATTTCCTTCCTGTGTTTGTCGTTATATGAATTTGCTTGATGGTCTAGTTTGATGATGTCACTTATGATGATGTATCTTTTTTGATTTTTTCTTTTCTTTAAGGTTGTCTTTTTTATTTTATTTTAAAAAAGGTAATAAATCTAAGCAAGACTAGAAGAAAAGTAATCACGTAGTGTTTTATTTTTTATGGAATTTATGTTTCTAATATTATAAAAAATAATTTTATCTTTTATATATATATATATATATATATATATATATATGAAATTCATATGTGACCATTCAAAAAGAAAAAAATAAATCTCACATATTTTGATATATAGGTAACCACGTAAGACATAAAAATTATCTCTTATAATATAATAAATATTATTATTTTTTATTTTGAAAATATTTGAGGGTTTGGAAATCAGAGTCCACACAAACTGGTCTTTAGTGAGTATGAACTTTTTTATTTTAGTTAAAGGGTGCATGTTTTCTGTGCTGTAATTTTTTTTTTTTCAGCAATTGATTACTCTATGTATTGTTAGTGGTATATAACTGTAATAATAAAATTAATTTTTTTTTTTGTTTCCTTAAATATTATCGATTGATGTGAGGGAAAGAAAGAATAATTTATCAGTATAACTATGGGGTTTATATTTCTTATGTCACATAAGATGAGAATTTTTGCAACACACACATACTCATACTTAGGTGGGCCCCATTGAAAAAAGGTAAATAAAAAAATAAAAAATATTTTCACGTAAAACGATGTTAGTGTAGCATAAGAAGGCTATTCTTATGTTGCATAAGAAGTATAAATCCCTATAACTATATACTATTTGTAATATATAATATAAATCGGTTGGTGTAGGAAATTTTTGTCCAGTTAAAAGAAAAGTAAAATTCCCATAGTTAAATGGCACGAAAGGCATATAAGGAAAAATGTGCATAATTTTAAAGGAGGTAAAATTGTGTCATATTAAGAGAAAGAAAAAGATAGATAAAGTAAGAGAGAATTGATAAAAAAAATAAAAGTGTGGGTTCCACCTCTTTGTGAGAGTGGAATGACATAAATTGTGTCATTTAAAAATACAAACACTTTTTTTCTTTTTTCTTTTTTTGAATACACAAACACTTTTCCCTTCCATGTAACCACGGAAAGTTAACCTATAAAGCAAAATTACGATTCAAAGCATTTAATTAGGGAACATAATGATTATTATTATTATTTTTTTATAAACGATTTCGGACCAAAGTGAGAAATGAAATATATTGTATGAAAATTTAATTTATAAAACGAACTAATCATTAATGAAAAATTAACCTTAAATGTCAATATGTAAGTACTAATTACTCGCGTTTAGTTTATCGAATAACATATTATTCTGTAAATACTGACAACTAATATTAAAAACATTTCTTACAAAAATTAATTTTATGTAAATATTATTAAAAAAAGCGATTTGATTTTTGCATGTTACATGAGAATTCAATTATCATGTTGTGACTCAACTAGTGGTGGGTCCCACATTTATTAAAAAAAAAGAAAAAGATTTGCACGCAAATCGAAGGGTCGCACCATGAGAATTGAATTCTGACATGCAACATGAGAAAATGTTTCCCTTAAAAAAAATTAAATAAAAAAGTGTAACAAACAGTAAACAAGAGTTATATAAGAAGAAGCAAAGCCCGTTCCCAGCTACTCCAAAACGCCAGTTGAAGATATATGATGGCATCTTTCATCTTCAAACTTGTTTTATCATCATTCCTTCTTTGTATTTTCTTTCAGGAACCTACCAATGCCCTTAAAAAGGCTAGTATGTTTTGCTTTTTACTCCACTCAAGTATCTAATACATCTCAATTTGGCACTGTCTCTTCCAAGTTACGATTAACTTGGAGAATTTCCAAATTTAAATTTTGTTGATGTACCATATAACGTTAAACCAATTGCTTGATTTTGATTCTCTGTTTCAGACCTACATTGTTTACTTGGGAGGGCATTCTCATGGTCCAGACCCTTCGCCTGATGATCTGGAAACAGCCACAAATTCCCATTATGATTTACTGGGTTCTGTCTTGGGAAGGTTAGCAACTATATATGTATGAACTTTTCAGTTAAATATTCTGGGACGTGATGAGAAACAAAACAATTAATTGACTTAAATGTACATGTTTTTCTTGACACTAGTCACGAGAAGGCCAAGGAAGCAATTATGTACTCATACAATAAGCACATCAATGGTTTTGCTGCCCTACTCGAAGAGAAAGAAGCTTCAGAGATTGCAAGTGAGCAAAGATATAATATTGCCCCATGGCCATGATTTTCTAGTCATTTTGTAGCCACAAATTGATACCATGTTTCCTTTGGTGCAGAAAACCCAAACGTAGTTTCAGTATTCTTGAGCAGAGAGCATAAATTGCAAACTACAAGGTCATGGGACTTTCTTGGACTGGAAAAAAATGGAAGAATACCTGCTAACTCTGCTTGGAGAAAGGCAAGATTCGGTGAAAATACAATCATCGCCAACATCGATACAGGTATTTTCAAGTTTACGGGCCTTGAATTTTAATTGGTAGTTTTGAAATCAGTTGCTTTAAAATAAATAATAATTAATTAATTAATATGAGATAAAATAAAATAAAATAAAAATTGTTAACAAGAGTTTAACACACAAAAATGGCAGAGGTAAACTGAAATTTACTTGAAAAAAATAATAAAATAAGATTTAATGGAATGAGATATAGATTGACGGATAATAAGTCGTAAGCATAGTGAAGGGTTAGACTCATTTTTATTCTTATATTCTACGTAGTATTTTTTTAATACTTTTTCTCATTACCCCCACCCCCCTACTTTTCTTTAATTTTTCTTTTCAATCTTTTTTTTTTCTTACCTATTTATTTATGCCTTTTTTTCTTTCTTTTTTCTCTATATTCCTTTCATTTTATTTTTTATTTCTTAATTTCTTAATCTTTTCTTTTTTTATATATCTTTATTTTTATTTTATTTTCAAATTTAGAATCATATTGATATAAAATGTAAATGTATTATTTTTATTCTACAAAAAAATATTAATTTTAAGATATTAATTTAAATTAGTTATCATCAATACTGAAAATAAATATTAATATAACTTAAAGTAATTTTTGTCATGTCAAAATCTCAAGTGAGAATTAATTTTCCTTAATTATATGTTCAGATCTGGCTAAAAATCCAACGGATCAAGACGAGTGTAGTAATCTGTCACTGTCACGTACTCACGTTTCCCGTGCTCCAAATGTATGATCTGTATGAAACCATAAAGTAAAGGACTATAGTTTTTTTTTTTTTCTTTTTTAATTTGTTATTAGTATCATAGAAAAAGACCAGGGTATGCATATATATATTTTTGGATAAAAAGGAAAGCAAGACCAGGGTATATGAATACCTAGGGGATAAATGGCGTAGGTTAGCCTGGTCTAGCTTACATTCCGGCCCACGTTGAGTCTGACCTAACCCGATCTACATTGAAAAGTAGAGTTATATTAGGCATGGTAGTTAAAATCGGGATTCTACCTAACATCGGAAGGAGGATCAAAAATCGTAAAACTTAAAATCCTAACATAAAAAAATCATAAAAACATAAAAGCGTTTGAAATTTTGATGATATCTTTGTGAATAAAAAAAATGGTAAAATCGTAGATTTAAATCGGGATTTTAACTACCATGGTCTTAGGCTTATAAGAAACATTTT
The DNA here is from genome assembly GCA_032173675.1 of Gastrolobium villosum. NCBI lineage: Eukaryota > Viridiplantae > Streptophyta > Magnoliopsida > Fabales > Fabaceae > Gastrolobium > Gastrolobium villosum. Next base: position 81,140 of record JAVKPL010009483.1, read on the forward strand.
TAACAAATAGGTCGTAGGCTAATTTTGTCAAGCCTGTCCTAAAGTATTGTAGGCTGACCTATTTAATTTTTAAAAATAAAATAATATATTTCAATAATACTCTCCTTTTCCTTGATGGTGGTTTAAAAATATTTCAATGAATGATATTCTCTTGTAGACTTTATTTCAACTTTGGTTGACCTAGTAATTGTATTTTTCTTATTTTTCTCATTACTTTGGCTCTATTCCTCTCTGATATACATTATAGAGCTGGGGTATTATGTTAATTCTTTCTTATTTGTCATTTTTTATTTATTATGAGAAATACTAGTGCATGCATAAATGAAATTTTGATTAGGATATTTTAAAAATTGTAGTAATATCCCATAATATATATTTGGAGGTTGATAAGTGGTTTTTGAACAGGCGTTTGGCCCGAACACCCGAGTTTCAGCGACAAAGGATACGGTCCTGTCCCATCGAAGTGGCGGGGTAAAGGGCTCTGTGAGATTGATCTCTTTAATGCTACAAAGAAAACGTTCTGCAACAGGTCATTTTTTCTTTTTTGTGTTATTCCACTTGGTGAAAATTGAGTTAAGCGATTCCAACTTGTAGCAAATTAAATGAGTGCTTTTAAAAATTAATAATCAAGTTAAAGTAAAAATCAAAATTAAAGGATTGAACTTGGTTGCATGTACATTATCAATTCTTAGAGAGAAATTAACAAGCATCATTCAATGTGAAATCAGAGCACAAATATTTTATTTTTTAAATAGAATTTTAGAAAAGATAAAGATGAAAGGTAACAAAAAAGTGTACAAGTAATTTATATGTTAGATACATGGTTTGCTATAACAAAATGATGTAACGATTTAATTTACAGAGTTTGTGACAGACTAAATCATTGAAAAAAATTGTCAATGAACCTTGAAATACACCATCCTAAAAGCTAGCTCAAAGGGTGGGAGAGCCCAAGGTCTTATAAACTCCACATTAGTTGCACATACAATCAATGTGAGACTATATATCTCAACACGCCCCCTCACATGAGAGCCCATTGGGCTTGAAGGGTGGACAACATACAAACCCACCTACATGTGGAAATTCCACTACAAAGAAAGCGGGAGGCGGTGAGATTTCGAACGCTATGATACCATGTCAAAGAATTTTGGGATACACCACCCCAAAAGCTAGCTCAAAGGGTAAGAGTGTCCAAGGCCTTATAAAGGCCATATTGGTTGCCTATACAATCTTGTGGACTCTCTTAGCACAGTTAGGTTGTGCCTGTTGCATCATCCACTCTTCAAGCGAGCTAGTTTTTGAGGTGGTGTATCCGAGTTTCTTTAACAATTTTGTTATTGCTGATAGACTATAACTAGCTAGAGCCTAACACTAACACAAGCATACAACATGATGAATCAGGAAGCTGATTGGAGCAAGAATCTTCAGCAAAAGTCACGAAGCAGAAGTCCGCAAACTCGACCCAATGGAACGCACTGCACGTGACTTTGTAGGCCACGGTACACACACTCTGTCAACTGCTGGTGGTAATTTTGCTAGAGGTGCAAATGTGTTTGGTAATGGTTACGGTACTGCTAAGGGAGGATCACCAAGAGCTCGTGTTGTTGCCTACAAAGTATGTTGGAATAGAATGGATACAGGTGGGTGCCAGGGAGCAGATTTGCTAGCAGCATTTGATCAAGCCATACATGATAGAGTTGATGTCATCTCAGCCTCTGTGAGTTGGACTACTCCCCATGCTGAAGATTTGTTAACAGATGGTATTTCCATAGGTTCCTTCCATGCAGTTGCAACAAATATAGTTGTTGTTTGCTCTGCTGGGAATGATGGGCCAGCACCCAGTACTGTCGCAAATGTGGCACCATGGTCCTTCACTGTTGCTGCTAGTACAATGGATAGGGATTTTCTTAGCAACATTTCTGTTGGAAACAAAAACTACATAAAGGTACGATACCATCTCAGCAACGTTAATGCTGCTGGTTTTATTATTCTTTCCTTTAATTTTCTATCAACTTAATTGTACTGTGTGTATATCAGGGTGCCAGTCTTAATAGAGGCTTGCCACCAGGATCAAGAAAGTTCTATCCTTTGATAAGTGCTAATAATGCTGGACTTCCCAATGTGTCGATTAATGATGCGTAAGCACAAATTTCCATGGCTTTCTTCAAATATTTATGTAAAGAACTAATTCAACCCAAAAGCTTAAACTGGTAGGTGAAGACTTTTTAATGGTTTTTATATATCTCAACACGCTCCCTTAAGAGCCCACTCGGCTTGAAGGGTGGACAATGCACAGTCCCAGCTACCTGTGCGAAGAAAGAAATTCCACTAGAAATATTTTGGGGGGCGGCGAAGTTCGAACTGGGACACGAGGCTCTGATACCATGTAAAGAACCAATTCAACCCCAAAGCTTAAGCTTTCAGGTTGAATTGGTTCTTTACGATTTATACTAAATCGATCTGTTAAATATTTGCTCCTTTTCTTACGTATATAAATATCTATTATGTTGATGCAGTCTTCGTTGCAAGCCTGGAACACTTGATCCAAGAAAAGTAAGGGGGAAAATACTAATCTGCCTTCGAAGTAATAAAATAACATCAGTTGGTGAGGGGCAGCAGGGTGCTCTTGCTGGCGCTGTGGCAGTGTTGGTGAAAAATGATAAGCAAAGTGGAAATACACTTTTAGCTGAGCCTCAAATTTTACCTGCTGCCAGTGTCAATGTACAGGATTATCAAGGTCAAGGAGGTTCCAACGGAAACAGCAAGTAATCAATCATTAATCCCTTTAAATGTTGCATTCTATATACATACACTTGCAGCAAATGAACCATTTCATTTATAAACATATTGCAGGCAACTTGAGGCTTACTTGACTGCAGCAAAAACATATATAGGAGTAAAACCAGCTCCAATTATGGCTGGATTCTCATCTAGGGGTCCCAGTGCCGTGCAACCATTGATACTCAAGGTCTATATTTTGTTTCATCTTCATGACCAGATGATTTTACATTCTTGCAATAACTGCTTGACTCGTGTAGATAGGATTTTGCAGTCACAATACTTTTTTGCTTTCTGTTTCAGCCTGACATAACTGCTCCTGGTGTGAACGTAATTGCCGCTTTTACACAAGGAGCAGGTCCCTCTAATCTGGCATCAGATGCACGTAGAGTTCTTTTCAATGCACAACAGGGAACTTCTATGTCTTGCCCTCATGTTGCTGGGGTTGCAGGTCTTCTCAAAACAGTTCATCCTAATTGGAGTCCAGCAGCCATCAAATCAGCCATTATGACTACTGGTATGTTGCCAAAAATTACAATATAAATCAACATATATATGCACAATGTGCGGAACACTAACCAAAATGCCACTATTCACCAACTTTTTTACCTAAATGTCACGCGAATAGTATTATTTCTCAATCTGCCACGGGGCAAGTTCGCTACCCGGTGTAGCGAACTCAATTTGCTGACGTGTCACATATTTAGTGGACAACAACTTGATTTTAGCCAACTTGATTTTAACTCAATTTGCTGACGAACTTCATTTTTTTTAAAAAAAAAATTGATACTTGTTATCCATTAAAAATGTGACACGTCAGCAAATCGAATTCGCTACACTGGGTAACGAACTTGCCCCGTGGCACATTGGGAAATAACACAGTTCGCGTGACATTTAGGTAAAAAACTTGGTGAAGAGTGACATCTTGGTAAGTGTTCCCACAATATGCAGCAATAGTATTCAACGACATTAAAAAAATAAAATCATGTTAGGCAGTTACAACATGAATATATCTCCAATTTTATTTTAGTAGTAGTTACTTTACCCAAAATTCCGAAAAACAAAGAAATATTCTCACGTGCACGTTTAACACTAGATGCATTGTCCTACATATATAAAATGTTCAAATGCCGCATACATTTTGGAAAAGCATTGATGACTTATAAAAAATTATGTTCTTAATTCCAGCTACAACACTAGATAACACGAATCAGCCTATTAAGGATGCATTTGATCAGATAGCAACTCCATTGGAATACGGCGCAGGGCATATTCAGCCAAATCTTGCAATGGATCCTGGACTTGTTTATGATTTAAGCACAAATGATTACTTGGACTTCTTATGTGCATCTGGTTACAACCAAGCTTTACTCATGTTGTTTTCTAAGTTGAAAATCTCTCACACTTGTCCTAAGTCTTACAACATTGAAGATTTCAACTACCCTTCAATCACGGTAACTCATAGGGGGACAAACCTTATAAATGTTAGTCGTACAGTTACAAACGTTGGGCCTCCGAGTACATATGTTGTGAAAACTCACCTGCTTGAAGGATTTAAGGTTCTTGTTCAACCAAGTTCCTTGACTTTTAAAACAACTGGAGAAAAGAAGACCTTTCAGGTTATTATGCAGGCGAGGGGCGTGCCACGTCATGGTTTCCCAATAATTGGGAACTTGTCGTGGACAGATGGCAAGCACAGAGTGACTAGTCCTATTGTGGTCCTTGCACGTCACAAATTAGTCTGAGGAATGTTATGTTATAATTGCTATTTTAGTATGTGTGTTTGTGTTTGGGTTTGTTGTAAATAGGCTGTAATAATAATGGTTTTTACTAATGTCGCTGTATTGTTGAACTTTCTTATGTTGGAGCTATGTTTGTAATAGCTGCACTCACAATAATGTATGTAACTCATATGCTATATCCATGTGAGTCCAACATACGGTTGTAAACCCGATCCCATGAAACAGTATTTCTAAATATATGTATGGAACTCCTATTATGTTGCTTTCAGATTGTCATCTTGCAAGTCTAATTTTTCAAATTTGTTTTGTTCACATCCGGAGTAAAACTATCGGAAGTGCAGCTGGAATTCAAATCAGGAGTAAAAAACTGTTTTGTCACATTCACCAAAAAAAATAAAAAAAAAATATTGTTTTGTCACGATAAGCAGACGATTAAAATTAATTTCTCAATCTCTAATCTCTATAGACCCGTGAAATGACTGACTTGCTACTGTCACACTTTGTATTTTATTTAACGATCGGTGTTTATCATATTGTAAAAGATAAAATTATTTCTTACATATATATATATATATATATAAATAAATAAGTGTGTGAAATTCATATTTTTTTTCTCTTTTTTTTTTCACATGAATTTTACACGCATTTATATATATGTAAGAAATATTAAACCCTTTATTTAATTCCCATTTAACAAGTGCCAATTTAGGTCCGAAGGATTCAACAGGCATGTAAATTATCAATGAATGCTTAGTGAATAATTAAATTAAGCAAGCAAATACACATATTTCTTTATTATTGGGTTACGTCAAGGATTCTTGTCAGTGTCATATTAACTGTTTTGCGTATATAGTACCATCTCGTCATGACCAATTGGGACTCCCATTGTGCTGGCCGTGAATATTTTTGTATTGATGAGTTTGTTTTCGTTTCTTAATTCAAATGAAAGGGAATATAATTCTCATATTGTTTGATATAACACCCATAAAAATAGGTGAAGTCCACTAAGATGGAAAGAGATACAAAAAAAAAAAATCCTATTCATTTTGTGTATTATATAAGACAAAATTATTTTCCTTTTATGAAATAAGCCCAAGTATCTGGTTGTTCAAGTAGTTTTGAAAAAACCACTTTACAAACTATTATGGCGTTGATGGCATTAACTAAGAGTTTATAATTGTAATTAGGGTTATAAATGGACTAGATAGGCCTACAGGGTCTATGACCTATAATAAGTTAGAATTGGCATATTACAAATAGTAAAATAGAACAAATCTGAACTTTATAAAAAATATATTTAGAAAATAGGGCATATGCTTTTTTTTGTACATATCAGGTATATAAGCCTACAGATCTGCCTATATCATATTATTTATTTTAAATAAAATTATTATTTTAATAATTTTAAATAATAAATTAATATTATTTTAATTATTCTTTTAAAATTATTGAATGTTTGATAGGCTTAAACAAGCTAATTGTCCTATACTCAAAGCTTTTATTTTTTTAAACCTATAAGCCAAAACCTGAACTACACAATTGTAACAGCACTGACACGACACGCGACACGATCCAATATTTTTGGATTTCGACGACACGTTGACACGTTTTAATATTAAATAAAACTTTTAATTTATATAGTGTATATTTCATATATATTGTAACTACTAAATTTGTAACCACTTTATAAAGCTTTAAAAATATGAAAAAGATATAATATCAGATAGAGAGAACAAATCATATAACAGAGAGAATGAGATAACTCCTCTCTTTTGACAACAATGATGCTGAAATGATCTCTTATCTACTTAAGGGAAAAAAAACAAAAAAAATAAAATTGATATGCCTTTATTAATATATTTTAATTTTTTTAAATTAAAAAAAAAAAAAGTATATCATAGTTCAATTTAAATCAGAAGTAAATCCACTTTTTTTATTTGGTCATTTTAAATACAAACTCACTTTTAGGAGAGAAAAAAAAAACGAGGCAGGGGATTCTCACGACTAATATATTAACATTATTATTTCTTGGCAATGAGAGCTCTCCCATGAGGACAGTAGTGTAATCAATTCAAGGATCAAGCTATTAACTCAAGACTCCTGATTACATACGAGTTGTAACTGACACAACTCCCGAAGAGCATGTCAGATTTTTCAAACAAGGTCTACAATGAAGATGTCTATCACAATACCCGTAATTCAAATCCATAAGTTACACACACCAAAATAACTACCTATATTTTATGTATCAAATTTTCACAAGAACCAGCAAAAACAGACTGAGTACGTTCACAGGGCTCCGCCAGTTTGGTGCAACATCGCATCGATCTCATCCCCATCCTCCATTTCTAGCTGAATCAATATACAAAAAATAAGTAGGGTTAAGATGCATGGCTACATATATTTCCCAGTATGAAGAAAGAGTGAAGGCACCAAACCTCGTCAGGAGTCTGTTCTGCACGGAGACGGCGACCATCAAATAAGAAGGCAATTGAATTCAAGTCCACAGATTGTCGATCACAATATGCATTCATCAGCTTCTTCAGTTGAGTGTTTCTTTTGATCCTAAAAAATACCTCATTTCCATCCTACACAAAAAAAAGGCTTAGGCAATGTGCTTATCATGATCTATAAAAAACAAATAATCTAACAAATAACGAAATATAGCCTGTAACGGATTATATGCTCATCATGTTACATACAAAAAACATCAGTTCAAAGAAAAACAATACGCTAAACACTAAGCAAAGGGTGCTTAAGAGGATTGAATTTATAAGGTCGGGGGACACCACGCTTTGCTTGAAAGGGTGCTTAAAAGAACTTTTTTTTTACTTTGTTGGAACGAACGAGGTATCCTTGTTCAACCCCTCCAGCCACCTTGCCCTTGGAGTACGGCCCTTAAGGCTAGCTCTTCATTGGTACAGCAGGAGCTTTGGACAATTGTCAACGTAGAGAGGATGAGACTAATTCCCCAACCGAGGCTTAGAGTGCAAGGGTAGAGCGTCTCTACCAAGGATCGAATACATGACCTGATTCTTGGGGCACATTTCGCTACCAATTGTCCCTGCCCATGGGTTACTTGAAGGAACTTTTAACTCTGAGAATCTTAATATGTTCTCTTATGACTTTAAGCCTACATATTGACAGGGGATGTGCCAAAAAAATTATAAAAACAAAAAGGTACTAAGATTTAACAGTAAAATTGAAATAAAAGTATCACATAGATAGATATTTTGATGGGTGCGAGAGAGGGCAGAGAAGGGGGAGGGGAAAGAAATCAAAAAGGAATAAAGATTTGCAAATATTAAACTCTAGAATAAAATTGATGAAAAAGTCTACATCAAAATATAGTTCTTGTAATTAAAAAAGTCATATTGAAACATACATCTCATAGATCACTCAAGTGGACCAGAGCACGAAAAAGAGCTCAAAGAAGCATTTTAGAGGCATAATTGCCCGACAAATATTTAAGACGCAGCACTTTCTCTTGTAAGAGTAAAAGCCTTGGTTCATGAAGCGATACCCAGAAAAAAAACCAGAGCTACCAAGTACACTATCCAAGAGACCAAGAATACAACCAATAATTAATATCAATGTTAGGTTCCATACAAACAACTTGGTTTTGAACTTACACATTGCTTATTCACAATAAATTTAGGTATTTGGTAGGTGGATTTTTTTGAAAATGCTAGGAAAGTGGTAGATGGGATTCACAAATGACCATGTTTGGTATGGAGTAGGGAAAATTTGGCTAGGAAAAAAAATTTGATGGGGAATTTTTGTAGTGTAAAAATGAAGGAAGAAGCCCACTTGGGATTACCACCTTGATGGTGGTATTTTGATTTCTCCAGCAAACTCAAACTTGTAGCAATCTTACACCAAAAATTTCCTGTAATATTTCGGCCTACCAAATAATTTTTTTTTAACTTCATCAGAAAAATCACTTTCCCACCATTTCCACAGTAATTGTATTTCCCTAGTAAATTTTTTTTTTCTCCTCTACCAAATCCAAAGGTATCTCGAATTCCAATAGTTTACAAAAATGAAATAACGCAATAAAAAAGTCAGGTGCCTAGCCCGTATCTCAAATTCTCATTGTTGAATATGATACTTCCGCTAAATCAAACACAAGCATATTATATTGATACCAGAGTTACATTGGGAACGGGAATTTAAACTGAGTAACATGTACTCCGAAACATTAACAAAAGAGTCAAGGGGTCATCAGTGAAACAATAAAATATGAAAGTTAAGGCAATAAAGTGACGCATCCATTCAGAACACCTCTGTTCTCGAGACACGATTAATATTTTGTTTATCCTACACATCTTTATAAATCAATCGTTTATGTAACCTTCATTTTCAATGATTAAAAAATTGTAGCCAACCCCGCCGCCGGCGTAAACACACACAACACAAGCATAAGAACCCATAATGGATCAAAACTATTTATCATTTTTGTTGTTGGAAAAAAAAATTGAAAAATTCCAAACTAATGAGCGATGGCCATGAATATAGGTCATAAGTATAGACATTGAAACATAAACATCAATAAACGAAGAGCAGAAATCAAACACTCCCTGATGCAATCGTTTCTCACTCCATTTTTCTCAGATGACCAAATGATTTCTAGACCAAAAGAAAAGAAGAATAAAACAGATTGAAGCGCATTACTAACGCCTGAAAACTTCATTTCCAATAGCAGAAGCAATAAAAAAATTTTTTAAAAAAAAAACATGAAAATAAAAAAAGAAACTCGGGATAAAATCACAACACAGAAGGGGTTGAACTTGAGTGCACTTGAAAACGGAAACTAACCAAGGATGAAGGAACACCCAGATAATTCACCAAAAAAATAAATATCAAATCCTTTCCTAAAATAATATATAAAAAATCATCTGCGAAAATTGGCAAAAAAAAAAAAAAACGAACCTGGCCTTTGACCTTCAAATTGATATGCGCAGATTGATCATTAGGTTTCTTGTCTTCCTCAGCTTGCGTATTTGGAGTAGCCCCTGACATCGTTCTTCGTCTCTGTATTTCTCTCTGATAGTTAGGGTTTTATTTTGATTTCGATTTTTCCTTCTGCTGGAGGAGTCACTTTCGCATTTTGATTGCGTTGTACTCTAACGGGCCAATAATTAGTATACTGGGCTGGAAGGATTGGCCCATTATATAGCAGATGGTGGGCTGGCCCATTGACCCACACTAAGAATTCCTATTAGACATCTCACGAATTGGTCATTTTTTTTTTTGGCGTGGGGGCAATTGGTCATTTTTATTATCCGCACCTAATGTTGGTTCATTGTTTCATATACTTTCATCCATCACTTGTATAAGTGCTTTTCTAACATGACCTAATGTTATTGTTATCACATATTAAAAAAAATAAAAATTAACTTAATGATGAAAAAGTCAATTTAAAAAATATAATACTAGTTGTTACGGATATACACAATATCCTAATTATCCACTCAATAATATGTTAAAAGATAGATGCACAACTATCCTAACAATATCAAACAGCAAGGATAGGATCCTTATCTTAACAGAGAGGAAGCTGAATCCTACTATAACTGGGAAGTCTACAGAAACCCTCGAGGTAACCCCTATAAATAAGAGACTAAAGATCCTAGGTATACACTTTTAACCTATTTATGAATACGGTCCACACTGTGCACACACCCACGCTTTGGGTAGAAGCCTATTCTTGTGCGCAGTAATTGGGACAAAGCCAAATATACAACTGATAATATATTATCTCTGAGCACATACCATACGGTATAACAATATGATCTTTCTAGTACCTAACACTACTGTTGTCCATTTAATATAATACTAATTAGAAGGAAACATACTGTCAGCATAGAGAAGTAGATTCACGGTTTTATCCATTTAATACTGTCTCCTATTTTTATTTTTATTTCAATTAAAAGTGTATTGAATAGCAATTGGTCTAAAATTGGAGGTCATCTGTCACAAATTTGAATAACTAATCTAATAAATGAGTTGTTAACGCAGCGCAAATTAGAGATATTTTAATTTATAAGTTATTGAAGTTGATAGGTGTTCGAAATTGTAGAGTAATTGTGAATTGAACGTACCGAAAAGAACGGCAGACATGAAGTGTGTATAAGTTGAATTCGTTGATCTCGTGATTGTGTTCGAAGTCTGTGTTGTAATTTGAGATACACCGATTAAATGGACAACCAGCCAAGATGGAAATCTAATGTCGGATTTTAACTTCCAATTCAAATTTTATTGTCAATTTTCTTTTTTAAATTCACTTTTAATAGCTGCCAATTTAGGTCCGAAGTATTTGTAAGGTAAGTATATATAATCAATGAGTAATGCTTATTGAATAATTAAATTATGGTAACAATCGATTTCTTTGCATTGTTAATGGGTTACTTTTAGATTCTCGTCATTATCATATCATCAATTTTATTACGTCAATAGTACTTACTCTCTTCTCATGATCAATTGATATTCCCATTGTGCTGTTGAGTAAGGGTAGTAGTAATTTTTTTCTTTTCCAAATAAGTTCAAATATGCCAATTTAAAATCTCCCGACTATCCAATGGCTCACTTTGATAAATTATACAATGTTGTAGCGTTATTGCACTAATAAGCGTCTAAAAATCCTTTAAAATAAACTTAAAAATAAGCGTATAAAAACACATCCAACCGTAAAAGTTTGTTAAAATAATATTATAATGTACTTTAAATTAAGGGTTTTATATTTCTCATTTAATGAGAATTCAAATTTTCCTACACACACGTGAATCGATCTCTAATTTTTTCGCTCATTTTAGACAACATTTAATATGAGAAATATAAAACCTTTAAATTAAATCAAAAGTGAATCGATCTCTATTCGCTCATTTTAGACACAAACTTTAGATTTTTTTTCCCTTTGCACATTTATTTCTAAGCAATTCTTGTATGAGCGAAAAAGAGAGCTCTCCGAAAACAACCTCTACTCAAGAATCAAACTATTAACTTAAGACTCTGATTTCATACGACTGAGAAAACTCATTAAGAGCATGTCAGTTTTTTCAAACGAGGTCGGTCCACAATGAAGATGTCTATCACAATACCCATAATTCAAATCCCCAGGTTACATAAAACAAGATAGCTACCCTATATTATGTATCAAATTTTACCCTTTTCCATTTATACCACTTATGAGTACCTAAAATATTACTTTACCAAAGGACAAGAATCCTTTAAAATAAAATTATCTTTAAAATAAGTCAATAAGATGTATGTTTCACAAAATTATGATAAATAGTAATTATATAATGCATTAAATTAAACAAAAACTATATTATATTTCAAATTCATTTTTATTTGCTTATTTGAGATACAAACTCGCTTCTAGGAATAAAAAAATCCTCACGATTAAATATGAACAATATTATTTCTTAGCAATTCTTATACCAGCAATAAAGAGAGCTCTCTCCTCCGACAACATTAGTGTACACCACTCAAAGATCAAACTAATAACTCAGACTCCTGATTTCATACGAGTTTGTAACTGACAAAACTCCCAAAGAGCAAGTCAGCTTTTTCAAACAAGGTCTACAATGAAGATGTCTAACACAATTCCCATAATTCAAATCATTAGGTTACATAAACCAAAGCAACTACACTATATTATGTATCAAATTTCCACCAAACCAGTAGAAACAGATTAAGTTAACAGGGCTCCACCAGTTTGGTGCAACATCGCATCGATCTCATCCCCATCCTCCATTTCTAGCTGAATCAAAAGACATAAAACAAGTAGGGTTATGATGCATGGTTACATATATTTCCCAGTATCAAGGAAGAGTCAAGGTGAGGGGCAAACCTCATCAGGAGTCTGTTCTGCCCGGAGACGGCGACCATCAAATAAGAAAGCGATTGAATTCAAGTCCACAGATTGTCGATCACAATACGCATTCATCAGCTTCTTCAACTGAGTGTTTCTTTTGATCCTAAAGAATACCTCATTTCCATCCTACAATGAAATAAATATGTCTTAGACCACGTGCTCATCATGATATTTAAAAATATAGATAATCAAATAAATAACAAACTATAACCTCGAATGGATCATATGCTCATCATGATACATATAAAAACATCACATCAAAGAAATGTAAGACGCCAAACTCTAAGTAACCATTCATTAACTACTAGTACTTAAAAGGATTGAATTCACAGCAATGAATTTACGAGGTAGGGGGACATCGTGCTTTGCTTGAAAAGGTGCTTAGAGGAACTTTGAATTCTCTGAGAATATTAAAATGTTCTCTTATGACTTTAAGCCTATATAATGACAGGGTATGTGCCAAAAAAAGATAAAAACAAAAAGGTACTAAGTGATTTCACAGTAAAATTGAATAAAACAAACACACTTTTTGAAGGGTGGGGGAGAGGAGAGAGAAGGGGGGGCATGGGAAAGAAATAACCAACTCTATTAAGTTGGTAGGTGAACATTAATATGAAGCAGGAACAGTCCAACGAATCAAAAAGGACAAAGACTAGCAAATATGATTCTTGGAATCAAAAGTCATGTTCAAATATACATCTCATAGATCATTCAACCAGATTAGAACATTAAAAAGACCTCAACAAGCATTTTAGAGGTATAACTGCCCTACAATTCAGCAAATATAAAAAAGACCACTTTCTCTTGTCAAGGTTAAGCCTTGGGCCAGTAAGAGATACCCTGAAAAACCCCACATCTACCAAGAAAACTATCCAACACTCCAATAAAGAAGTAACATTAAGTGATATCAATATTAGGTTCCACACAATCGTGGTGGATTTAAACCTACGTTGCTACAAGGTTGTTGAATCGCAATTCTCTTTTGGCTGATTTTTTATATATTAAATCGTATCCAATCATAAAATTCAGAAAGATGATAAAAAATAATTGAAAAATACATAATATCATATAATTTGTATTCTAAGCCTTCAATTTCTCTCCCTTTATTTTTGCGGCAGCTCTTTGAAAACTTCTCTTAAGAGTCTTCCTCTTCTTATATGCTTAAGTCTCTGTTTTTCATGATTTGGATTGGTGTCATTTTATAAGAACGAAGAGATTTGTATTAATTTAAATTTTTTTTTTATTGTTTCCCTAATCAATAGTGACTTTCCATATTCATTTTTATATTTGAATCACAAATCATATTTTTGTTTCCTTTCCCAAATTAATAGTGACTTTTCAAACAATTTGGGATTGAAAATCACAAATCTTACTTAAATTTTTGAATAGTGCACTATTGAATTGTAGGATACAGCGGTTTACAGTCTGGTACAAAACCTCCCATCAACCGATTGGTATCGCACTATCGCTCAGCTTCCGACACGACATGTGTCATGTATGCACTGCTACACATAGCTTATTTATAATAAATTTAGAAACAAATATCCCAAGGTGTTCCAATATTTTAGAAAGAAAAAAAATGAAATAACTCAATAAAAAAATCAGTTGCCTAACTCGCATCTGATACTCTCTTACTTGAATATGATACTGCTACATCAAAACATAAGAATTTTATATTGATACCGGAGTTAAATTAGAACGGAATTTAGTATACATGTGTTACTTGTATTCCGAAACAGTAACAAGAGCGTCAACGGGTCATTAGTACAATAACAAAATACTAAAGATAGGGAAAACTTCAAAAATCTCACCTTAACTTTTCTTATAATCATTTATCCCTCTCAAGAATTTTGAATCATTTATCTCGTTAAGCTCAAAAGTGAATCCAAGCCTTATAAACTCCACTATGTGACGAATGTGGGAGTATATGTCGTGGTATCATTTACGGGTTAAGTGATAAAAAAAAATTGTGATAAAAAAACTTTCAGTCAGTGGTTAATGATAAAAAAAAATCTAAATGGCTATAAATGATTCAAAAATTTTAGGAGGAATAAATGATAATTAAAAAAAAACTTATAGGGGAGTTTTTTAAATTTCCCCTTAAAGATAAGGCAATAGAGTGACGTTGCGTTTGTTTTTCCGTTTAACTAAAAAAAAATAAAAATAACTCGGCAAACACGTTTTTATAATTATTTTACAAAATAATTTTAAAAAAAAATAGAATACGGTCAAACAGACCATTCATCTCCAGTTGCAGATGAATTAAATGATAATTAATAAAAAACAATTTAATAAACAAAATAGAATACGATCAAACAGACCATTCATCTCCGGTCGCAGATGAATTAAATGATAATTAAAAAAAAATAATGAAAACAGAGAAAGAAACTGAAAATAAAATCAGAACGCGGAATGGGTGAATGAACTTCAGCGCACATGAAAACGGAAAAATTATAAGAATGAATGAACATCCCTGAACCGAAAATTCACAAAAGTATAGAAAAACCTACCCAAAATGAATATTAAAAAAAAAAATCAACCGAAAAAATTGCCCAAAACAAACAACAAACCTGTCCTTTGACCTTCAAATTGATGTGCGCAGCTTGATCATTAGGTTTCTTGTCTTCCTCGGCGTGCGTGTTAGGAGTAGCCCCAGACATCGTTCTTCGTCTCTGTGATTCTCTCTGAAAATTAGGGTTTTTTTTGGTTTTGATTATTTCTTTTTTGGGAATTGCTTTTTTATGTTGATTACGCACGCAGCACTTATGGGCCAAGAATTGGTATACTGGGCTGTTGATATCAGCCCATTAGATAGCACATCCCTGTCACATTAGACCCACACGTTTGATTCAACCGACAAAATTGTTGTTGGTCCAAATAAGGAATTGCAATAAAATTATTTTCCCTTGACTGAAACTGAAGTAAAATATAAACTTAAATTTGTTGATCTTTTCTGAAACATCTGCAAATTGCCAAAGGCATCTAACGAATTGGTCATATTTATTATTTTTCTGGACTATAGTTTCTGTCTGGTTAAAAAGTGTCCTTATATATATATGTGCTCTTATGCCCCTATCCTTCCTCATATATATATATATATATATATATATATATATATATATATATATATATATATATATATATATATATATATATATATAGCTCCTATTTAAGGAGTTATCTTAGATGTGGGTGGTTTATTGACACTGTCAGGGTGTCAATATAAGTTTTGACACGCAGGTTGATCTGTGACATGACACGACACGAAAATTCGTGTTTGGGTTGACCCACATAAAAATTAGTGTCGTGTTCGTGTTGGAAAAAATGACACGTAAAAAATTCGTGTTGATGTATTCATGTTCGTGTTGACTCGTATTTTTTTAAATTATTTTGTTTTTAATTTTTTTTAATTTCGATCCATTTTTTAAAAAAAAATTTGTTAATTACCGTTTTGACCCTATTTTGCGTGTTATTTGTGTCGTGTCGTGTCACCCCGCAAAAAATTTGTGTCGTGTCGATGTTGAAGATTTTGACACGAATAAAAATTCATATCGTGTTGATGTATTCGTGTCGTGTCGAATTCGTGTCGTGTCAACCCGTTTTGACACCCCTAACTGTCTTGGGATCGTGGTAAGGCCACCTTTAGCTCCAATTCATGGGTCTTTTCTCCTAAATAACTAACAAACTCCCTAAATAAGGAGCCTTCGGAGTTCCGTTAGCCCTTATCCCTGACTAGGTGATCATCGGAGATATAAACCCGAAACATTACACCTATTGACATTGCTAAAGCCCGAAGGTATGAACTCGAAACAATTATCCCCACCTAATGTTGGGTCATTGTAGCATCCATCACTTGTACAAGTCAATAAGGTTAATGTTGCTTTTATATATTTTATCTTATCGAAAAATATTATGTGAGAAAGTAATACTATGTGAAGTCAAGTTTTAAGTTAAAAATAATTTTTACTTTTTTTACTTTTTTGATGAAAATTTTATTTTTAAAAAACATAGTAATTGATGTCTCAAGACATATTTTCTATCACATCCAAATTTTACCATATGTCTATGGCAGTTTTGGAAGTATTTACAAAAAAAAAAAAAAAAAAACTCATTGAGTTCAACCTCTTTCTATTTCCCAGCTTTAACCTTGGACCATGCCTAATGGCTTTGGACTTGAGTCTTTGGGTTTTAACTAACCTGAAAATCCCAAACATCTTTAATTGAACATAATCTGTTACAAACTCGAACAAGTAATTTAATAAATGTGTTGCCGACGGAGTGCAAATCAAAATTTTAATTTTGATTGTAATTTTAAAGTTATTGAAATTTCTAGGTGTCCTTTGTCGTAGAATGTTTATCGAATGTATCAGAAAACAAAAAATAGTGTTTGTTAAAGAAAAGAAAATATGTTATCCAAAAAAAATAAAAAAATAAATAAATGCTTTAAAAACTTATTTATTTTGATAAAATGATTGAAATAATATTTTTGTTTTATATTTCTCAAATAACTTTATTTTCAAATATAATATTAGCTTAATAAAGTGATTCCACATCTTATTCACGCGAGATTAATATAGCACATTTCTTATCCGTAGCAGAACCCAAAAAATCATAAAACCCCGGCCAAAAATTAGTCAACCATGAAGAAAGCTAGGGCCAAAACGAGCGACTATGGAAAATCCAACCATTTAAAAAAAAAATTATTTAGAAAACAAAGCCAAGGCCTTAGCTAAAGTTAATGTAGCTCTGTCACTGTTTCATATAAAGGACTAGCACATATCACTACATGCATATTTGAAAAAAAAAATTATTAAAAAGATGCAAAATTAATTTTATAAAATTAGATACAGTTTAAATTGTGATTAATTTTTCTAAAATTGTTATGGACCCGTATAAGGGGGCCATTGACAGACCCAATAATAAGCAATCTAAGATTTGAATAAATGCTTTTATATTTTTAATAATACATGAGAGAGGTAACAAAGTGGGCGGCCTGCCCCGTCCCGCCATCAACCTGCTAAAAGATGAGTCAGCTTGTCTTATCTCACTTTTGAAAGTATGCTGAAAAATTTGGCCCACCAACCGGAATATGTTTTACACTAATCCGCTGCAGTATGTTAGATGCATGCCATCAACTTGCCAAAAAGCGAGGCAGCCCGCTTCACTCCACTTTTAAGAGTGAGTTGTAACACTCAACCCACCCCCACCCTATTTGGTGGATCGATTGAGTCTGTTTTGTCAGCCATTTACGAGAGTTCTAATGAGATTCGTGTATTTAGAATACAAGATTGATTGCATTAAATTGATATTATATTCTCTTAGATATTTTTTTTAAAAAAGATTTGCATCAAAAGTTCTTTGACACTATTTATGTCAGGTTGAATATTTAAGCGTTGTTATTATTTTTGGATTAATATAAATGATCTAGATTGGGGTTAATTTTGATTGTAATTTTTAGGTTATTGAAATTTATAGGTGTTCGCCGTTGTGGAACGGCTAAGGAATGTACCAAACATAAAAAATAGTGCATGTTAAAGAAAAGAAAAGAAAAAAAAAATGCTCATAAAACTTATTTATGTTAGGTTGAATATTTAAGCTTTGTTAGTATTTTTTGGATTGATATAAATGATTTGCATTGGGGTACCTTCATACTTTTGAGGAAAATAAGTGATAAGGAAGTTTGATTATTGGTCCCCAACGTCAACATGCTCGTTTATTCGAGCCTCCTACTCCTTCACTCTTCACCGAGGCTTCAATTATGCAAGGGGGGGAGAACGTACACATTTTTTTTGGGTGCAATGAAAGTAACATGACTATTGTTTTTATAATTCTTTGATGATAGCAGCTCCAAAACATTACTCCACGAGCATCTCAACTTTATTGCAGAAATGAACGAAAATTGTGATGCTCTAATAAATTTTATTTTTTTGCTGGCAACTCAATTTTGGCCGTTTCTTTATTTAAAGAAGGGGTTATACGGAAAATCTAGATAAAAGAATGGAAACATATAAGCCATGCAAAAAATTATTGAAATGTGTATAATTATTTTAGTAAATTTTTTATTTTAATAATAAAAAAGCTTCAAAGCCAATAACCAACGGTGTTATTTAGGTGGGACCAAGGGAACAAAACACGGATTCATGATTCAGTTGTTCATCTCCGAATGCTAAGAGGAGCAACTTGGTGGAAGTAGGGATGGTGGTCCTATAATTACTCGTCCTTTTGTTACTGTGACTGCCACAAAGTGGGTCCCACTTACCCTCACCTTACCACCACCTCGGTTCCCTCAATGCCTACTTCATACATTACTGAGACCAATTCACAGCACATTTTACTCAATTACTTGCTCAGACACAACTCACTCCTCTCCACACACATTTTCAGAAACATCATCAACAACACCGAAAACAAACAAAACTAATAACAACACACGCTCTGTTTCTTCCCAACGAAGCAGAGCATGCAGCGCTTCACCGTCTCCGTCATCTTCTTCTCCCTCACCCTTCTCACTCTCTCAGGTAATGCTAACCTCTATCACTTGCTTATTTTTTTGTAACTGTTATTTTTGCATAATGCTTGCTAACACAGTTCTGTTCTGTTCTGTTTTGTTCTACTTGGTTTGTTTCAGATGGTGGCTCCATTGGAGTGAACTACGGTCGCATAGCTAACAACCTTCCCTCAGCGGTGAAGGTTGTTCAGCTCCTAAAATCTCAGGGGCTAGACCGGGTCAAGGTCTACGACACCGACCCGTCAGTGCTTCGGGCTTTATCCGGATCCGGAATCAAAGTAACCGTGGATCTACCTAACCAGCAACTCTTCGCAGCAGCCAAAGCACCTTCCTTTGCACTCTCATGGGTCGAGAGGAACGTCGCCGCTTACCATCCCCACACCCAAATCGAAGCCATTGCCGTCGGCAACGAGGTCTTCGTCGATCCCGGCCACACTACCAAGTTCCTCGTACCCGCCATGAAAAACATCTACCAAGCTCTCGTCAAACACAACCTTCACTCCGACATTAAAGTTTCTTCCCCCATTGCTCTCTCAGCACTCGGAAACTCATACCCTTCTTCTGCCGGGTCGTTCCGACCCGAACTCGTTCAACCCGTTTTCAAACCCATGTTGGATTTTCTCCGTCAAACTGGGTCGTACCTCATGGTGAACGTGTACCCTTTTTTCGCGTACGAGTCCAACGCTAACGTCATCTCCTTGGACTACGCATTGTTCCGGGACAACCCGGGAGTCGTGGATCCGGGTAACGGGTTAAGATATTTCAACCTGTTCGACGCACAAATCGACGCCGTTTTCGCCGCACTCTCTGCTTTGAAATACGACGACGTTAAGATCGTTGTGACGGAAACAGGTTGGCCTTCCAAGGGGGATAATAATGAGGTGGGTGCGAGCCTACAGAACGCTGCTGCGTACAACGGCAATCTCGTCCGTAAGATTTTGACGGGTGGTGGGACCCCCATGAGACCCAAAGCAGATCTCACCGTCTATTTATTCGCGCTTTTCAACGAGAACCAGAAAGGGGGGCCCACCTCGGAGAGGAACTTCGGTCTGTTTTACCCAGACGAGAGGAAGGTTTACGACATTCCGTTAACGGCGGAGAAGCTTAAGGATTACCACGACCGTCCTTCGCCGGTTAGCGGCGGCCAGAAGCAGCAGCCGACGGCCCCAGCCCCCGTCGTTGTCGGCGGTGGCGGTGTTTCGAAAAGCACCACTGGGAACACGTGGTGCGTTGCGAACCCGGATGTGGAAAAAGTTAAGCTGCAGGCGGCTCTAGATTTTGCTTGTGGTGAGGGAGGTGCTGATTGCCATCCGATCCAGCGCGGTGCCACGTGTTATGATCCTAACACGCTTGTGGCCCATGCTTCGTTCGCGTTCAACAGTTATTACCAGAAGAAAGCACGCGCGGGTGGTAGTTGCTATTTCGGGGGTACGTCGTATGTGGTCACGCAGGAGCCAAGTGAGTATTCTAATAGAACCCTTTTTGTCTCTGTTTATTTTCGTAGTTACTTAAATGGGCGTAGTTTAGAATTATGTTGCACTGGGTTGCTAATGTGAGCGGGTGGTTAATGGTGCTCGATAAGGTTGACAAGAGGGAATCTTTTCTGACAACAACGTGGCACCTTTATTGGGTAGAGTGTACTATGGGAGGCCAATAGGCCCATTACAAATAGGGTACACTACAGACTACAGTGTTGCCTTGGTAGCAGGAAATATATGTCTTTAACTACTTTGGAGAACCCGAAGCGACAAGGTTAATTTGAACGTTAGAAGTAAATGGTAACAGTTATAAAGACAGTCAATTAGTCAAAGATGGAGTTGTGTGATCACATTGGATTCTACTTTTGCCTTTGAAAAATCCCAACTTAATTTATGGGTGCCTTTTTCTAACAAAAACTGTACTACTTTATTTTGTTTTTATTCAAATTTTGCATTTATGATTGGATCATTTTATCTGAGAGAGTTTTATTTTTGTGCAGAGTATGGTAACTGCGAATTTCCTACTGGATACTGAAAGGCTTAAGAGGACTGACATAGCGTCTGGCTGATTTTGCTTTCGTGTAAAGTATGAGAAGGAGGTGGAGTGTCTGGAAGAGCAAGGGGCTAGAAATAGAGCAGCTAAGTTATTTTGTTGATGATCAGTTTGAAGATTTTTTGGGGTTCTCTGGATTGTATTAGTTAAATAATCAGTTGGTGGAGGATGGGGTAGCTAAATTGACTTTGGTTACTAAATTGCATCTATAAGTTTTTACTTTGCATTAGTCTTTTATTTTGTGACCTCAGTAGTGGTCATTGTTCTTTAGGTTTCGTTATGTATATTTGAAGCAAAGAGTTGAAGGGAAATATATCTTTTTCTTCCACTGCATTACAATCTTATAGATGAAAATTTAATCAGAATAAAATCATAATATGTCTAAGAACAACATGAGTAACTTCTGTTAAGAACTGATTCCTTCACGAATGTAACTCACCACCTTTGGTCTTTTTCGGCTAATAAAATGAGTATACTCTAATTCCTCGTGAACTTGAATATTTTGCAACTCTTGATCATTCCAAAGCAGAGGGTACCCACTATGATTTGTAGTTGACTTAGTAAATTTAGCTTTATATGGGCGGGTAGGTCATCCAAGTGTGCTTAGTTTCGCGCCCTTTAGGCCTGCATACACGTTGCGGTCTAAACCCATCCAAAAAAACAGTGAGTACTGCTTTTATCTTATGAAAACAAAGTGGTGATCACATGCACTATAGTTGAAATTTAAAAATCAAAGATGATTTATACGCCGAATGGAGCACAGTCAAATAAAGTATATAAAGAGCTTGGTGGTTTTGTACAAATCATTGTGACTTTGAGTTCTTTGAATGAGATTGTATCCCATTCAATCCTTTTATATGGGCCTGTTTATGATTCTGAAGAGGCGGAAACTCAAAAGACGCAAGCTGTAATACCACATCCCATTTTTCACAAATAAGCATAAATACATGAAATTAAAGAAAAATAAATCACCTACTTTCATTCCAACGTTAGACTCGGCCTATCTAGACTTTGCCCCATTCCAAGATTTTGAGAAAGCGAATGAAACAATTTCCAATACAACTATTTATAACTTTAATAAAAAAAATTGGGAAATATTTTTCTCAGGTGAAATCCACTAAAAAGAAGAGAGAAAGAAAAAAAATGGATTCTACCCTATTTTGTGTGTGTTATCGTGAGAAAGATATTTTCCTAAAAAACTATGTAACCAGTAAACTTTTTAAGTTTCATGTTAAAAAAACTCGCATATCTTTTGATATCTCTTCACACAACTATCAAATCCTTCTTCACATACTTTTTATATATCGATATAAAAACAGTTATAAATCTCTACCAAAAAAAAAAGTTATAAATAATAATAAATTTAAATTAACTTTAGTTCAAGCCTTCGTGAATTGAATAATCTGGTTGCAGTTGTAAAGAGTGGAAGTGCCCAAGACCTTATAAACTCCAGATTAGTTGTTCATCCAACCAATGTGAGATTATATATCTAAAGAGCAGTCAAAACAAGAAGGGAAAAAGTGTCAATGGGAACGGGAAGTCTCAAACAGCCTTACGGCCGCAGAAAAGTAAAAGCCAATTCTCAGCAGACAAGGTAATAGCGAACAGTTCCTGCTTGCAATTTTAGTGATTGCAGAGTTTATTTTCAACAAATGCTGCTGAAAGTTAATATGGATCTCGATTGGATCAATTTCTTTTTGTCATTTATACAACAAACATAGAATATCCCACACAATTCAATCTACCGACTACCAGATGCAATTGATGACTTAATAGTTCTACCATTTCTTATTCTCTTTTTTTTTTTTAAATACTGTTTGTTTTTAATTTTTAATTTGGTGGGGGAACCGCTAAACGGGAAATGGCATCAACGGCCTTCTACAGTAGCAAATGGCAACAATTTTCAAAGACAAAAACGTCCAAAACTTGGCCATAAAATAAACATGACATTCTCCGCATCAAAATGGCAATTTGACAACCTAAAAGTGCACCTTCTTTTTATAATACACTTTTCCTTTTATATCCCCGACTGGGCCCCGTAAGTTGAACCCATGTGACTAAAGGTTCCTACAGTTACCCTATGACATTATGTATCATCTATGTATGTATGCAATAATGCAACTATGCTAGTTTGTGTTTAAAAATTGGTAACTTTTTAATACAATTCCGTATGTTGTGTGAACTTCGTTGCATATGAGGTGGATCTTCACATCATAGTTTGTGGAAGCAGTCTTCATTGGATTACTTCACAACAAGTGTTCAACACAATGAGTAATCCCATTGACATAGTCTTTTCTAGTTCTCAAATCCTATGATCATTTAAGAACATGCAACCCTGCCAATTAAACAATGAGGATTTTATCATGACCTATTGATTCCTTTTTTATTTTATTTTTTATTGTGTTGGGTTTTTATTTAGGAAAAATTAAATCAAAAGGACTTTTATCACCCACATCCTTGTTCGGCAATATTATGATTCAATTAGAAAGTAAAGGATATAAAAGGGTAAAAACAAGAGGATAAGCCACGTTCAATAGAAAGCACACAAATAGAGTAGGTGGTGTAGCATCTGGTGTGTCGGGCTATCTTGAAGATTCAAGCACGAGCTCTGTTGAACTTTTCAGATTCTCTCAGCCTTGCAATGCAACCCAAATTGTCATTTACCACTAAGTCACATGCTATGATGTTTCTCCCAGTAATTCCAAACATTCATTTATGGGCATTGTCTTGTGTCACAGTTGCTGCAGGTGACTCAATGAGAGTGCGTATTGTTGACCAAGATCATATTGGCCATTATACACTGATATCAAAGGCTTGCATTATCTTTTCCACAGCAACAATCAGATCTTAGATCTCATCTTGTGGTTTCAGATTCCGTCACTGTCAAGAGTGAGGGACATTGTGGCCATAAGTAATTGGATAATTGGATATGCATGTTTCACGGATACTTTCATTTTATTTTTTTTGGTAAAATAGTGATGTTTTGGGTTTCATTCAGTTTGGGTTTTGGAGGTGAAGTCCATTATGGATATCAACAGATCAACGTCAAAATTGTGTTTGGATCAATTGGATTCATTTCTTAACTTCAACGGTTTTTCAGTCAAATAGCCATTTTTGAACCTAAAAAAGAAGTCAGTTTGGATTTTCTCATGTAGTTTTTTTTTTTTTTTTTTTAAATCACAAATACATGATGATATACAAGTAATACAACCATTCAAGCCCAACATAGAAAGATTACTAAGACACTAAGCCTTGCATACAAAGATTCAATTCAATCCAAAAATTTAAGTTATTAGGTGAGGTTACCTTAATGATTTTTTTATATTTATTTAATACGTCCCTCACACGAGAGCCTCTTGGACTTGAAGGGTGAATGATGCATTAGACTAACCTACCCGTGTTAAGAAAGTAAGATTGAACTTATCCTTCGAGTCTTCTTCTTGGTTCTGGTTCTCTTGTGTGAGTGCAGATTCAGCATTGGAACTTGGTGCTGGTTCATGAACAAGAGGGTCTCGGTGGTGGCTTCTTGAAGACATCAAGAAGTGCACTGAAAGCTTTGGATGACCACTTGGTTATGAAGGCTTTCATACAAAATAAAAAACGAATTCAACACAAAAGATTAAGGATTAAGTTATTGGATGAGATTACCTTAATAGTTTTATATTTATCTAACATGGTAGGTTAACAAAAAAGTTCCCTCTTAGATCTAAGCCCTACAACAACGATAAAGAACCTAGATCAACAGGAACTGATTCATTGGTAAAGTTACAGTAACTTAAATCCAATGAAGTCAAGGAGAATAAGCTGGAGATAGGAGGCAAGATCAACTCCTTAGGATCTTGTTGCCTCCTAAACTTCGACATCCATAGAAATAAGTTAGGAGAGTTGGATGCAAGTTCTTTCCTTCCACCATAGGAGAGTTCTTTAAGATTTTCTAAACAAATTTTGGATAAAGTTATTTCTCTAATAGCAGTACCTCTCATATCAAGCTCCTCCAAAGACTCATTTTCATTCATACTGTCAGGCAGCTCTGAAAATTTTGAGCAACCAGAAATATAGAGTTTTCTAAGAGATTTCAAATTGCGAATCGAATTTGGTAGGCAAAGAAGATTTTTGCAATTCTCCAATCTAAGCAGTGTTAAGCATTTCATATTCTTTCCAAACTTCGGGAGCTTTTTAACTTATGAGCAGCCAGAAAGAATCAACTCCTCCAAAGAATCCATTTCAAGTTTTCTTGGATGGATGTTGGAAATAGACAACACACAAATCAAACAAGAAAAAGAAAAAGAGAAAGAATAGACACAACGATTTACCTGGTTCACTCGATTTAGGCTACATCCAACTTGTCTGTATTATATTCAATATTCACCTACCATCGTCACTCGTTACAAGTCACTTGGTTTACAAAGAAAATATAAATAGGATTAGAAAACCCTAACAACATCTATTCATGGGCCCAAGCCCAAACTACTAAGAAAATTACAATAAAACAGATCCATACAACAGTACCTAGCCTCTACGGCCCGAGGGCGCTGCCCCCCGGACCCTGCCCACTCACCTGGGAGTGGGACCCCAGTTACCTTTCTGCTAACCCCGACAACAAGACCCTCATCAGCATGCGAAGTATGAGTCATACCCAACAGGTTCGAAGATTTATGCAGTCTTTCAAGTTCAATAGAACAAGCTTCTTGTGTTGTACAACAGATTGGTGAACCTCAACAAGGTTTATACAACCTTCAAGAAACAAGCTTTCAAGACATGGAACCCCAGAAACTATAGGAGTTTGAATTAGTTCTTTGGAATGGCTCAAATCAATGAACTTCAGCTTTGCAAAATGCTGACCAATTAGCAGAACATAAGGTAAATAAGAAAATTAACTTGCTTTAGAAGACTTTGTGCTAGTATTAAGTTAAATGCACAATATCTTAATTAACTGTGCTACTTACTTGAGTTTCATTCCAAATCTTTTTATTTTTTATTTTGCTGTAACGCATTTGCAAGTCTACAACTTCATCTAGCTGCGCATCAGGGGGCAGAGCTTCCAAAGGATACTCTGTCCATCGTAGAAATTTCTATGAACCGCAAGACTTTTGAAGCCAAGAGAAAGTTTTATATTATGAAAATTAATGATAAGTAATTTAAGATTATACATCCTTGAGAAGGCTTCGGGATCCCAATTTGCTTCGTATGGCTTCGGGGGTGACTCCAAAACTATGCATTCAATCGATTCATTTTCTTAGCAAAGAATAATCAAGATCAAATTAAGACATATGATAAGGAGTTACGATATAAATTAATTGCACCATTCTTTATGTAACTGGGCAGGACTTAAGACCGAATCCCTTGACACCATAGTTTTAATTACATTATTATTTTCTATTAGGAAAAGATTCTTCCTCTAATGAGGTGTATATAAAAAATATACCTGATTCATTTGCGACTCAAAGATCTTCCATAGCATTTGTGCATCCAAATTTAAGGGTTAATTTCATTTGAGTAGTATTAGTTGTAAATAAGCATTACATTTGGTGGAAGCCTAGGCAAAGACTCAAGCCTTGGGCAATCAGTTAAAGTCAAACTCTGCAGCATAGAAAAATTACTAAAGCACTGAACAGGTGGATTAATAAAATTGTTCCAACTTAGATCTAAGCCCAGCAATATATTAAGGAATATGATTTGGAACTTGTGACATGAGACAAAAAGATTACTTATGCAATTAAATTAATGCAAGCAAAACTTCCTCATTCTTGGTCTCCCACCCAAAAATACCAGCAACTATATATCAAAAAGAAAAAAGAAAAAAAAGAAATACCAGCAACTTCTTTGAAGGAATCTCTCCATTTTTGCACCTAGTCTTCTTGAAATCTTGTAGCATGGTTTTCCAAAGCCTCAGCGAAACTATTTCTCTGGTGTTGAATGTCAGAAGGACTGACATCATAGAAAACCGAAAAAACCTCTCCGCAATTAGTGGCACACTCAGAAAATTTTATTTATGTCCATACACTCAGTGAAGGGGGTTCGGGGCTAGTCCCCGAACAATAGTTTTTAAAGAGAGTTCTGTAGAAAAAAATTGTGTCCATGTTTTAAATCTTACAAGTACTAGTGTTCTTCTACTAAGTTTTAAAACATTTGATGCAGATACCTTGTATATTATGGCTTGGGGTGAAAAAACCAAAACGATGGAGCTTCCATTGGATTGCATCAGTGGTACAATTTCCACACTAAACTGATTTTAATGTTCATAGCAAAGAACTTATAGATATCCAAGTTAATATTATTTTTGTTTTTCATTACAGCTATGTTATACAATATTTTTTCTAATCTTTAGAACATTATTTCATAGAATTCACATGTAAGTTTCTTTTTCAAGTATATTTAACAAATTTATTTTTTTAAATGAAAGTTTGTGTCTGCACTTACGCTTACTTGTGCAAGTGCAAGTCCGCCACTGTCCCCACGTATGAAACACCGATATTCCGAATTTTTTTTTCCAACATATCCGATACGCGTATCGGGAACGTATTGTACCGTATCGGCGAATTAATGATCGTATCGAGAACGTATTTGGAACGTATCGAAAACACCGTGTCGGTATCTGTGCTTCATAGGTCCCCACCACCCTCTTTGATTCAAGAATGTTTTGGAGTTCATCCAACACCAAGTGGAAGAAGCATAGTTCTCGGAGTGAGTGACAATTGCAGCAAGGAACTCCTCAATTGCTTTATGGAGTTCTTGCGAAATCACATCTCCTTTTTGGAGTTGTTTGTCATCTCTGAAAGTTATGACTCCCTTACGCTGCAACGAAGCACATAAGTGACCACCAAAATCTAAATGGGACCCTTCTCTTCTAAAACTCAAGAAAACTTTATAAGTGAAGTTTTTAAATATTGGGCCTAGCTCAGCCCAAACCTTGGTCGTGATTAATAAGTACTATTTTTTTGCTTCTTGATCCCATGCCTATAAGATATAAGTTAATAAAATCAGGAAATATATCGACAAATTATAATTATTTTAGTAACTTAATGATACAAACTACACGTATTATTATTAGTATAATGAATTCTTGAAAGCTTGTGGTGTAGTTGCCACTATTATCTTCCACATAAATCCATCACTATGCACGCATTTGCATGCAAGTGCACATATATACGATTTTTAAAAGAGAGAAATAAGAGAGAATGCATATATAATTTTCTGCACCCATCATGGCAAGCTACCCCAACGGAGTTGAAGTCATCAGAAAAACAAGCTACCCCAAGCTGCTATAAATGCAAAGCCGCCAAATGGAGCCAAGGTTGAATATTTTCTGTCTTCAAGAAATGCCACAGTATAACACCTAAAAAATTCAACATTTCCTTCAATATCATCGTGGATGAAAACAGTTTAATGATCATTCTTATTTTTTTACCAATATTTCTTAGCAAAAAAAAAAAAAAAAAAAGAGCATGCAGCTCCACAGCATTGTAATAGTTTAGTCTTATTTATTGGACAAAGTGAATTGCTGAACCATCTGACACAAGATATTTCAAAATCTGCCAAGATGTCTAACATTAATTCAAGCATAAAGTATCTTCTGCTCAACAAAAGAACGAGTTAAAAGCCATCCAATATGCTTACCATCAACTATCAAGTAGTCAAGTAAGAACACTATTGTTTATTGTTGGAAATAGTATATGAAAATTAACTACTTCAAACGATGGGATGTAAATTCTAAAACATTGCACTCCTTTGTAGTGCAAAGAAGGAGAAACAATTCCATTTTGGGTCTCCAATTAGAGGATAATTTGCTAATATTTTCCAAACTTCACTTTCTCACATTGATCTGTGTATTACTTGGGATGACATGGACTCACCAATCATAAATAGGGAAATGAGGAGAATTGTAAATCTCCTGGACCTGACCCCGAATAGCTGAAGTCTTCAGGTTGGATAGTTAAATTACAAATTGTTAAAGTGATTTATATTTGTACTTTTCACCAGAGATAGATGCCAGAAGAATCTTAAAGGGTTTTATAAGAGTTATGTTGTAGGGAAAGTGATTGTGTTATGTTATAGAGATTCATTTTGTGTGCCATAGTTTTTTTTTTTTTTTTAACATGCGGGCCCCACAAAATGTTGTGTGTGTAGGAAACTTTTTGTGGTCATGTTAAATGATAGAATGCAAACCCAATCTTAAATCACACTCAAATCATCCTTCTACCTAAACAGACAACCCAAATTTGTTGAGGTACTATAGACCTGGTAGTCCCTGTAATGATACTTACAAAGTCATATCACATCATTGTTAAAATGAGCATTACTCTGAAGATAACTGGTGTCCTGGTGGTCCTCTGGAGCATTGGGTTAACCATCCCTTGATTGATAACCCTGACTCTGAAGTTAGTGATTTCATTCTTATATAGAATAAAAAGTGTAACCTTGTTTTGGTATGAGCAACTATATCTGGTTCTATCATTAAACAAATTATTTCATCTTTTAGATTTCCCTTCATTCAGTTCACTGGACAAAATTATGTAGCAGTTTCTTTGCCATGGGGAAATCAATGTCTCACTTCAAACCTTATACAATGTCCTGAGCAGATGCATCACACCTTTTTATCGCTTGAACAACCTTAAATATCTTTTATTAAATTGAGATTTATACATGTCTCCCAGATTCCACAATGGTGGGAGCCTCTTTCACTAAGCTCACCTTGAATTGTTCATAAGAAATGTTACCCAAAGAAAAAAAAAAAAACTAAAGCGACATGAAAAACAATTACTTTTGTTTAAAAATAAGCATCTCAAATATCTAGAAGAATTCCACGGTACAAAGATAGTCATTTAAATAGTTTAAATAGCAAAGCTAGAGATAGCACTTACGTCCCAGAGAAAGCCAAGATCCCAGCAGTTAGAAGGCCTCCAAACTGCACAAACAATGATGAATGAAAAAACAAATTGATGTTTTATACCGAAGTATAAAACCATTAATATACTCTCACCCAACAACTTAAACTTTAGGATTAAGACGGTTCTTTATATGGTATTAGAGCCTCTCAATGTCACAAGCAATGAAGCACCGACACTTCAAAAATCATGACGGTCGTGTCCGACACTTCCCGACAATCTCGGACACTCCCCGACACTTCAACACATGTTATAGAGATTCAAAACAAGGTTCAAAGGTTGTGTTGCATTGAGTTTTTAGTTCCAACTATTAGATTCGTTGGATTATGATTACCATTTTATTGAGTTTAATATAAATATTTGAGATATCTTATGTTTCTATGTAAAATTTATAAAAATTATAAGTTTAGATTCGTTTTTTTGTTAAATTATTGGATATTAAATATAATATAAACTACATAAATTAAAAATATTATTTAATATCTGGAGAAGGGAATACCTAACGTTCTCTGCTTTGTGTCAGAGAGTGATTCGAATCGTATCGTGACACACCACGGTCGGTATTAGTGCTACATAGGTCTATATTAAATATAATATATACTACATAAATCAAAAATATTATTTAATATCAAAACGTATCATAACGTGTCGAAATGTGTCGGAGTGTCGTATCATATCGTGTCACGTGTCAGTATCGGTGCTACATAGGTCATAAGTTCAATTCTCACACTGTCCCTCACTTAATTTATAATTAAATAAATTTGTGTGATGGATTGCATTAGAGAAGTATAAAACATTAATGTAGCCTAGAGCTTATGCTTTTGGTTAGTTGAAATGGTTCTTTATATTTTCAAACACTTCATAATAAGTTAATAACCATATAGTAGTAATAGCATTTAAAAGGGCCAAAAAGAAAAAGGAAAAGGAAAAGGAAAGAGCAAGTAGGAAAAGTGAGAAATGGGAACTTACAATATTGGGATGTTTTGTAATTGGAGCAGCAACTAAGGCGGCGGTGTGAACCAAATGGTAAAGCGATGCTGTGTGCCAAACCTTCACATATAAATTACAAATTTCCAATTAAGAAACAAAGAATGGGGGGAGTAAAAAACCAAGCTTTATGATGAAAAGCCTTTGGTAAAAAAAAAAAAAAAAGGAAAATGAAGAAAGAGACATCTTTGTAAGAAGGGTTTTGGGGCTTGAAGGCATGGGCGCCATAAGTGCCCAATCCAAGTGCTGCAACTCCTGTTTCAGTAAATAGCAGAGTTATTATCGAACTGAACTACTGAAGGGTACGAGGAAAGAATGAGTGAAGAAAACAAAACTAGTTTAGCGGATGAAGGGATTGTTCCGGAAACTACCTGAAATCGCAGCTACTTTGTGCCAAAGGCGAGGATCCATTTTACTTCACCCTCTCTCTCTCTCTCGATGTAGTTTTTTAACAACCCCAATGGCAAAGCAAAGCTAACTCTCTCGATTTTGTGTTAACTTTGGTGGCGGTAGGAGGTATTTTCTAGGATTCCGGGCAATTTTTCTACAATTTTAATTTTCTAAACGGAATGTTTTCGTTATATTTTTTAAAATCGACATTTTGGATAAAAAAAATTATTTTTCCTCTACCGTACACCCAAAAAAGGTTTATTCTGAATATGGGAAGGTTATACTTGCAACTTATTTTATTTTATGATCTCTTACGACCAATATCTTAACGTTGATTTCAGTTAATTAATGTTTAAGATTTTCGTCAATAAAATTTATTAATTAATTATTAATTCAGGATAAATCTTAACCGTTGATTGACAGAAATCAACGATTAAGATATTAGTTGTAAGAGATTGTAAAGGAAAATAGGTTGTAAGTATAACCTCTCTATTCTCAAATATGTTTAGTTTTTTTTTTTTTTTTTTTGCATTTTCAATAAGGATTTGTTTTTTCCTAAGTCAATGTAGATTTATCTACGGTGACCCAAAACAACGTCATTTTGAAGTGAAAATCAAGATATTTTTGTACTTATAATTTATTTTAGGATTATAATAGTCTTTTTTATTTAATTTTTGAATTTTTCAACCCAAAATGACGTCGTTTTGGGAACGAATGTAGATAATTTATCTACATTCACTTTAGAAATATTAAAGCCTTTTAATAATATGAATTTTTACATTGTGGTTTATCATTTTTAAAAAGGATTTTATTAATCTCATGTTAAAGGAAATAATTAAATAAGTTATCTCATGTCATAGACATAAATTTGTGGGTTCCACTACTTGAAAAAATAAAAATAAAAAATAAAAGAAAAAGATGACACAATTATCGAAGTATGTGTTGGAGAAAAAACTTATCACATATAAGATCATAATAATTTTTCCCTTTTAAAAATGATACTTGATCAAATAGTAAAGAAAGATATAACGCTTTTTAATTATTCCCAACACTTGCAATTTTGAACGGCAGAGGAAAAAATTATATAAAAGGTAAATGATAAAAAAATAAAGATATTATACCAAAAAATAAAATAAAATAAAGATAAACAATTGTAAAGTAACCACGTGTGGTATATATTTAAAGTTTATTCTTTGATTTTTGGATTCTAAGTAAATAATTTATGTAACTGATTTTTTTTTTTTAAAAAAAAATGAATTACACATCATCCCACGTGTAATTAAATGTAAAAGAGACATGGCATTTACACAGCCACCCGTTTCTGCGTTTCATGACGATGACATGTTAGACACGCTGCGGATTGTATCTAATTGCTGCATTCCTCACTTATGATTGTTTATTAGGATGCCCGCCCATATAAAACTAATATCATTTATGAGATAGAGTGTAAAGATTTTGTTGTCAATGACCCTTTAGAACTAAGAACTAGAGACCTTTCCGCCTCAATAATTCAATGTCAGCGTTTGCAGTTTTATTTATGAGAAAAATATGACACATCTTATATCTTTTTCCTCTCATAAGAGGTAGGATTCATATTTTTTAAAAAAAATTCTTCATTCTCTTGTGATTTATCTCTTTTACTCACTTAAAATAACACAATTTTATATTCTTTAAAATGATACACATTTTAAGATTTGTTTGTGCAACAACATATGCAATGCAGCTACACCAAGAGCTCCAAGGCCAATACTTGCAAGCAATAATTAAAAAGACTACGCATTTACACCAGCTCCTTCCATTTTTTAATGACAAGCATCACTACTTTGAAGATCAATATCGATTCTTGCGCATAACTAAAGATGCTACTTCTTTGTTATACCAAAAAATATAAAATAAAAATTGCTACGCCATTACTGTATAATAGTTAATAGGTTTATGTTTCGCCTGCTAGTAATATTTGTTAAGAAGTGTGTTAGTATAATAGTATCTTAAATTTTTAAATATTGAGAAAGAATGAGGTGAACTAACAAGGTTAGTAACAAACAAAATACAAATTACCATCTGGATGTGCACAATTTATGCCTTGTACGTAAATAACGTTATTGTTAGTTTGTTACAGCATTCCTTTTTATAATGACAAGAGAAAGAGAAAAGGTTAATATTAGATATAATGGAATCACTCATTTTTACGTGAATATATCATAAGAAAAATATATATTTGTTTTCATTAGAGAATTTTTTTTTTCTGTCACACTCTCGTATACAAATGAGTTGGTACCATTCTAATGACAAGAGAGAGAAAAGTTAATAAAATATAATAACACTCACTTACTTTAATATAAATGTAACAGTTTTTTTTTTTTTTTTACATTAAAAGCAACACTATTAAATCCGGGGGAAGTTTGGTGAAAGAGAAAAAAAAATTACTGAGAAAAATAGTTTTGCCGGAATGTGGTGAAAAATATTTTGTTCCGGGTAAGTTATAAAATTGTGTTTGGTTGACCAAAATTTTCCCGAGAATATTTGATTAAGTTTATAAGTTGATGTTTGGTTAATTGTGAAATAGTAGTAGGAATGTGGGATTATTTTACAAAAATAATTTCATCTTTACTTTTCATTCAAAATTAGTACACAAAATATAAGGTTAATTTGGTCCATATAATTTTGGTTACTTTTTACTTCTCGAGGCAAAAAACTACCCCAACTAATCTATGGAATTTCTAACAAGGCAACCGTAAAAGAATTTGTGTTTTATAATTCTCATTCAACATGAGAATTACAATTTTTCTACACACCATTCGATTTCCGTGCTGACATGGGTTCTACATATAATTTTTTTTAACACATGGGTCTCACATACTTTTTATCTATACAACATAAGATTTCAACTCTTATTCAACATGAGAATTATAAAACCTTAAAGAATTTACACATAACTACAAAACACAGGCAAACTTCTTATCAGTGAAAGATTTGTAATTATTGGTACCAAACATAACATTTTAATTCTCCCAACCAAGCTTCTGGAGGATTTCAAAAATAATCTTGGTACCCTTGGTACCAAACACGTAGTTACTGTAATAGGGGAACGTGAACCATCCTTTTGTTTTGTATTTTTTCTTATGGGTTTAATATTTTTGTGTAGAAAATTTTTTTACACGGTACTCATATAAAAGTGAATGAATCCTATTATATCTCATTAACTTTTTCTCTTTCTTCTCATTATAATTAAATTCATTTTCTTTTATATAAGTATGGCATAAAAAAAAAGTTTTTCTTATGACAGAAGCAAAAATATATTTTCCATTTTCTTGTTTGCTCGAATGGAATTGGATCACGTGGGTTTATGCAGAGACATCTCTAGAGTAGAAAGGAGCATTCACCGGGCTTCTGAGCATAAAATCTCTTTTTCATTTTTCCTAGAAGGGGTAGAGGTGACAAAGTGGATAATCCGCCCCACTATCAATCCGTTAAAAAATAAGTCAGCTCACCCACTTTGTTTTTTAAAAGTGGGCTGAAAAACTCGGCTTGACCCGTCTCGTTTGATGAATTGGGCGAGTTGACCTGCTAGTCAAAACCTATTTTACACTGATCCGCCTCGATCCGTTATCAACCTATCAAAAAATGAGTCCACCCCGTCCCGCTTTTGAGATGAGTTGAAAAACTCAACTCGTCCCGTCCTGTTTAGCGGATGAGACAAGTTATCCCACCAAGCCGAGCTCATTTTGTCAGCTCTACAAAGCGTGATATTTTTTTTTTCTTTTCTTTTTTTCAATATATAGCTATTATTGCCCACGCAATTTCATGCGAGCATAAAGTCTTTCCTATGGCAACAAATTAAGTGTATAATACTTGTTAGGGAAATAATTATCTCATGTTGCATGAGATAATTATCTCATGCAACAGAGACAAAGTAGTGGGGTCCATTATTTTTTTTTTTTTTAAAAGTAATGGACCCCACTATCTTGTCTCAGCATCTCATGCAACATGAGATTAATAGATCCCTACTTGTTAATTCTTCGTGAGTTGACAGCAGCAGCGTACTTTTCGTAAAAACCAAACAAGGCAGAAAAAGAGTATAGATTCCTACACAATAGTTCTACATTCCTCTCGAATAAAAATTTATATCCTTAGCTTGCTTCAAGTGACTAGCTTCTTTACAAGATTATTTTAGAAAAAGAAAACCAAAGTATCAATATTTGTAATCTCAAATAGAAGGTAGCAAACTAATTAAAATCATTATATAATGCAAGTTACGGGTATACCATGATTATAATTCATGATAATTTCTATCCTGATACATAATTATAATACCACTATAATATTAATCAAAATTATTAATGCAATTTACACAATCTAAATGATAATTTATGATGATTATAAAAAATTAATATTTCAGTGGTACATGAATTGTGCCAATAAGTTGTAACATGTATGTAACTCGTGACATTGTAAACTCATCCTAATAATCATGGTACACATCATGAATGTTACTTATAATTGTCTGTTTATGAAAATATGAATTACCACGTTACAATGTCAATGCTGTTTCTGATTAACAAAGTTTTTGCTTCATATCATCCCTGGGCCAAGCACTGGTAAAAAGGAATACACAAAAGCCATTGCTAAACAGTCACAAGTTTCACAGAAATCAGCAATAGATCAAATCCTAAGAATCCTATGATATGGCCAAAATACAGGTGTTCCAAGCAAAATAAAACTAAACAGTACAGCCTTGGAAAGTTCGAAGGAGGGAGAAACCTATACGACCAAATAAGAAAACGAAAGATACAAGAGAGTAAGAAAAAATACAAGTGCTTAATGAGCTCAGTGGCTTGTGGATGTTTTCTTAAAATCAATCTTGTCTACCTTAACCTCTCCATCAATAAGTTCATATACATAGACCACAACACGCAGACCATCAATGTCCATAAGGACAAAACTTGGGTTGACGTCATAAGTGATGCTGCTGTAGGCCCCTGTTGCAGAACCTGGATTTATAACCACACCACCCTCGTGTTTGTAAGCTGTAAACTGATGGGTGTGACCTGTGACAAGGATGTCTACATCAAGCTGCCTCTGTAGCATTGCAAGTGAGTCTAGGTCTCCCCATGGAATAACCTTCACAAACATTAAGAACATGTAATCATCAATCATCATATAGCAACACATAAAGCACAGTTTTCAGTTTCTACAAAACAGAACCAACAACAATTTCGTAAAAAATCCAATCATTGGTGAAAGAAGGTTGAATGGAAAAAAGTTGCAGCTGGAACAATAAAATAAAAAAAATGTAAACTGCACCCGTTAATAAAATGTGGAAAGAAACATCATCGGGAAGATGGTAAAGAGACAATAATAGCACCTATACAAGTGCAACCTAAAGTGACAGAATGACTAAAATCATTCAGCTCAGATTGAAGCTGTTGGAAGGTAATCTACGGGAACGACTTTGTCATTCTACCCCAAACCCCAAACTTTTTACTGTTCCCTAAAATTATATACCCTTTGATCCCAAAACCCAGAAGGCAGCACCCTGTAACTGCCAAGAAAATCCTACACTGTTAATATCTAAAAATGAATCAGGGAAAATAATGTCAAGAGAGTCAAAATAAAATCAGACCTGATGACCATGGCATAGTCCCAGCTTAAATTGGCCAATGGTTAGTGTTTTAGTCTCCGGATATTTTGTCTCTTCATCATACTCACCACGAGTTATATGCAAGTCAGGACAAAGAGTCTTTAAGTAGTCATGAACTTCCTGAACATAAATGACTTAAAAATTAGTTTAGAAATTCAATCATTAAAAACTCATCTAACTCCATACCATACAAGTTAATGCGAATAAAATAAGAATCATATATAAAAATTGAACTATAATGAATGTGCTGAATTAATTTTAGTAGTTGCAGAAGATAACTCATGCAATACACCCGGGGGTGGGGGTGGTATAGCGCTTGAACAGAAGTAGGGCTAGAGTAATGTGAACAGTACCCATGCTAACAAAGGCAGAACATTAAAACAAAATGTAATCATAACTTAGCCCCTTTGTTGTCATCAATAACACTATCACTGGTCTCAAGGGAGGTGGCCAACCAGATAAAAAAATAACACTTTTTGGTTAGAAAAAAAGTAAAACATATGTAATGTTTCATAATATCAACAAGAAAGGAAAGGCAGGGAAGCCAATGAACACTCTTTAAAACAGATTTTTGGAAATGTGGAATAATGCATGTTACACAAAAGCCAAGGAGCATCCCACCAGGCTCCAACATGGATTTGCCACTGGCCACAGGAACCATTACAAAACCCTCCATTCAGGTGCCCAGGATTATCCAATTTTAGTAGTTCAATAGTCATCAATTTTCTACCTAAGAAATTAAGAAGCATGGACAATGGCAAACACATGGGACAAAACACACACACTATGACAAAACACAATTTGATGTCTCCTACACCTAAATGTTCTAGTATACCCTTACATTGTAAAGAGAATTAACCTTTCCTAATTAACTGAAATCCTACAACTACAAAGATTTTAAGAGGAAAATATTTCATTTTACAGAAAAAAAGAAGCCAAGATAAAAAATTCAGACTTTCACACCCCTGTCCTTTGTCCTCTCATATAGAAGTTGAAAAAATAAAGTAAAGGCAACGGATTGTATTCCAACATAGCATGGCAACAGTAAGACTGCATCGGCAATACTTATTTTAATAAGATGGACATACCTTAATACATAAATTTCCAGTACAAATGATGTGCTGAATTTTGCCAGGGACAAGCATGGATTTGAACTTTGCAGGAAGATCAGGTGCCCGGTGGGGTATGTGCAAATCCCCCAGGGCCAAGACTAGCACCATCCTCAACAATCAAAAACTGAAAGTTGATTTAGGGAACCTGCAGAAACAAAGTATTCCCAAAAACAAAGTAACAGTAACTAAATGCTAAAAGAATTTATCCGACACAAGGTGAATACAAATACATGAACAGGATACACCGTACCATGTGCTGTAGTCAGATAGCAATTAGTGGTCAACATATAAAATGCTTATAGAAGAGAACGAAATTATTAATCCGATGATAAACTTTGTGAGAAGTTATCTAATAAAAACTGATTCTATGGTGTAAGATTAACTTTAATTAAAAATAGTATTAATTGACCCCTCCTCCATATATATACACCCTTCTAAAAATCTTAGCATTTCTGCTCACAACCGTTGTCTTGCTTGAAAAGAAAAAAAAGAATCTGACATTCGGCATGCCTTTCTTGGTTGGATACCGCAACCCAATTGGTGATTTCTGACAAGTCTATTAATTTTATTTTTATAGCAAGAAGCTGAACCCCAGAGATGAAATGAAAAATGTTTATGTTACGGACCCAAAAACAATTCAACGAGTAATCAACACAAATCAGAGGATTAACACAGCTGTATGGATGAAATGCGTCAAAGTGGAATTATAAATGGTAAATTCAAGCTTCTGTTACAACTTCAGAATTATTAGCAAGGCAAATTGTCCACAGGATCAATTAACACCTTCACTCAACCGAAAACAAACCCACAACAGAAAACAAAGTTTGCAGGAAAAGAAAGATAATCGTGGAGCAATTGGAGAGGCTCCACTCTCTCCTAAGGCCTTGATTTTCTGATTCTAGATGATTCCCCCTCCCTCCTCAGCATGCTCTTTATTCCCTTCCTCTTCACGTGGAGTCACACGCACTAAGTTTGTTGCAACTAATTTTGCTGAGTCACCATCCCTAGCTTCAGTGACAATTGGAGTGATAATTGGGCCCTGATCCATTTTAGTTGAGGCCCAATTTCTCCTGTGCTTGTCCCTTTTATAAACCTGAGTAATCTAGGGCTGGGTTGTATCAATACTCCCCCCAACGCAAGCACCTTGTCCTCAAGGTGGAAGTGAGGAAACTGCCTATTTATGACAGCAAAAGACTCCCACGTGTTTTCAAATTCTGGCAACCGAAGCCACTTGATCAGCACCTGCAGCTCCCCGGTGCTATACTTTCTCCATTGGATCAATTTTTCAGGTTCCACAATCAATTCCCAATTCTCAGAAAGGATCTCAGGCAAGGGTTGTGCATTAGGAACCGAAGTGATAGCTTTCTTGAGCAAAGAGACGTGGAAAACTGGATGGACTTGGCAACCCCTGGGTAATTGTAATTTATAAGCAGCCGCTCCAATCTTCTCTAAGACAATATAGGGACCATAATACCAGGGACTCAATTTCTCATTAACACGCCTTGCGATTGTTTTAAGCCTATATGGTTGGAGACGTAGATAGACATAGTCACCAGGAACGAACTGGATGTCCCTTCTATGTTGATTAGCATGGACAGCCATACGATTCTGGGCTTGGACCAAATTTTGTTTTAGCTCTAACAAAATATTATCTCTGGCATGCAAAGAATTGGACAGGGCATCCACGGCCGATGCGAATCCCTCTCCCCTGAACAGATGGGGGGAATCTCTACCATAAAGGGCCTTGAAAGGTGTCATACCCGTGGCATCCTTGTAGGTGGAATTGTACCAAAACTCAGCCCAAGGAACCCATTTAAGCCACATCTTAGGCTTGGGTCCACAGAAACAACGTAAGTACACTTCCAAACACCGGTTGACTACCTCCGTTTGACCGTTAGTTTGTGGATGGTAGGCAGTGGTATAGTGCAACTTAGTTCCGGCACTTCTGAATAGGTCTGCCCAAAAAGAACTCATAAAGATCCGATCCCTATCGGAAACAATGGTTGTTGGGAACCCACGAAGTCTTACTACTTCCTTGATGAACAGGTCAGCAACATCTTTGGCCGTATATGGATGCTTTAGGGGCAGGAAGTGCGCATATTTTGTGAGTCGGTCAACAACCACCAATATGGTATCGAACCCCATAGACTTAGGCAACCCTCCCACAAAATCCATTGAAATTTCATTCCACACTTTTTCGGGAATAGGTAGTGGTTGCAACAGCCCCGCTGGGGACAAATTTTGTGCTTTATTTTGCTGACAAATAACACATGCGGCCACATATTCTTTGACACAGCCCTTCATCCCTTCCCAGTAAACCAGCCCAGCCAACCTCTTATAGGTTCTAAAGTAACCAGAATGCCCCCCAAGGCTGGAATCGTGGAACTCATGTAGTAAAACAGGGATGAACTTAGAATTTTTAGGTAAAACTAACCTCTCATTGTGGTACAACTTGCCTTCAAGCAGCTTAAATCCTTGGTGAGCGTCACTGCCAATTAACAATGCTTGAATAATGCTCCGCATCTTACTGTCACTGTGTAGTTCCAGCTCTAGGTCCTCCAAAAGTGGCAATTGCAATCTAGTGATGCTAGACAATTGCATTTGCCTAGAGAGCGCGTCAGCAACGTGATTCTCCTTGCCCGGTTGGTATTGAATCTCGAAATCAAACCCAATTAGCTTGACTGCCCATTTCTGCTGTTCCTCATTCAATACCTTCTGATCAGTCAAGAATTTTAAACTCTTCTGGTCAGATTTTATGACAAAATGTCTCCCCATTAAATAATGCTTCCACTTCTGTACTGCAAAAACTATGGCCATAAGTTCTTTCTCATAGATTGACTTCCCTTGTGCCCGTGGGGAGAACCCCTGACTCAGAAAAGCAATAGGCCTGTTGTCCTGCATAAGGACAGCCCCAACTCCCTTTCCTGATGCATCCGTGACAACCGTAAACAACTTAGAGAAATTAGGCAATGCTAGAACGGGAACGGTACTCATCTTCTCCTTTAAGAGTTCAAAGGTTTCCTCCGCTTCTGCAGTCCATTTAAAAGCATCTTTCTTAAGCAATTCTGTTAACGGTTTCGCAATTTTTCCATAATCTTGCACAAACCTCCTATAGTATCCCGTCAGGCCTAAAAACCCTCTCAGCCCCTTTATATTTTTTGGTGTTGGCCATCCCCTCATAGCCTTAACCTTGCTAGGATCAGCACTTACACCGTGGCCTGTTATAACATGGCCCAAGTACTCCATCTGGCTTTTGCCAAAGCTACACTTCTTTCTATTGCACACCAAAGAATTAGACCTTAGGGCCTCAAAGATCAGACGCAGGTGCTCGAGATGTTCAGCTCTTCCTTTGCTGTAAACCATTATATCATCAAAAAATACCAACGCGAACTTCCTCAGGAAAGGGCGAAGGACATCATTCATAAGAGCTTGAAACGAGGAAGGTGCATTAGTTAAACCAAAGGGCATCACTAAGTATTCGTAATGCCCTTGGTGTGTTCTAAACGCGGTTTTTGGTATATCCTCTTCTCTCATTCTGATCTGGTGGAACCCAGATTTCAGATCGAGTTTGGAAAAAATTGTTGAACCTCCCAATTCGTCTAACAACTCATCCACTACTGGGATGGGAAATTTGTCAGGCACAATCAATTTATTCAGGGCCCTATAGTCGACACAGACTCTCCAGCTCCCATCCTTCTTCTTTACCAAGATCATGGGACTGGAGTAGGGGCTGGTGCTGTGTCTAATCCACC
This sequence comes from Gastrolobium villosum, assembly GCA_032173675.1. Classification (NCBI taxonomy): domain Eukaryota; kingdom Viridiplantae; phylum Streptophyta; class Magnoliopsida; order Fabales; family Fabaceae; genus Gastrolobium; species Gastrolobium villosum. Next base: position 122,845 of record JAVKPL010009483.1, read on the forward strand.
CATCCCCCAACAACTCAGCCACTAGATTTTCTATCTCAGATTTTTGATAATGTGGGTACCTGTAAGGACGTATGTTTGGCACCTTGCTTCCTGGTTGCAGATTGATTGCGTGGTCATGTGCTCTCTTTGGTGGCAGCCCTTTTTTCTTCATGAAGACATCTTCGAACCAAACCAACAAGTCCTCCAGTTCCGCCCATGGTTCTCCATCTTCTGGATCTGCTGCCTCTTTAGATTTTAGAAAAAACCCTTGTCCGTGATCTTGCAACGCCTTAACCACAGATTTGAGGGAGGCTTCGGAGCGAAACAAGGACGGATCTTCTTTGATTACAACCTCTTGTTCTCCTTGCATGAACCTCAGAACCAGGTCCTTGAAGTTGGCTCTTATATCTCCAAGTTGAGTGAGCCACTCCAAACCCAACACCACATCCGCGCTTCCCAGATCAAAAATGTAAAGATCTTGGGTGATTTTTGCTCCTTGAAGTGAAAGGCTCACCTCCTTACATACCCCCTGACAACAAATCTTGTGGCCGTCGCCCACCTCTACGTTGTACGTATGGATCTCTGTTACTGGCAATTTCAGCCGCTCAGCCACCCCTCTCTCTATAAAGTTGCTCGATGCCCCACAGTCAATCATCACAACGACGCCTGTCCCGCGAATCTCCCCCCACGCTTTGAGTGTTTGGCTTGAAGAGAGCCCCAACAAACATTGCATCGAGAGCTGAGGAGTTATGTCTTCGTTACCTCCTTGTGGATCTGCTTCCTCGAGGACCGTCAACACTTCCACCGGCTTTTCTCTCTCCACAAAGTCATCGTCCTCGACTATCATCACCTGAAGATGTCTGAACGGGCACCTATGTTGTGGGTTCCATCGTTCATTATAGGTAAAACACAATCCCTTGGCTTGACGTTCCCTGACTTCAGCTGGCGAGAGGCGGCGATCGTTACTCCCTTGACTCTCCGTCGCGGGTCCAGCACCACCGTGTGTGTTGACGGAGCCAGATCCCCCTTTTGTGGCCGCCATCCGTGTTTGATCTTTGTTCGGTGCCCTAGCTGGTTGATTTAGGGCATTTGAGTTAACTTGTCCCCCGACCCGAACTGAATTGGGCTGATTCGCAAAACCCGACCCGCTCCAGCCTCCCTTATTAGTGTATTGCCCAGCCCAATTTCGTTGGGCCTGACTACCCTTGCTCGATCCGGTTGGCCCAAATCCTCTCCCCGTTCCCATGCCTTCGTCCCTCAACGCGTCGTTCCTCTTCTCTATTTTCAGAGAATATTTCATCATCTCCGACAAGCTGATGTTAGGAGTCATCATCAACTCCTCGCGAACACTACTACGGACGCCATTAATCCACGCCCCTTTCAAAAGCTCCTCATCCTCGAAACGTAAAGCTCCAATAACCTTCTCAAATTCAGACCTGAAATCCGCCATTGTTCCCATCTGTTTTAAGGAATACAGAGCCCTATAAGGATTGTCTAGAGCTTCCGGTTGAAACCTGCTCAAGATTTCTCGCCTGAAGAAATCCCATCCAACGTTGGGATTGTTGACCTCCCACCATAGGTACCACTGTAAGGCCTCTCCTTCCAACGTAACCATCACCGCGGCTATCTTGTCTTCTTCCATTACTCCGTTGATACTGAAATACCTCTCTACTTTGTTTATCCACCCATACGCGTCCTCCCCGTGGAACAAAGGCAACTCTAAATGCCTGGTCGTTGAAATAACCGGATTGAATCTCCGCCTGTGTGGTCCGGTTGTCTCGGGGATGGAACCTTCACGCTCGTCGTGAGAACCATTTCCCCTGTGCCTCGCTATGTCATCTAACCTCCGAAGGACTTCTAGCACTCCAGTTTCGCTAGCTTCCATTCTCCTTAGTATTTCAATGTTTTGGGCCTCTGTTCTACGCAGCCTCTCCTCCACATTTTCAACGCGGTTCTCCATATGTCTAGTGACGACCATCCCACAGAGCTCCAAGATCGGAGCTCTGATACCAAGTTGTTACGGACCCAAAAACAATTCAACGAGTAATCAACACAAATCAGAGGATTAACACAGCTGTATGGATGAAATGCGTCAAAGTGGAATTATAAATGGTAAATTCAAGCTTCTGTTACAACTTCAGAATTACTAGCAAGGCAAATTGTCCACAGGATCAATTAACACCTTCACTCAACCGAAAACAAACCCACAACAGAAAACAAAGTTTGCAGGAAAAGAAAGATAATCGTGGAGCAATTGGAGAGGCTCCACTCTCTCCTAAGGCCTTGATTTTCTGATTCTAGATGATTCCCCCTCCCTCCTCAGCATGCTCTTTATTCCCTTCCTCTTCACGTGGAGTCACACGCACTAAGTTTGTTGCAACCAATTTTGCTGAGTCACCATCCCTAGCTTCAGTGACAATTGGAGTGATAATTGGGCCCTGATCCATTTTAGTTGAGGCCCAATTTCTCCTGTGCTTGTCCCTTTTATAAACCTGAGTAATCTTGGGCTGGGTTGTATCAGTTTACTAAAATCTCGCACAACAGTCAGTCAATTTGAGCAATTTTCTATTCGCTTACAAATATGAAATCCCGTATTTCACATTTACAAGCCAATCTTTGTTTATGCAGCTTTCTCATTTTGGCCTTACTTCTAGTTTATTTTGTCACCAAGAGGAGGAGAAATGCTAGCAACACTTTCTTTGACAATATTTTTTAAGACTTTTTCAATTATTGGGTGAAATCTCGTGTTGGTCCTACTAATAGAGAGCGAGCCTAGGTTATTTAGTGGGGCCAATATGGGATTTAACTAAAAAATAGAAAGATCATTGAAAACAAATTGTCAAAGAATGTGTTGCTAGCATTTCTTATGTAAGCTTTGAACCACCTAATACGAATGCATTACCAATGCCCCTAACTATCCTGCCTGTGCCTTAACGTGAGCATGGCATGTTCAAAGACATATTTAAAAAAGGCACCCCCTTTAACACAATTATTGAACTAATTTATGCTCCTCCAAGTCCATAAAGGTGTTTTTTACTTTTTTCTTTGTACTCTCATAGGTTTGAGCATTGATGAGACATATTAGTTATTACTTGTTAATTATTGTTTTATTCTTTTTGTTAGATTTATCAAGAAACTCTGTGATCCAAGCTAAAACTAAAAAAAAATAAAAAAATTATAATAATAAAAAATGAATAGGCACATGAGTAATAAGCTTAGAAACGCCATCTTGAGTGTTTGGGATTGAAAAACGCGAAAAAAAGCATCAGAGGCATCAGATCCCTAGCCAACCCACACTCCTTTCCTGGAACCCAAACACAGGGCATTTAACAATTTGAACCCTTAAAACACGAAATTTTAAAATAAACATTAAATTAAGAATATACAAGTTCGTTTATTCAAAGATCCCAAACATTCCTTGCCATTTGAAACGTAGTATTTAACAGAGACAAGGCTAATTTTCCCCTAAAATATAATTAATCAATGTAACACAAAATATATAAGATGAAGAAGAACAACAACAAAGAATAATTGAAACAAAGGAGAGAGAGAGAGAACCTGAGGAGGAGAGGAGGAGGTTTGTAACGAAACGCCACCTTCGTGAACGGTGAGATCGTAGACTGGGACTTCACCGAAGCTGGCCGGTAGAATAAAAAATATGAACCCAAAACCAAAGACCGTGCGTGACTCAAAACGCATCAAATTGATCACATAACTATATTATTATTATTATTATTATTATTATTATTATTATTATTATTATTATGGTTTATCATCTATCATTTAACATGACCACAAAAAATTTCCTACACTCGCAACATTTTGTGGGGCCAACAACAAAAAAAACTCCGGCACGCAAAACAAATCTCTATAACATAACAGAATCATTATTTCAACGACATAACTCTTATAAAATCCATATTATTATTATGAAAAATGATTTATTATTTCAAAGTACATTAAATTTTTTGTTTCGTAGTTTTTTATTTTTTTTCTTCCATAAAATTAAAAAATAAATAAAAAAGTATTGTGAAAAAGAAACAAGGTAAAAAATTAATAAATATATATCAAAATATAATTACTTCAGTTGAAATAACATGAAATAGTATCTTTTAAGCTATTAATGTTTTGTAGTAAATAATTTTATTTTTTACACATACATAAAAGGGAAGATATTGTGACAACTAAACTAACAGGTGATTACCAATCAATCTCACCGTTAGATCGATTATCTTGATCCAACGTTTATATTTATTTTCATCTTTGTATGGTCATGATTTCCCAAACTTAATACTTTATATATTATTTTCACCTATGTATGGTGATAATTTCTCATATTTAATGTTTTCACTTTAAATATGGGGAATCATGACCATATAAAGATGAAAATAAATATAATCGTTGGATCAAGATAATCGATCTAACGGTGAAATTAATTAGTAATCACTTGATAGTAATATAACTTGGTTGTCACAATATCCTTCCCCTACATAAAAATGTATAAACTCGTTTATATGAAGATAAAAAAGAGAACCGGCCCGACACACATTTATGTGTGTGTGTTAGAGATAAAATTAGGGAAAAACTAATATTATGTTGTAGGAAAATTCTTAAGTCATGTTATAGAGACAAACAATTGTGGGGTCTACAATTTTTTAAATAAAAGAAAAGTAAAAAAGTTGATGGGCCCACTTTTATATTTGTGTAGAAAAATTTCTTATGTTATGTAGAAGGAGGAAAACATTACCTATAAAATTATCTCATAAACATAAGAAACACTAATCTTATATATTTATATTATAAACTTTTTATTATTATTATTAAGAATTTAGAGTTTTTCATATTGTAGAAGATAAATTTATCCCCATAAATACATAAAAGTGTGGGGGTCATATAAGAAGAATAGAGAAAAGAGAAAACATGGCCTCTATGTTTTTAAGTATGTGCAGTAGATAATTTTTTTTTTGGTAATCAGTGTAGGAGATAAATTTATACTTTATAATATTAGAAAAAAATAAATTATATCATTAAATAATGTGTCAGATGTCAAGTTAAGGAGCACTTTTTCGATACTTAGGACATACCTAGCACGACACGCCATTTTTTTCAAAATTTACGTGTTGGACACGTGTCCGATACGGACACGCTCCGACACGCTCGGACAGGCGTCCGATACGCGGTCAATATTTGGGGACACACGGTCAACTCTCCGACACGTTCCGACATGTTTTTTGGACACGCAGTCAACCTTTTCTGAGATGCGGTCAACGTTCGGACACGTTTTTTTTTTAATCTTAATTTTATTTTATTAACTAAATAAAAAATAATTTATAAATTAATTTTTTTCTATTATGAAATATAATATGAAAAATTAACAAAATACAAAAAATTATTTTTATTTTTATTTATGTTATGAAATTTAAATATTTGATTAGTTATATGACTTATCATGGACTCTATATGGGCTTTTTGACCCTTATGACCTTTATTTAATAAATAATTACTAATTTGACCCTCATTTATAACTAATACGAAAATTTAACCCCTCCCAAAAACATAACACCAATCTGCCCCGGTTTGACCGTTGACCGCGCAGCCTACCCGGGTACACACCTACGTACCCGGGTATTTTTTGAATTTTCTGACCTATCCGGGTAAATAGGTGTGTACCCAGGTAGATGTATGCATTTCTGGAAAATCTTTGCATTACTTACCCGGGTACATAAGTGTGTACCAGGGTAAGTGTCAAAAACCATCCAGAGCTCCCTTGTATTTCTTGCTCTTTTCTGATCCATGATCAGCATCTCTCTTACTCTTTTGATCAGAATTTGTAAAATGATTTCTCGAACAACATTCAGACTGATCCTGTGACTCCAAAGATCTTTTTCTAAGGTTTTCATTTCTTCCCCCAGGTTGGTCTGCCTGGTTCCTCACAATTGATGCAAAACCTTCAAATAGTGAAGCATATGCATCTTGGAGAATTTCGCAGCCTTTACTATAGTCATTTTTTAGATAATTTGGTCGGGTACACACTTATGTCTGAAGAGAGACCATTAGCCATGTATTCATAGACAAGAATCATTTCCGACCTCTCATCACAATAACCAATGAGTGACACGAGATGACGATGGCGAAGCTTGGATAACATTTCAATTTCTGTTCGGAATTCAGCAAGACCTTGTTCAGATCTAGGGTTCCCCCTTTTAACAGCTACATTGGTTCCATCTTCAAGTGTTCCTTTATAAACCCTGCCAAAACCACCAACACCAAGAAGCAGCTTCTCATCAAATTTGTTTGTTGCATCTAGGATTTCTTGGAAAGTTAAGAACCGTCCATGGTTTGATGAAGCTAAAGAAATGCAGCTTGCAGTTCCACTCTTCTGCGAAGTTGTTGACATTTTTGTCATGGTCTGGGAGTTTCCGTATAAAGGTAAAGAAAGCCATGTATGGCGACTTTGACTTGCATCTCAACAAGCAGCAATAACACAAACCAACCAAAGCTATGGCAACCACAGCCCCAACAACAGAACCAACTATTATTCCTACCGTGTTCTTGTTTGATGAAGAACTAGGATGGTTTTTGACACTTACCCGGGTACACACTTATGTACCCGGGTAAGTAATGCAAAGATTTTCCAGAAATGCATACATCTACCCGGGTACACACCTATTTACCCGGGTAGGTCAGAAAATTCAAAAAATACCCGGGTACGTAGGTGTGTACCCGGGTAGGCTGCGCAGTCAACGGTCAAACAGGGGCAGATTGGTGTTATGTTTTTGGGAGGGGTTAAATTTTTGTATTAGTTATAAATGAGGGTCAAATTAGTAATTATTTATTAAATAAGGGTCATAAGGGTCAAAAAGCCACTCTATATGTATTAAATATAAATTATATTATATATATTAAAGATTTTATTTAATATCAAAACGTGTCCCAACATGTCCAAATATGACACTTTTTAGAATTAACGTGTCGGCGTGTCGTGTCGTGTCATGTCCCGTGTCTGTGTCCATGCATCATAGCTTAGGACTCTTTCGAAATGGAAAAAAAGAGAATATAGAAGAAAATAATTATAAAGGTAAGAATAATATAAATGTGTTTTTTTTCCTCTATATATCTAGGGATTTGCATTCATCATTTATTATGACACAAAAAAATTTCCTACACACAATATTTTGTGGGACCCATGTTTTTTGAAGCAAAAAAAATTAAGGCACGCAAAACGAATCTCTATAATATAACATTACACAATCACTTTTCCTACACCATAACTCTTATAAAACCCATATATCTATGTACCAAAAACATTTTCCAAGTTAAGGCCATATTATCTTGGGATTTGATTTTCTCATGTTGCATGAGAATTCAATTCTCATGTTGTGACTCAACTAGTGGTAGGCCCCATATTTATCAAAAAAAAAAAAGTTGCACGCAAATCGAATAATCACTAACATGAGAGATGAATTCTCATAGAACATGTGAAAATGTTTTCACTGTTATCTTTTCATGAAAAAAGACGCAGGACATAAGTGCGCAGCCGCATGATATACAAAAAAGTCTTTTATTCTTATTTTTAATTTTATAAAATTATTATCTTATTTTCATTTTTTGTTAAAAAATATATAATAAATGAAATACAACGCTCTTTTTATTGTTTTCGTACAATTTTTTTAAAAGCAAAGTAAAAAGTGGAACCCCGTATTATACTTTGAGGAGGGATATTCTTATTACTAAAATTTTCTACTACTAACTTACTATCTATTTAATCACAATTGGATCAATATTTTCTCTTTTTTCAAAATTTTTTTACCATTCTCTCTGCTTGATCCAATGGTGATTAGATAGATAGTGACTTGGTAGTAAAAAATTTCAGTAGTAAGAATATCCCACCTCTTATACTTTATGTGTAAATGAAAGAATTTCTCTCTCATATAATATTGAGAAAAATAATACTAAAACACAAACGTGAATACTTATGAAAATAGAGAGGAATATTCTCACTACCAAATTTTTTTACTACCAACTTACTATCTATCTAATCACCATTATACTAACATTTTCTCTCTCTTTAAAAGCTTTTTAACATTCCCTCTCTTTGATCCAATGGTGACGTGATGAGTAGTAAGTTAGTAATGAGAATTTTTGGTAGTTGAAATATCCCCACTTATGAAAATATACACAACATATACACATTTAACACATATAACATAATAATAGTACAGATGAAGTTTTTATACATCTTGATATTCTGTGTATGTTATCAAACGAGGGCTTTAGTTCTGGATCGATCACATAAATCCAATTCTTTGGGTTCTTAAAAAAATAACTCATTTTTTTTTTGAGTGTTAACATATTAGCGTAATTTATTTAATGAGTATTTGCATATTGTATCGTAGGCATAAATATGATGGTAGAAGAGGATGTTCTTGGTCTCCAAAGCACCGAGACGAAATTTTTTAAAAAATTTGCGTGTCCGACACGCTCGGATACGCGGTCAACATTTGGGGACACGTGGTCAACTCTCCGACACGTTTTTTCGACACACAGTCAACTTTTTCTGATACGCGGTCAACGTTCGGACACATTTTTTTTTAAATCTTAATTTTGTTCTGTTGTGAAATTTGAAATGAAAAATTAATAAAGTATGAAAAATTATTTATATTTATATTTATGTTATGAAATTTAAATATTTGATTGGTTATATGATTTATTATGGACTCTTATATGTATTAAATATAAATTATATTATATATATTACAAAATTTATTTAATATCAAAATGTGTCTCAATGTGTCGAAATATGACATTTTTTATAATTTACGTGTCGGCGTGTCCCGTGTTGTATCGTGTCCCGTGTCCGTGTTCGTGCATCATAGTTCCTGGTAATGCATAAACATAGCAAATCACATGTTTAGTATGTGTTGAACTTGTTGGGCCTTTGCCAATTAAAAGGTCAAATGTCCAGCCCAATAAGGAATGCACATCTAGGGTTCCTTTGTGTAGCTGAGCAGCCATTTTGAGTGTGTGAGGAGAACATTTCTAAAGAGAAGAAGAAGGGAGAGATCAGCCACCAAATTCGCAGGTGAAGAGTGGGAGGAGCAGGGTCTGAAGATTCTGTGATATCTCATTCGTTTGTGGTCCGATTGAGCTGAAATTTTTTCAGTACCTTCCCAACTCATGTCTCTTCATATCTAGCGGTCAGAATCTTGATCGGAGGTCTGCATCATCTGCAGAAAATTGAAAACCGAACTGGTTGTGTGCAGAGTTCTGCAGAAGGCAGCAAGGTTGCGAGATTCATCTCTCCCAAATGAACCATTGATCTGAGCTGAAATTTTGGTACAAGGTTTACAACATACTGTACTAGAGTTTGACCGTTCATTTTTGCGATTGGAGCTGTCAAGAGGGAATTATTCAGCTGCAAACAGAGGCCATCGTTTTTCTGCTCTGTTCTGGGCAGTGAAGTTCAGAGAGAGGTTTCTCTTTGGTCTACCGTGCGATTGTCCTCAAAATTGGTCAGTGTGTTCCTCTCTTGTTGTTCTTTAATCTGACCGTTGCGATTTGGGAGTAGACGCTTCTGTTATTTTAGATTAATTTCGGACAGAAGCTTGGTCATATATGTATGTCTCTTGCATCTTTTGGTACAACTAGTTGTGAAGTTGTTTTGATGGTGCTATAGCTGATTGTAATTGCTTTGGAACCATTTGTAATCTCACTTTGTTGATAGTGGAGAATTTGGGTGGACTCCGAAATCGGTCCCGTGGTTTTTACTCCTCACATTGAGGAGGTTTTCCACGTTAAAATTGACTTGTGTTACTTGGTGTTTTTGGTTCATGCATAGTTGTCATTAGCACATTTATTTTGCTTGTTGGAAACCATTCTAAACAGGTCCTGCAAGGGGTAATTGGTGTTTATTTCCCAACAACTGGTATCAAAGCTTGTGTTATTTTTGCCTGTTGACTTGTGATTAAATATGGAGGTTAATACAAGTAGAATGGTTACACTAAATGGTTCAAATTATCATGTATGGAAAGGAAAGATGGAAGATCTTCTTTATGTGAAGGAGTATCACTTGGCTGTCTTTGGTAATGAGAAACCACAAAATAAAACCGAAGAAGAATGGAAGTTGATTCACAGACAAGTTTGTGGTTACATTAGGCAGTGGGTAGATGATAATGTTTTGAATCATATTAGTGATGAGACTCATGCACGGACACTGTGGAACAAATTGAACAACTATTTGCAAGAAAGACCGGTAATAACAAACTCTTCTTGATTAAGCAGATGATGATGTTGAGGTATCAAGAAGGTACTTCTATGACTGATCACTTGAATAAATTTCAAGGAATTATTCTTCAGTTAGCGGGAATGGGAATCAAGTTTGAAGATGAAGTACAAGGGTTATGGTTGCTTGGTACTTTACCGGACTCGTGGGAGACGTTTAGAATGTCTCTATCTAATTCAGCCCCTGATGGTATAATCAGCATGGATTTAGCGAAAGGTAGTATCTTGAATGAAGAAATGAGAAGAAAGACTCAAACTTCATCTTCTAAGCCAGAAGTCTTAGTTACAGAAAGAAGGGGGAGAAGTAAAAGCCGGGGTCCAAAGAATAAAGAAAGAGGAAGAAACAAGTCTAACAAGTTTGCCAATGTTGAGTGTCACTATTGTGGTTTGAAAGGACATATAAAGAAGTATTGCTGGAAAATGAAGAAAGATAATAAACAAGGGAAAATGAAAGATAACAAGAATGATGAAGGTGGTAAAGATGATCGAGATGCTATTACCACTTCAGATTTTCTCCTTGTTTATGATTGTGATGTTGTTAATCTTTTATGTCATGAGACCAGCTGGGTGATAGATAGCGGTGCATCTATTCATGCTACATCTCGCATAGATTTCTTTACATCTTACAAATCCGGTGATTTTGGATTTGTCAAGATGGGCAATGATGACATGTCCAATGTAATTGGTGTTGGAGATGTGTGCTTGGAGACCAGCAATGGCACAAGGTTAGTTTTGCATAATGTTAAACATATTCCTGATATTCGTTTGAATTTGATCTCTACAGGAAAACTTGATGATGAGGGATATTGCAACACCTTCAATGATGGTCAGTGGAAGCTCACTAAAGGCTCCATGATTGTGGCTAGAGGCAAGAAATGTTCATCCTTGTATGTTACACATGCAAAGATCTCTACAGAGAAAATTAATGCTGTAAAAGATAAAGATACAATGGAGCTATGGCACAAGAGGCTTAGTCACATTAGTGAAAAGGGCTTGACAATGTTAGCCAGTAAGGAGCAACTTCCCGGATTGAAGAAGGCACCATTGAAGAAGTGTTCTCATTGCTTAGCAGGAAAGCAAAACAGAGTTGCATTCAAGAGTTCTCATCCTTCAAGAATGCCTAGTACACTTGACTTGGTATATTCTGATGTTTGTGGTCCTATGAAGACAAAAACGCTTGGTGGTGCTCTTTATTTTGTTACCTTCATAGATGATCATTCAAGGAAGATATGGGTTTACACCTTGAAGACAAAAGATCAAGTTTTAGATGTGTTTAAGGAGTTTCAGGCCTCAGTTGAGAGACAAACTGGGAAGAAGTTGAAGTGCATCAGAACAGATAATGAAGGAGAGTATGCAGGTCCTTTTGATTACTATTGCAGACAACAAGGCATCCGACATCAAAAGACGCCTCCTAAGACACCTCAATTGAATGGTCTTGCAGAGAGGATGAACAGGACATTGGTTGAGAGAGTCAGATGCTTACTCTCACAATCACAATTGCCTATGTCATTTTGGGGTGAGGCTTTGAGCACTGTTGTTCATGTTTTAAATCTCACACCATGTGTTCCTTTGCAGTTTGATGTTCCAGATAAAGTCTGGACATGCAGGAATCCTTCTTATGATCACTTACGTGTATTTGGGTGCAAGACTTTTGTGCATATCCCAAAAGATGAAAGATCCAAACTTGATGTGAAAACACGACAGTGTGTCTTTATTGGTTATGGACATGAGGAGTTTGGCTACAGGTTCTATGATCCAGTAGAGAAGAAGCTTGTAAGAAGCATAGATATTGTGTTTATGGAAGATCAGACTATACGGGATATTGAGAAATCAGATATTCCAGTTCCAGAGAGTAGTCATGATTTAATTGATCTGTTACAGGTGATCCACCACAGGTTGAAGAAGAACATGGTGCAGGTGATTTAGATGACACAGATGTTCCACTGCCAGTGGAGAATCATGATAATGTTGATGAGCAGTTCCCTCTGCCAGAGACTCCCACAGATGTTACTTCAGATGTTGCACCTAGGAGATCTACTAGAGACCGAGCACCTTCCACCAGGTATCCTGCAAGTGAGTATGTGTTGTTGACTGATTCAGGGGAACCAGAATGCTTTGAAGAAGCTATGGAAGATGAGCTCAAGAGTAAGTGGATTGAAGCCATGCAAGAAGAGATGCATTCATTGCATGAGAACCATACATATGAGTTGGTAAAGCTACCTAATGGTAAGAGAGCTCTGAAAAATAAATGGGTGTATAGGGTGAAGCAAGATGAAGTTACTTCACAGCCCAGGTACAAAGCAAGATTGGTTGTTAAAGGGTTCAGTCAGAAGCAAGGCATTGACTTCAATGAGATTTTTTCTCCTGTTGTGAAAATGTCATCCATTCGAGTGGTTCTAGGCTTAGCTGCTAGCCTAGACTTAGAGATTGAGCAAATGGATGTTAAGACAGCTTTTCTCCATGGTAACTTGGAAGAGGAGATTTATATGGATCAGCCAGAGGGTTTTATAGTGAAAGGAAAGGAAGATTATGTTTGCAAATTGAAGAAAAGTCTTTATGGCTTGAAGCAAGCACCAAGACAATGGTATAAGAAGTTTGAGTCTGTTATGGGGGAGCAAGGCTACCAAAAGACTAACTCTGATCATTGTGTATTTTTTCAAAAATTCTCTGATGATGATTTTGTCATTTTGTTGCTCTATGTTGATGACATGTTGATTGTTGGCAGAAATTCTTCTAGAATTGGCACATTGAAGAAGCAACTGAGTGAGTACTTCGCTATGAAGGATTTAGGGCCAGCAAAAAAGATTCTTGGCATTCGAATTCATCGAGACAGAAATGATAAGAAGTTGTACTTATCGCAAGAGCAATATATCAAAAAGGTTCTTGATAGATTCAGTATGAGTAATGCTAAAGTGGTTAGTACACCTTTTGCTACCCACTTTAAGCTAAGTGCTCAACATAGCCCTTCTAATGATATGGAGAAGGAAGATATGGCTAGAGTGCCATATGCCTCAGCAGTAGGAAGCTTGATGTATGTTATGGTTTGCACTAGACCTGACATAGCTCATGCAGTTGGCGTTGTTAGTAGATTTCTTTCTAATCCAGGAAAGGAGCATTGGAATGCGGTTAAATGGATTATGAGATATCTTCGTGGCAGTTCCAATTTGAGTCTCAGATTTGGAAATGGCAAGCCTGAGCTTGTTGGTTACACAGATTCAGATATGGCAGGTCATGTTGATACTCGCAAGTCTACTTCGGGGTATATGATTACATTTGCAGGTGGTGCGGTTTCTTGGCAATCAAGGTTACAGAAGTGCATTGCACTTTCCACTACAAAGGCAGAGTTCATTGCAGCAACCGAAGCTTGTAAAGAGTTGCTATGGATGAAGTAGTTTTTAAGAGAGATTGGCTTTACTCAAAAGAGATATGTCTTACTTTGTGACAACCAAAGCGCCATACACCTAGCCAAGAACTCTACCTTCCATCAAAGATCCAAACATATTGATGTAAGGTATCATTGGATAAGAGATGTGCTAGAAGCTAAAGAAGTGGAGCTTGATAAAGTGCACACCGATGACAATGGTTCGGATATGATGACAAAGGCACTTCCTAGAGAGAAGTTTGAATTTTGTCGGCTTGTTGCCGGCATGGATTCCACTTGATGATTGCTGTTTGTAATCTCCCTCATTGGACTGGAGGGGGAGATTTGTTGGGCCTTTGCCAATTAAAAGGCCAAATGTCCAGCCCAATAAGGAATGCACATCTAGGGTTCCTTTGTGTAGCTGAGCAGCCATTTTGAGTGTGTGAGGAGAGCATTTCTAAAGAGAAGAAGAAGGGAGAGATCAGCCACCAAATTCGCAGGTGAAGAGTGGGAGGAGCAGGGTCTGAAGATTCTGTGATATCTCATTCGTTTGTGGTCCGATTGAGCTGAAATTTTTTCAGTACCTTCCCAACTCATGTCTCTTCATATCTACCGGTCAGAATCTTGATCGAAGGTCTGCATCATCTGCAGAAAATTGAAAACCGAACTGGTTGTGTGCAGAGTTCTGCAGAAGGCAGCAAGGTCGCGAGATTCATCTCTCCCAAACGAACCGTTGATCTGAGCTGAAATTTTGGTACAAGGTTTACAACATACTGTACTAGAGTTTGACCGTTCAGTTTTGCGATTGGAGCTGTCAAGAGGGAATTATTCAGCAGCAAACAGAGGACATCGTTTTTCTGCTCTGTTCTGGGCAGTGAAGTTCAGAGAGAGGTTTCTCTTTAGTCTACCGTGCGATTGTCCTCAAAATTGGTCAGTGTGTTCCTCTCTTGTTGTTCTTTAATCTGACCTTTGCGATTTGGGAGTAGACGCTTCTGTTATTTTAGATTAATTTCGGACAGAAGCTTGGTCATATATGTATGTCTCTTGCATCTTTTGGTACAACTAGTTGTGAAGTTGTTTTGATGGTGCTATAGCTGATTGTAATTGCTTTGGAACCATTTGTAATCTCACTTTGTTGATAGTGGAGAATTTGGGTGGACTCCGAAATCGGTCCCGTGGTTTTTACTCCTCACATTGAGGAGGTTTTCCACGTTAAAATTGACTTGTGTTACTTGGTGTTTTTGGTTCATGCATAGTTGTCATTAGCACATTTATTTTGCTTGTTGGAAACCATTCTAAACAGGTCCTGCAAGGGGTAATTGGTGTTTATTTCCCAACAGAACTCATCCCTCCAATGATTGCTACAAAATGACACTGAATTAATAGCGTTTTCTTATTATAGGTACAAGTTGATCTTTAAATTCCATATTTGCTTGATATGTTTGTTATCTTGATTTTATTGGTGGCTATTTTTAGTTAGCAATAATTTGTATGCATTTTTTTTAGCCATCCTCATTTTAACATAGTCTACTATGAAGTATTTATTTTTTACATAACTCATCGAGTAAATAATTATATTTGATTTGGATAATATTGATCACTCTGAATAGCATATTTTTGTTTATGGTTGATATTTGTAAAGTTATGTATCAATGTTGTAATTTTTTTCACCTAAAATATAGAACAAGATAGAAACATACGTTTTTGTAAGTATAAGGTTTGCAGTGTGATTAACCAACCACGACGAACGACATATATTTTAATCTTTTTCCCGTGCATCGCACATATAATACACTAGTTTATCTATGAATGACAAAACATAAGATGTATCTAAAAGTCACCATAATCATCTAAGTTAGTACAAAAATTATTAATTTTTTTTTATGGCACATATTGACATGTTAAAATTTTCCCACCCACTACTAAAAAAGTCAATTTTCTTGACATAATTTTTCATTTTTGGTATGATTTCCTGCATACGAGTATTTCAATTAACAATAGCAGTATTCTTACATATATATTTGTATAGTTGTTACTTGTTAGTCATACATAAATTTCATGAAAGAAGAGATAGAAATAACTCAGAATTTAAGGTCCGTTTGAAATTTATTTCAAAAAATAGTTTTTTAATTTTTAAAAAAAAATCCATGTTTTTCGGTAAATAAAAAATATTCTGTTTAATAAGGCCTTCTTGGTAAACAAACTTTTTATAAATTGTAATTACTTTTTTATTTTTAGAATAATTAAATTTAGAGAATATATCTGAGTTATTTTTAATTATATTTTGACTTTTAACTTTCAAAACATAAAAAATATAGAAAATACATATTTCATTAATTATTCTATAAAATAATTTCCAGAAAAAAAAACAGAACATAATCAAACATGGGGAAGGATCCGTTTACAGATTTTTTTTTTTACAAATTTTTACAAATTACACTATATAATCCCGGTAGAACATAGTGTAACCTAGTGTTCTCCCGAAAAAATATAGTATAATTTTATAAGAGTTTGTAAATAACAAATTTGTAAATATAACCCTCTCCATCAAACATATCCTAAAATTTCTGTCCTTTCCTTTCTGGTTTCTCTTTTTTTTTTTCTTTGCTTGATTTTGTAATTTCGTCTTTCTTGTCCTTTGGGGTTTAACCCTATACATTTGCTGAGAAAAAACAAAAAACAAAATAAAATTCGAATTTCATAGTCAATATCATTTACTATTTTATTCATAGGCCAAATCATTAAATTCTCTAAGGCTACGATTACTGCATCTTTAGATTTTATTCTTAAATTTATTTTAAAAACATGGTCTTCAAATGTATTTATTCTAGAATATTTTAATAAAAGTTGTACATTTATACCCCTTTAATAAAGGCCATTTGATTTTTTTGTGAAGCACAGAAGTTGGTGGGGAGCTTTTTTGAATCAACCTTGCATGCAAATTTAGGCATTTTCAATCATATTCATGTATATATATATATATATATATATATATATATATATATATATATATATATAATTGTTAGTAGACTATGAGATCATGATTGCTACATCATTTGCCTTTTCCTATTATCTACAATTGATTGTGTTGAATCATTTTCATTTTATTTGCTGATCAGATTGGAGAATGTGCTTATCTTCAGGAGGCTTATACAGAATTCAATTTTGATTTCTTTGGATGAACAATTGGAAGTTTGCGCTACAAATAAATTAGTGCCAATTTCAATTTATATTATACATGTCTAGGAATTCTGAAGTCAGTTTTACATTGTGTATTCATTTGTATTTATTAATTTTTTAAGGTTACAATGTATACTTATTGTACATCACTCCTTAATTGTATAATTTTTTTTTTTAATACTTAGCCTAATATCATGATATGTACATTTGTTCATTTAATGTAATGATTAAATAGATTTATTTTTGATATGTTGTTTAATTTGATTATATTTTTTTATCAAGTGCATTCTAGAAAATTGATATTAATTTTGTAGAGAAATTTTTAAAAAAATTTAAATTTTTTCGAGGGAATTTGTTTTCTGTCAAAAAATTTTACACTAATTTTCGACGGAAATTCAGTGATTTTTTGTTGAAAATTTTCGACAAAATCCATTTTCCGTCGAAAACCATCCCAACAATTTTCGACGGAGTTCCATTGATTTTCCGTCGAAAATTTTCAACGGAATCTGTTTTCCGTCGAAAACCACCACAACAATTTTAGACGAAATTTCATTGATTTTTCGTCGACAATTTTCCACGAAAATAAATTCGGTCGAAAACTTTCCAAGGATATAAATTCCGTCGAAATTTTTCTACGGAAATAAATTTCGTTGAAAATTCTCGACGGAATTAAAGATTCCGTCGAAAAATGGGTTATCAACAAAGGAAAATCCGACGACTTCAATTCCGTAGAAAACTTTATTTTCGACGGAATTTTTCCGTCGAAAAAATGAATTTTTTTAGTAGTGCTAATGTTACTTTAGATAACTTTATATAATATTTACCGAAATGACGTCATTTTGGAGTTAAAAAATTAAAAAAATTAGAATGATAAAGACTATTATTACGCTGAAATAAACTAAAATTGCAAACACTCCATGATTTTCATCCCAAAATGATGTCATTTCGGTAAACACTAGAAAAAAGTAACTTAAAAAAAAAACCCTTAAAAAGAGCAATATTTATGTGATCCAAAAGCAAAAAAGACTTAGTGGAGCGGAGGTGAGAGAAAGAGAGAAAAAATTAAGGAGAGAGGTGAGAGAAGAGAGAAAAAAAAGACAAGTGTCAAATTTTTATTAGAAGGATCATGTTGGTCCTAGAGCATATTAAGAAGGGAAAATTATTTCTCCAGTCACCGGAGATAAAGTTATCTTCAGTAAGCTTAAAACAACGTAATTTTGGGTTATAAGATTAAAAAATTATAATGATAAAGACTAATATAACCCTGCAATATATTATAATTACAAAAATACCTTGATTTTCTCCCCAAAACAACATCGATTGAGCTCACTAGAGATAATTTTATCTCCAGTGACCGGAGAAGTCCTTTAACCATTAAAAAAATCCCCTTAAAAGATTTAAATATGTTCAATTATTATTTAATGATTATTGACAAGGATTTGCAAAAGTGTGTTAAAAACTTATTTGTATCCTCACCAAACAAAAAAACTTATTTGTATAACTAACAATTCTTAAATAACAATTAATTTGTGGGATTAATGTTTATATTTTAGAAGATAATTTTATCTTCTACACACATAAAAGTGTATGAAGCCAATATTATTTTTTTCTCTTTTCTTAATATGCCTCACATAAGCCTATATATTTTTATGTAAGAGATAAAATTAATTTCTATAACATGAAAAAAATTAATCTCTTAATTTATATATCTGAAATTTACTATGCTCAAACAAACTGTAACAAATTTTTTTTTTGACATTATTTAAGCCATGGGTCCGCAGTCCGAAATGAATTCAGACAATACATTGTTCTAAATTGGACGGCTGGACATCATTAATTGAAACTTATCACACATCAATTTCAATTTTTTTTTGGAGAGTATCCCTGATAATTTTAAAAATCTCAGAATTTTTTTATGAATTAATTCAAAATTTGGAGCAAATTAAAAGACTTTAAATTTTTTCCAAAAATATTATTAAAGAGAATTGAACACATATTTTCATCCCTATCTACTCAGTTTCTATATACTAACTGAACTATCAATGTTTTTTTTTTTTTTTCAACTTAAAATGAGTGAAAAACTAGACACCAGTCAAGATCATAAATATTATTCTATTTTTTTTTTTTGTGGTGAACTATTATTCATTTATTCTGTCTTTTATTTACAATGAGTGTATCTGATTGGAATTTTTTTTCTTTAATCCCATTACAATAGCACAATTAATTCCTGAAAAATAAAGATAATAAATCACTTTTAAGGCATAATTTTAAAAAAATAGAATCCTTTAAAAATATTTGTAAAAATCTCTCAATACAAAACTTTCATTTAATAATATTTTCATCAAAAAATTTCAAAATTTTATAATTATCATAGTTATTTAATAATTAATATCTCTCAATCAAACAATCATCAATATCACACAATAATATTATTTAACTTATATTATAATAAAGGATAAAATTGTCTCATCAACATAAAAAAATGAATGAGATTCACAAAAAAAAAAGAAAAAAAGAAAAAAAATAGACCTCCGTCACTTTTTACGTATTTCATGAAATAAATTGTCCGATATGAAAAATAATATTCCCTTGCCCATTTCTCTATGAAAATATATATGCCTATGGACTATGCCTATGGCCAGCTGCAATTCTCGAAGAGCAAACATCTATGCTTCTTCAATGAAAGTGGTTGGAACAGCAATGCGATCCCACGGAAGCAAATGTTTTCGTTACTCTGTTTTTATCTTGTTCTTCTTTGCCTTTCTCGATTTCAGTGTCACTTTGGTTTATTTCCTCACGTGTCAACAAGTAATGCACATAATACGCACGCACACCCACGGCAGCCTCAGGTTTTTTGTGGAAATATTTCCTCACGTGTCAACAAGTAATGCACAAAATACGCACGCACACCCACGGCAGCCTCAGGTTTTTCGTGGAAATGAATTTTCTCGTGTGAAAAAGAAATGGCCTGATCAAGGGAGATAATCACATTTATATAAAGATAAAGGGGAGTATTAATTTTATATTATTATGCTATAGATAGAATCTAAGTGGGGTTTACCATTAAAAAGCAAAAAAGAAAAAGAAATAAGAAGGGGTGCGATTTTCGAAGTGAGATAAAATGAGATAACTACCTCATGTAAAATGAGAGTAGTATTTCCCAGAAATAAATAATGATTATAATTTTATAACTATATATTTTAATATATATTTTCTCTCAGATTTATTTTTTTTACTATTGATCTATGATTATAATTTTCTAAGTAATCATATCATATTTTTTTCACACAAAAACGTCCAGATACGGTTCTCCATAATTAAAAAGAGAATATTGAATTCATGATCCCGGAAGGGTCTTTCAAAGAGACTTAATTCAACATGTCACGATGAACTAAAATATGCATTATTTGACTCAAAAATCAACGGAAGAATAAAACGTAACTAAGGACAGAGCAGTATGCTTCTCATCATCGGTCTAACAACTGACTTGGAAATGTACAACAGAAAATATTTCCAATTAGTTACTTGCCGTAGTTTTTGTTTGTTGTGTGCCTCCTATTAGTCAAGTGGAGGAAAAGAAATACAAAACTAGTTCTGATACTAATATTTCTTGACCTCTTATCTAAATTTGGGTCAATAATTGTTTTTTAAGAAAAGAAATTGTCATGTAATAATATTCAATTAATGGCATCCAATTACTAAAAGGCTGTTAAAATTCAATTACATCTTAGAACCTCTGCCCAAACAATTTGAAAGTTTTCTTATGCCTGTAGCCTATAGTTCTAGTAAATTTTAGAGATGTAGTTAAATTTTATGGGTACCAAATACAATAATACCTTAATAAATCAAACTCAACGTAAGTGTTTGTTAGTTGTATGAATAAGGAGTTCACATACTTGTATAAATCGTTTCATCAATAATCATCATATAGATGATGTTCAATTTGAAAACTGATCTTGAGCCACCTTCGAAGAAATCACTTGCAGAAACTCCAACAAACAATTTAGGGAAAGTGCTTGGAATGTTGGGTTAGTGTAGCAAGTTCAAAGTTATAGCAGCACAAATTTAGGTTAAGAGAAGAAGAGATCGGAGTTAGGGAGAGAAGAAGGAGGAAGAGAGAAAATATCTGAATATTGCTTGTCCATTACTCAGCCCATGAGGCTATTTAAACACAAGTCTGATACATTAATTCAAAATACTACTTAATGCAAAAAGACTATTACTACTCCCTTCAGCCCATAACATAATCATTGTATTGGGTTGGTTTCCTTGTGGGCCTTTTATCACCCCTTAAGTTTCTTGGGCTCGTAACATTGCCCACCACTGCAAAAGAAGACTTGTCCGCAAGTCTTGTGGGCTGTACAGAAAATGGCTGGCCCTTCATATTCACTGCAGCCGCGTGATGACTTGAAGTGGGTGGGTGGGAGTTTGTTGCAGCATTAAATGCAGCCGCATGAGCAATTAATGTGGATGGATGGGAGTTGGCAGCAGCATTAAATGCGGGTGGATGGGAGTTGGCAGCAACATTAAATGTGGCCGCGTGAGCAATTAATGTGGGTTGTTGGGAGTTGGCAGCAGCATTAATTACAGCCGCGTGATCAATTAATGTGGGTTGTTGGGAGTTGGCAGCAGCATTCATTGCAACATCGGTTCCGAGGAGCGGTTTGACCAGCTGTGGCAGCGCATCTGACGGTGGGCATTGAAGAGTCTTGGGATCTGAAATCTGAGCCGTTGGTGTGGGTTGAGGTGTGGAAGACAGCTGTGCAGCACTTGAAGCCGTGTGTGGTCCAGATTTTGCCGACATAGGGCATAGGATCTGAGCCGTTGAACGTGGGATCTGATTAGTCTTCAACTGACTTGTCTTTAGTATTGCAACATTAGATGAGTTGTGGATCACACTCTCAGTTCCTGCGTCTTGTTTCTCAGTTGTGTGAGAGCAACGCATAGCCTCTGAGCTTACCCTCTCAGCTTCAGCATCTTGTTCCTCATTTGTTTGAGAACAACTACTAGCCTCTGTACTCATTACCTTGTCCACCTGAAGAGAATCCCCTCCTGTGTCTGAACCCGAACCCGTTATTGGAGAAGAAGTCTCTGTTAAAAATTCTTTACCCGTAATGTGATCATGTCCAGTTGTCAAAAGCAAGTCTTGATCTTCCCATGTGGAGTCTTCTGGAAGAAGATCCGTCCACTGCACCAGAACCTGAGGAACGAGCGCACCGCGTCTCCAAATGCATCTGGATCCCACGAGTGCACATGGTCGGTGAAGCAGGGGATTGTCCTGGTTCGATGAAGGAAAAGGATGAACCGTGAAGGTTTGTCCCGTTCGAAACGGTCGCAGTAAGGACACATGGAAGACTGGGTGGATGCGCGCCGTGACTGGGAGCTTCAAACGGTAGGCGACGGTTCCAATCTTCTCCTCAACCTCAAACGGTCCATAAAAGCGTAAAGCCAGCTTATGAGATGAACGACGGTGGACAGAAAATTGCCGGTATGGTTGCAAGCGGACGAGAACCATATCTCCCAAGGTAAAGGTCCAATCTTTTCGCTTCTTATCAGCCTGTGCTTTCATTACTTGCTGAGCTCTGAAAAGCTTTTCTTTTAATGTCCCCATGAGTATACCCCTCTCTGATAAGGTGGAGTCGACCGCTTCGTTGGTGGAAGATCCCAAACAATAGGCAATTAAGTTGGGGGGCTTGCAGCCGAACATCGCGTGGTAAGGCGTGATTCCGGTTGCTGTGTGGAAGGAAGTGTTGTAATGATATTCTGCCAAACTCAGAAATTTGGACCACATGGACGGATGGGAATGAGTAAAAGCCCTCAGGTAATTTTCCAAACATCTATTCACCCTTTCCGTTTGTCCATCAGTTTGGGGGTGGTAGCTGGAACTAAAGTTGAGTTTTGTGCCTTGTAACTTAAACAGAGAACGCCAGAAATCGCTGAGGAAAATAGGATCGCGGTCTGAAACAATGGATTCAGGTATACCATGGAGCTTTCCAACAAAATCCCAGAAGATCTGAGCCACCTTCGTTGCCGAATAATGTGGGGGCATGGAGATAAAATGTGCGGCTTTCGAGAATCGGTCCACCACAACTAGAATAGCCGTATGCCCAGCTGATATTGGTAAGTGTGTGATAAAATCCATACTTAAATGTGCCCATAGCTTGTCAGGAATGGGTAGGGGTTGCAAAAGTCCGAGTGAGGGGTGGTTTGATGGTTTCAGTTTTTGGCATAGTTCACAATTTCGAATGTAAGCTTTAACATCCTTTCGTAAACCCTTCCAGGTAAAATGGCTGCTGATGCGGTTGAAGGTTGCCTGTACACCAGAATGACCCCCTTGGACTGAAGTGTGGAAGTCGTGGAGAATGTGTGATATCAATGAAGATCCAGCAGGAAGAAAGATTCGTGAACGGTGGAGGAGCAAACCATTGCGAAAATTCCAATCGGACAGAGACTGTGGATTTTGTTGTAATTGTTCAATAAGCACTGTAGTGTATGGATCTGAATTGTAATCGGACTGTAATAACTCTGTATAGTTCAGTTTAGGGCCTGATATGGCCAAGTGCTGGGGTGATGGACTCTCGGTTTCCCTAGCAGGCAGTCGAGACAGACTGTCGGCCACCACGTTGGCCTTTCCCGATTTATATGTTATCGTAAAATTGAACCCCAAGAGCTTAGATAAAAACTGCTGCTGTTCCGGGGTCTGAATAACCTGATTCATCAGGTTATGTAAGCTCTTATGATCAGTTCGGATGGTGAAATGTGATCCCAGCAAGTACTGACGCCATTTACTGATGGCTGAAGTAATAGCGAACATCTCTCGCACATACACCGATTGGTTTTGCATAGACGGTGATAACTTGCGGCTATAAAAAGCCAGGGTTTTTCCTGTTGTAACAAAACTGCCCCAATGCCAACACCCGAAGCATCAGTTTCCACAACAAAAGAATCAGAGAAGTTAGGCAAACCCAGAATAGGGGCAGTGACAAGTAATTGTTTAAGGGTTTCAAAAGCCTCTGTAGCCCTTGGTGACCAATGGAACCCCTTCTTTGATAAGATATCAGTCAAAGGTGCTGCAATGGTGGCATATTTTTTTATAAACTTGCGATAGTAACCCGATAAGCCCAAAAAGGCACGTACCTGGGTAACTGTTGTGGGAATGGGCCATTCCAGAATGGCTTGTAATTTGGCTGGATCTGGTGAAACCCCCCTGTCATTAATTATGTGTCCCAAATAAGGAACTTCAGTTTGACCGAACGTGCATTTCTCCCATTTGGCAAATAAGGAATGTTCCCTCAACTTGTTAAGTACAGCCTGTAAATGTAGTAAATGGTGTTCGGTGGATGGGCTGTAAACCAATATATCATCAAAAAAAATAACCACAAATCGCCGTAGGAAGGGAGCGAAAATGACATTCATTGTAGACTGGAAGGTAGAGGGGGCATTGGTTAACCCAAATGGCATCACTAAAAACTCAAAATGCCCATGATGGGTACGAAAAGCAGTTTTGTGAATATCAGTTGGGTGCATCTTGATCTGGTGGTACCCAGATCGTAAATCCAACTTGGAGAAAATAGTGGCCCCATGTAGCTCATCTAGGAGTTCATCAATGGTAGGAATGGGAAATTTATCCTGTACAGTAATGGCGTTTAAAGCCCTGTAATCCACACAAAAACGCCAAGTGCCATCCTTCTTTTTCACCAGGAGTACTTGGAGAACTAAAACTAGAATGACTAGGTTGAATAACACCCTTAGATAGCATATCCGAAACCATCTTTTCAATTTCTATTTTTTGGTAGTGCGGATATCTGTATGGTCAAACTTGCACTGAACCAGTATTAGGCATGAGATGAATATGGTGATTATAGGCTCTATCTGGGGGTAGGGCGGAGGGTTCTAAAAAAACATCTTGGAAATCTTGTAATAAGGGTATAAGGCCAGTCATGGTTGTGGATTGGTCTGGAGAGGTGGGCCTGGTACTGGAAGGATCACTGAAACACATTAGGCAGGAAGATATGGAATCCTGCAACATCAACTTGTGTAACTGTGAGGGTGTGATGTGACTCGAGTGCAAGGGTAGGTAACCTTGTAACAAAACCTCAGAAGTCTTATGAACAAACGACGCAAATTGATCTCAAAGTAAGCATGCATATCAAGATTCATGATGAGGCACACACCAGAATTTTAGGTGTCCAGGTGTCCTTCATGTACTCTCTGAATTCCTATAAATACCACTCACCTATATTCCAAATCTGCACACACAAACAAATTAAGATTACTCGGAGGTACAAGAGAAAGAAAAAGGAGCGAGAAATGGAGAACTTCCCCGTGATCAACTTGGAGAATCTCAGTGGTGAGGAGAGGAAGGCTATCCTCGAGAAAATTAAAGATGCTTGCGAGAACTGGGGATTTTTTGAGGTACCTCAACGAATCTGGTAACAAAAGCTTTGTTATACTAAAATGTGTATATATATATATAGTTTCAATTAATATATATATATCTGCTGATTTGCAACTCAAAATTTTCTCCATATTGTTCATTTTAACTATACTAATCTTGTTGCTTTCCTAATTGTAGTTGGTGAATCATGGAATACCCCATGAACTTTTGGATACAGTGGAAAGGTTAACAAAAGAGCATTATAAAAAATGCATGGAGCAGAGGTTCAAAGAGGCAGTGGCATGCAAGGGCTTAGAGGGTGTCCAAGCTGAAGTAAAGGACATGGACTGGGAGAGCACCTTCTTCTTGTGCCATCTCCCAGAGTCCAATATTTCTGAAATCCCTGATCTCAGTGAAGAGTACAGGTCAGAAAGATTGAAAACTAAGAACATACATCACATATTGTTGATGGCAGGAACATATGTATATATATATATGTGTGTGTGTGTGTGTGTGTGTGTGAAGTTGATAATTCGATACATGTCAATGTCTACATGCACAAGACTTAAGTCTGAACTAGATGTGGTAATGATGCAGGAGGGCAATGAAGGAATTTGCAGAGAGATTAGAGAAACTTGCAGAGGAGCTGCTAGACATGTTATGTGAAAATCTTGGATTAGAGAAGGGATATCTCAAGAAGGCCTTCTGTGGATCGCAGGGTCCAAGTTTTGGCACAAAGGTTGCAAACTACCCTGCGTGCCCGAAAGCAGAGCTGGTGAAGGGTCTTCGTGCCCATACGGATGCGGGTGGGATTATCCTTCTCTTGCAAGATGACAAAGTCTGTGGCCTGCAGCTTCTCAAAGATGGCCACTGGGTGGATGTTCCCCCAATGCGCCATTCCATTGTTGTTAACCTTGGTGACCAGCTTGAGGTAATTTCTTTCTTTTATTTGACTAATATATATGTCTAAAGTGCTGAACTCATCTATTGTGGTTATGATTCTTATCCAACATTTTTGGTAATACAGGTAATTAGCAATGGGAAATACAAGAGTGTGGAGCATCGTGTGATTGCTCAAACTGATGGGACAAGAATGTCCGTAGCCTCATTCTACAACCCTGGTAGTGATGCTGTTATCTACCCTGCATCAGCATTGTTGGAGGGAAAGGCAGAGGAGATAGACCAAGCATACCCTAAATTTGTGTTTGAGGATTACATGAAGCTCTATGCTACGCTCAAGTTCCAAGCAAAGGAGCCAAGATTTCAAGCAATCAAGGCAGTGAACTCATACTAGATGGATAATGTAGTATCCTAATACAAAATAAACAATTGATTCGGTTGTCGTTATCATGTATTTCTGACCACATCTCGTTATATGATTATTACATATATGCAATAATACTATACTGATTTGTTATTTACAATGAGAATATGCACAAACATCTCAGCTTAAACACAAACGTAACACCATGACCAACACCAACAAAAAATTAAAGCAACAAATCAAAAGATTTGCCAAAGCTCATAATGTGATTATTACACTCTCCAACTGAGTTGAAATGAAAATTTTACACCGAAAATATGCAGAAATATCTGTGCTTAAAAACAAACTCAACCTCATAAGAAAAATACAACAAATCAAAAGCTTTGTCAAATCTCATAATATGATTAATACATGAATCTAACACCACACGGATCACAGTGCTGTTCCATCAATGATACAGTATAATCTCCTATATCCTGTTTCCTTTATAACTTGCCACTGGCACCTTAGTTAAAATAGTTGTTAGAAGATGAAAGTATAGTGGAAACTGTGCTGCGGCATAGAAACACACAGGCACGCAAGTGGCTCCATAAAGGGGGAGTATTACGGTCTTGTATTTGTGGCTAACGAGAAAAAAATGGCTGGTGCAGAAAGAAACAAACATTGAAGCAATGGATACGAAAAGAGAACTTAAACCGAGAAAAAGTTTTAGAGGCAAATCCCTGCGAAAATCATTGGCTTGTTTAAAAGAAGTAAGTATAGAAAGGAACATTATGAGTCCAGTGACGGAGAAGCAAAGTCCAATGAACGAAGAAATAGCGAATGCATCGAATGCAGGCTTGCCTTCTAATATAGGCCTACCAGTTTCATTGTCGGTGCCACCAGGTATGGCGCTGGCTGCGGCAAAGGAAACACCAGCAACGAGCGCAGCCACAACAGAACAAGATTCAGATGTGTCCTTAAGCCAGTCACAACTCTCTTTTATAAGACCTTTATGTTCTTGTATGAAGATTTCCTCTGCTTCTTCCCCTTTTTCATTGCTTTTAAAATAGAAGTGTTGCGGCACAAGGCTTTTAATATACTGCTCCAAGGTAAAATAAATTAATCAATATATGTATATATAAATGGTTACGTTACAAATTGTAATTAGTCGTAGAGATCAAGGTGACAAATTGTAAAATTTAATTAGAAAAATGTTAAACAATAAAAAAAAATTATACATATCTTTTTTTGTTTTGTTTTTGATATTATCCTTTGATTCATGGATTATTCCACTAGTCCAATTCAAATCAGGTAGGATTACATTATCATAAACTCGAACTTGAAATCACTGTTTAAGCTATAACAATTGATGCTCGTTAATAATATATATGTTTTGTATATACCTGGAACCACTTTATATCCCACATCATTTGTAAGGCAGAACCAGCTATCTGCCCAGGGTTATTGTCGCCTAGTGCATGTGCTGCCAAATGCAATATGGTGTTCTCGGTTTCGTCTACTGCCAGAATTAAGATATTCCAAATTTCTGGTTTTGATTCCATTCTCATTCTCAAAGCCTCAACAACAAGGGGTTGTCTGTTCATTGCTGCGACCAGCAATACATTTTCTTTCTTTGAGTTAGTGTAATGAATGGCACTTGGTATTCCATTTAGGATTTCGTGCACCATTTCAACTATGCCATTTCTTGCTGCAACCAAAAGTGCTGTCTCCTTTAAGTCTTTTTTCTCAGTTTCCTTGGCACCATCTTTTTTTGTTTCCTCCTTTGCGTCTCTTGGATTTGGAGTTTCCTTTTTGCCAGTGGACACCGACCCCTCCAATCTGCTGGTTTCGCCTGCCAGTACCAAATCAAATGAGGCACAAAAGAAATATATTTGGCACACCCAACTTTATTAATTTATTTATTTATTTGTGGTTTGGTCAAATTTGATAAATTTTTAAAAGATTTAAGATGAAAATGAAATGATCATAAAGTTGTACCATAAAAATGAAATTTAAAGGATAAAAACAAAATTTTACTATAATAAATTTAGGTTTAACTTTTTAAATTTGTTCTTTAAATGAAACAAATTTTAAATAAATTGCTTGTTAAAAATCACAGTAAATTACATAAATATTCTAAAAAAATTAACTTAATAAAGACTTCACAATTACTCTTGTTGATTTTCCTAAATGCATCATGATCAATATTGTGGTGTGCTCTCATGCCAACTAGAGAAGTACATATTCTCGATTGACTTCAAATTAAGTTAAAATGAGGATACTCTTGCTGTAAAAACAGCGAAAATTTGTAACTGTTTATTATATATTAAAAATTTTATATACTCATAACAGTTGGAATTTTACATTTTGTCCTTTAATTTTATTTTATTTTTTCATTTTTGTCATATAACTATATTGTTTTATTTTCTATCAAATCTTTTTAAAAATCACATAATTTGTATTATTCTAAAAAAACAAAAATCTGGTTTTGGACGAACTAATTATGCTCTTATGTCAGCATGGCATGTGTCCATGTGATATGTGTCATAGCAGCAAACTCCAATAATATTTTTATCTTGCTACAAATTTGTTAGGTTCAAACAAAATTGAGACAAAAATTGTTTGAGAATGAGTTTGGTGTTTGTCATCTTAAATGACATAAGTTATATGTCATTTTAAGAGATATAGACATAAAAAATAAAAATCACGCAAGAGAAAAAGTGACTGGTTTTAAAAAAATTTACTGTTTGTCTATCTCTCTTAAAATGACATAATTTTGGGCCCCTTTGGTGTGATGTAGAAGGCCTGATAGTATAAGCTTATACTATACGTTATGACATTTTCAGTTGTTTGGTGTGACCATCGTATATTATAAGCTTATACAGTAGATCCCCTTATACATCAAAAAGATGTATAACTTAATCAAACATAGGAGTGGTGGATTAGGCACGATAAGGGATTGATGTATTAATATTGCTTACAAGTACAATTCCCAAGAACTAATATATCATTTCCATATTTATATATTAAAATATTTTTTTTTTAAATATATTAATCTTTAAAATATTGAAGAATATTATTTTATACAATACCATACCAAATGCTGGATAGTATTAAATTTTAATCAGATCTTATACTATCAGGCCTTATCGCACCAAACACGCAGAAAGGGAAAAATAGCATTAACGCCTTGAGTGGGTTGAAGTGGTGGTTTATAAAAAATGAAAGAAAATATAATTGTGAGATGAAAATGGAATTTAGATGAAAATTAAGGGGAAAAATAGTTTTTGTCAAAAGCAGTGACCACCTATGAAGCACCGACACTTCCAAAACCCTGGCGTGTCGTGTCCGACACTTCCCGACACTCTCGGACACTCCGACACTCCCCGACACTCCAACACGCATTATAGAAATTAAAAAAAAAGGTTCTAAGATTGCGTTGCGTTGAGTTTTTAGTTCTAACTATTAGATTTGTTAGATTACGATTACCATTTTATTAAATTTAATATAAATATTTGGGATATCTTATGTTTCTTTGCAAAATTTATGAATAATATAAGTTTAGATTCATTTTTTTGTTAAATTATTGAATATTAAATATAATATAGACTATATAAATTAAAAATATTATTTAATATCAAAACGTGTCCTAACGTGTCGAAATCTAACACTTTTTAGAATTAACGTGTCGGAGTGTCGTGTCGTATCGTGTCACGTGTTCCGTGTCGGTATCGGTGTTACATAGGTGACCACTTAGCTCTTAAATGGCAGTGAAAGATAAATCTAAGCTCTGTACTGTCACGTACGAGTTATTAAAAATGTTGTTCAGATTCCTAAACTGCCGAACGACCAATGGAATATATGATATATTTCAAACGTACCTTGTTTCAATTGGTCATAAAAAGAAAATAATTCTTCAACTACCCTATCAGCTGGTTGACCCCCGCTTCCCGTGAATGCCGCATAAGGTCTTTGCATTAGTGTTTTCAGGAGTTGACCACTCAATTGGTGTTTCTTCTTCATCTTTTTTACCTCTTCTAAAGCTTAAAAAGTAGATGAATTGAAACAATAAGGAGCATTACAATATTAATCGTGTTAAACCACCATCCTGTATTAGAACAGTAGCAATTAAGCAATTGATCAAGAAAAACATATAGGACACATACCCACTCCTGAAAGGCTAAGACTAAGTACGTATGCAGTCTTGATAAACTGATGAAAGGTTGCATAATTTGGTGGAAGAAATCCAACCTCAACATCATCTCCACCTGTCTTGTTATTTTCACCTGACCAGTCTTATAAAAATGGGAAAATAAATTGTGTCAAGCAATTCTATCTGGGATAAATAAATTTTAAATAGTATGAGAATCCATTGCACATACCAAGTAGTAGAGCAGCAAAACTTAACGATTTTGAAAAGAAGTCATATAAGGTGGTGTAGTTCTTTGGGAATATAATTTTATCAGATTTTGGTGAGCGTTCCATCATTCTCAAAGTCGACTTCATCGTTCTTTCAACTTCCAGGGGTTCTACAAGTGTACCTTTGACAAGAAATATAAAATATAAAAATAGTATAAATAGAATTTAAAATGATGGTTCATCACTGTACTTTAACTTGATGGTTCATCACTAGCAATATGTCCATATTTTTAAATTTAAAATGTTTCTACCTGAGATTATTGATTGAAACATGCAAAATGTTCCTTACAATTTTTCAAAAATGTTACTTCATAAAATCTCATTAATAACACGTGTGAATGTAGTTGTTTTAGTACTCTGAATATAATAATCACCCACGTTATTTTTTTACCTGCATCTTTCTTCTATGAGAGAGAGAATTAAAAAATAAAGAGTAAAATGGGTATTTAAAAAAATGTTCAATTTTTCTGTTTTTTTGGTGCACAAATTTTTTTCTACCATACTCACGTATAGGTGAGTGGTCTCACGATAAAAAGAAGAAAAAAAAAAATAATGAAATCCAATTATTTTTATATTGTCATGATAGAAAAAAAATCTCTGCATAAAAAACAGAAACATTTTTTCCTTGAAAAAATTGGAAGGGCTACTTTTAATTGAGGTCTTTGCTTTATAATAGTTCGATTTATAATACTATAGCGCTTTTAACGTAGGTGAAATTTTGTAATATATATTTCTCATTTATTCAACATGAGAATTGAATTCTCATGTTGTAGAGACAAAAAATATGTGGGATCCGTATGTTAAAAAAAATTATGTGTGGAACCCATATCGGCACAAAAATCGAATGGTGTGTAGGAAAATTCAAATTATCATATTAAATGAGAATTATAAAACTCAATATATATATGGGTAAAGGATCTTTGATGAGCCCAAAACGACGTCAGAATGGAAATCAAGGTATTTTTTATAATTATAATATATTACATGGTTATATTAGTCTTTACCATTATAATTTTTTAATTTTATAACTCAAAACGACGTTTTTTTGAGCTCACTGAAAATAATCTTATACCCGGTGAATAGAGAAATATTTTTCCCTATATATATATATATTTATAGGATTGTTTTTCTCAAATTACATGAGAGAAAAAAACAATCTCCCATATATATTTAAAGTGAATAAAGGAGAGAGAAAAAATTGAAAGTGAATTTCACATCCAATTTATATCTAGTGTATGAGATAATTATTTCATGTAAATATATATTACTTACAACGGTACAGGATTTTCTTCCACCATGAAAGGTTGTTTGCACTTGGGAAGGCCGACGGCCTAGTGGCAAGGACTTTGAGCGGAGTGGATTCCTCGTTATTGGGATGTGTGCTCAGGAAATCATAATAATGCACTATTATCACTGCCAAATCTGTTGATTCAATCATTAATGCATTAATAATTTTACAATTAATTACTAAAGAAATAAAATATGGCGGGAGGAAAGGTTAGTTACCGAAATATTCTCTACTGATAGCGGAGTGAAGAATACTATCCCCATTCTTTCGTACAAGATCTTGCAAAGTGATGTTATTTATTGAAATATGAGAGAGGCTTGTTTTCGCCAATTGATAGCAGCTAGAAACAGAGGTGTCTCCCCTTGTTTGTTTTTGCGACTCAGCAAATATATCCTCTTTCTATCTGTTCCTATAATGGACTTGCATATTCTCGCCAAACCCCTTGATGCTGCAATGTGCAGAGGTGTATCCCCTTGCCCGTTCTCCATTTCTAGAGCCTTCTGCTGCTGCACCACCATAATTGCATTCAAGAGCTCTTTCACAACATCTTCTTCGCCCAAACCTACCGCCACATGCAATGCAGTGCCGGAATCGTTGATCATTGCAGTGTGAGCCTCTGGGAATTTATAGTACATAGCAATAACCTTATCCCATTTTCCTTCAAATGCATACTCAGCTATACAATCATTGACTTCATGTGATGAAATGAAGGGCAATATTTCGCCGCCAAAACTAGGCATCTTAATTAGTAGTCAAAGTCGAAATTGAACAAGGCTTGAAATGTGGATGTAAATTATATTATGCATATCATATCGGTTGCATGCATGCATTTTTATAGCATAGAATCTGATACTTCACATCAGAACATTGTTCCCAATTGTGATCACTTTATCTAGATGACACGGGAAGAATAATTAAGTTAGAATGATCTTCAAGGCTGTGAGAATGAAGATAGAAAAATAAAACGTTACTTTGCTTGTTTTCATTCGCTATCTATCATTGTCATGTATCTATCTTCCCAGCTGTCATCGTTCTCGCTTTTTCACTGTGACGTCTGAGCAAAACGGGGTAATGAGAGAAAAAGCAGGTTATGTTTATGTTTCACGTCGCCTAAGTACCACCGATACGACACGCGACACGTGACACGATATTTTGACACGTCAATCCTAAAAAATTATGAATTTTAACATGTTGGGACATGTATTAATATTAAATAATATTTTTAATTTACATAGTGTATATTTCATTTAACATTTAATAATTTAATAAAAAATGAAACTAAATTAACGATACCCATCAACACGTTATAAAGATGGAAGATTTAATAAAAAAATAAAAACTGGGATAAGAGAGATATAATATCAGATAGAGAGAACAAATCATATTAGAGAGAGATCAGAGAGAATGAGATACAACAAGAGCAAGAGCGTAATAGGAATTGACAACAATGATGCTGAGATGATCTCTTATCTACTTAAGAAAAAAGATAAAAAAATAAAATTGATAGGATCACGTGGAAGCTTTATTAATATATTTTAATTATTTTTTAAAAAAATTTAAAAAAAATAAAAAAATAAAATAAATTAAAAAAATTAAAATCAAAATTTAAAAAAATTACGAAAATGCCATTTGACCACGTTGGACACGGTCAAATTCGCGTGTCGGAATGATCAACGTGTCGGAAAAAATCAATCGCGTGTCTGACCCGACTTTTCCTATTTTTACAAGTGTTCTGTGCTTCCTAGCACGTCGCAGCCAATGATTTGGTCCTTGCGTTGCGTCTTACGTGCATATTACATTTTGAAAGAAAAATTATTGGAAATTAACATACGACTTTTAAGTGGACACGAAGTTTCAAATTTTTTCAAACAATTAATGTGGTAATTTCATAAATAAAATAACCCATAAGCTTATTGCTTTTAAATTAAAAATAGATGTGTGAAACGTAATATTGTGCTTTTAATTTTTAGATACATTTGATGTATGATCATTTCCTTACACTTGTCATATCAGTTATTTAAGTTATTAATGAGAGGAAAAATTATAATAACTTTTTGCTAAACTAATTAATGATTGTTCACATTAGACTTATAATACAATTTTTTTATAATTTCTTTTTTGGTTACTTTTTCTTCTCAAGAAAAAGAGCTAAAATTGCTTCGTATAAGTTTTAATATATTTTGAAAAGATTATTTAATTATCTGAAAAAAAATGTAAACATATTGTTAATTAAATATTTAAAAAAAGAACCAACTGTGCACTATATTCATTAAATATTTAAGAACAAAAGGTAAAAGAATTGAGTCTTGCATAGCTAAATAAACTTTCAAAAAAATTATCCTCGCTCAAGAGAAGGACGTAAAAAACAGATAACAGAATTTTGATGTACATATTTTAATTCTTATAGCACAAAATTTCATAACAAACTGCTGAAGCCTTTATATCGTCGTGTTTCTTGTGGCATTCCCGTATCTCAGTGCTTTTTCAAAGGGCACGCCGAATTAAAGCAACATTCTTTTCTTCCTTTTCTTTTTCTTTTCCTTTTTCGTTTTTTTACTTTTTTGTTTTGTTTTGTTTAATTGGTGTTGATTTGATTCTGTTGAAAGATGTCAAAAGAAAAGATATTAGTGAAAAGAATTAGTAATCATCAATCTAGCAAACGAAACTTATAAAGGACAAACACTTTCCTTTTAAAGCTTAAATAGAGCAATATTAAAACTTTGTGTAAACTTCAAAGGTTTATTCTGAAATATGTTTAATTTTTTTTTCCATTTTTTATTATTTTAAATTTTAATCTGTAGTTTATTATTTAAAAATGATACTTAATCAAATAGTAAAGAAAGGTGTGACGTGATTACCAAAAAAAAAAAAAAAAGGTGTGACGCTTTTTAATTATTCACGACACTTGCAATTTTAAACGGCAGAGAAAAAAATTATATAAAAAGTAAATGATAAAAAAAATTAAATATAAACAATTGTAAACTGTAAAGTAACCACGTGTGGTATATATTTAAAGCTTATTCTTTGATTTTAGGATTCTATGGAAATAATTTATTTAATGGAATTTTTTCAAAAAGAGATTTATAGAATAAAATAGATTACACGTCATCCCACGTGTAATTAAATGTAAAAGAGACATGGCATTTACACACCCACCCGTTTCATGACAATGGCATGTTAGGAGTTCATCTTTGGTATAACAGTAGTATTTATTATTGTCATTGAAAATTAAACACTTATTTTTAATATATTTTCTTTTCTTTTCTTTTCCATGTCATCAATCAGCATAGGTATCTAATTCGTATTGGAGGGATGTATGGAGAAGTGGGTAAGACAGTAATATTGTAGAAATTTCCGCATGTTAGACACGCTGCGTATTGTATCTAATTGCTCAATTCCTCACTTATTGTTTTTGTTTTTTAGGATGCCCACCCATATAAAACTAGGGGTTTGATTTTCCCATGTTGCATGAGAGATGAATTCTCATGTTGTGACTCAATTGGTGGTGGACCCTACATTTATTAAAAAAAAATTAAAATTTTGTACGTAAATCGAAGGGTCACAAACATGAGAATTCAATTCTCATGTAACATGAGAAAATATTTTCCCGTAAAACTAATATCTTTTATGAGATAGAGTGTAAAGATTTTGTAATCAAATGACCCACATGTTTATTGTGGCCAATACTTGCAAGCAATAACAAAAGAGACTATGCATTTACACTTGCTCCTTCCATTTTTAAATGGCAAGCATCACTACTTTGAAGATCAATATCGATTTTTCTTTTTTTAGTTTTCCAACCGATTTATTTTTTGGATTATGTCTGGCTCGAGCATTGTCGGATTTTATTAAAGGGGGCAACTCTCCCAAATTATTTTTTTCCATTCTTAGAGTTCGAACTCAAGATCTCAAGTTAAGTGATCTAGATGCTTTACCATCTATACCAAAAGTATTTGATGATCAATATCGATTCTTGTGCATAACTAAAGATGCTACTTCTTTATTATCCCAAAATATAATAAAAAAATTGCTACGCCTTTAGTGTAAATAATAGTTAAGAGGTTTATGTTTCGGATGCTCATAATATTTGTTAAGAAGTGACTTGTCTCAAGCCGCTAGATTCCTTACCTTACACGGTATGATGCTCAAGAACTGCATTTAATGGTTAGGATTCGCGCTCTTGTAGACAGATCTTGGAATGTCAAGTTTATTAGTGCTTTGAGAAGTAGTAGTTTTTGTGTTGACTGGATTACAAAGGTGGCTCTATCATGCTCCTTGGATACATCGGTTATAGCTTCTCCTGACCATTCTCTTCGGAAGTTGATCTCCTCTGATGTTGTTAGGTCCTCCAGCCCGATCTGGCTTGTTGCCCCTGATTGGTCTATTTGCTATCTTTTTCCTTATGTTTTATCAATTTTTGGGGCTTTGCCCCCTTCATCGTACCAAAAAAAAAGAGATAGAAATAACTAACTATTTAGATCTGTTTGAAATATATTTCGAACAATAGTTTTTTAATTTTCAGAAAAAAATAAAAAAATAAGTTTGATAAAGTTTGTTTTGTAAAAAATGTTTTAAAAATTGTAATTATTTTTTTTAGGATCAAATTTAGAGAATATATCTGAGTTATTTTTTTGTGTTTTGACTTTTTACTTTCAAAACACAAAAAAAAGCACAGATTTCATTAATTATTCAACAAAATAGTTTTAAGAACAAAAAAAGATCAAAACACAATTAAACAGAGCCTATGAAAAGAGAAAATTAAGTGTTTAAAATATTTAATGATTATTGACAAGGATTTGCAAAAGTGTGTGAAAAACTTGTTTGTATAACTAACAATCCTCAAGTAACAATAATTTATGGAATTAGTGTTTCTCATGTTATAGGAGATAATTTTATCTTTTACACACACATAAAAGTGTGTGAGATTCATATTTTTTTCTTCACATGGTCCCACATGGGTCTCACACACTTTTATATGTGTGTAAAAGATAAAATTATATCCAATAATATTAGCAACATTAATTCCTTAATTTATATATATGAAATTTACTAGATCATATATGCTCAAACAAACTGCAAGAAAGAAATTGACATTATTTAGGTTAGGGGTCCGCTGTCCGAATTGAATTTAGACAATTCTTTGTCCTAAATTGGATAGCTAGACACCATTAATTGAAACTTATTTCACATCAATTTCAATTTTCTTTTTGTAGAATCTCCTCCGGTAGAGCGGTAATCATGTAGATTCCATAAGAACTAATCTAGAATTGGGACTGGTTCAAGATTAACATTTTAAATCTCTCCCAAAAATAATATTGGAGAGAATCAAATAGATGCTCTCTCCCCTACTTATTTGATCAACTCTTATACATTGGGTGAGTTACCATCATTTGATGTTTCTTTTTCAACTTAACATGAGTGAAAAGCTCGACAGTAGTCAAGATCATAACTATTATTGATATGGACCAAGAACAGAAACAACAAACTAAAGAAGAAGCCCAAGAGGATATGACAATTTTGGACAGGAAAATAATTTAGCAGAGACACGCATTAGTCCACGAGTTAGATGGTCCAAGAAGAGCAAGACCAAACCAAAGTGGATGATGGACTTTATGATGACATGAAGCCCAAATAATATTTGCTGAGAGAGGAGGACTGATGTGGGTTGTTAGAAAATATGTGTGAGAAGTGTTATTCTGTTACGAGTGGGGTTAGGGGAACTTTACTCATTTGTTGCTTTTACACGTTTGTTGCCTTCCTTTATTCTGTTTGATGGTGTCATGTATAAAGACAATTATTTGGTTATATGAAAGGAGAGAAAAATTATCAGTAACCTTTAGGAGGAACCTCCCCTCGTAGAGAGGTTTATTTTTCAATTTTATGTTCTTTTTCTGTTATGCATAATTTCCCTATTAACATTGTTGTTTTTATTGAGTCACGATCACTATGGTTGGCCCTAATCCTAATTCAGATTCTCTTGAAGCAACCCTAGCCCAACTTTTACAATTGGATGGATGCCAGTGGTCAAATTACTGGTTGGCCTCTGTTGTTGCAAGCGGTAGAACTCCGTTTCAAACCTTCACAATATGACCATCCAAAGGCTGATCTGATGAAGTAGTTACAGACGACATCTGTTCGTGAACATCAATCACAATTTGAAGTGCTTGCTATCCGTTGCGTTGGGTTTCCTCATCCTTAGATACTCTCTATTACTTTTGCTCCCACATTTCCAAAAGCATATCTCCGCCCAACAAGTAATTGGTTGTAAGGAGGTGTTTGGTACGCAGAATATTTTTGCGTACCCGGGAAACCAACGTCTGGAACCTGGGATAGCCATGTTTGGTAGCACAAAAATTGAAATTTTCCCGGCGAAGAAGGTGTCCCGTCTTTTGGTTTCTATGTGTGATTTCATCCACCACAACCAAAACAAGTTGTCCATTTCAAAGATGTCTTTCATCGTTGCCCGGGGAAGTGAAATCTGAAGCTCGAAGAACATTACGAAAAGGCCCTTGATGGATTGTACGATTTGTGAAGTGATGGAAATAGTGGATTGGACTGCTTGCTTGTTGAGTGATATACGTGTGAAAAATGGTGCGAATGAGTTGTGGGTCTGTCATTTCTCCCTCCATTTTCTGAGGTCGCAACTGAGGAGAAGAACCTTGTAGCTTGCATGTGACTTTCGAAATCGGTATTAATCTTGCCTTCTCTGTCATTTGCATGTGCATTTTGCATATTGTGGAAGGTGGGTTTCGTTGCACTGAATTTTTGTAAGAAAATGTAATGAGGTTTGTGTTGTACAATGCTAGCTTGCTGAGCATGTATGTCGTAGCTTCTCGGTTTATTGCGCCCTGATCCCTTGTTTCCATTTCTTGGTAGGAGTGGTGGAAGGTGTTGAAGGAAGAAGTTTTTTTTGCTTTCTCCATAATCGACTGGCAAGTGAGAGAAATAAAGACGGAGGTAAAAAAATGTCACTTCTTAGAATGATTTTATGATTTGATAATGAGTTAATTTCTGCATATTCCAGTTTCGTTTTGGAAAAAAAATTGCTCTTATACTATGGTTTTGTTTTGTTTGATACTCCTCTGTTCATGCGAAGCTTACATGCTTTGGTCATATGTGAATAATTTATACTTTGAAATTTGGCCACTCATGTCGGCAAATAAGTTGAAATCATTGACATGTTTTCCTTGTAGCCTCTTCGTAATGTCTTGTGTGTCTTATTTCCGTTTTGGATTTTGCTATCAGTCAAGTATCTTTTTCATTAACAAAGACAAACAGGGGTTATAAGACAGAATAAGGATTTGTCATCTTCATCGTGATATATTTGTTATTCTTCTCCTCAACAACATAAATTTAAAGTCAGGAGAGTGAGAAAATCATGCTGAAATTTATAGAGAGAAAAAAGGCCAAGAATACTTGACCATGTATTCATCACCTCGTTTTATTTGATGCGTGTAATCTGCCATGGATTCAATGAAGTGCAGTCTATTTTTTGCTTAGTTAGATTTAACATACAAATTTGAATCAGAGTTATTTTAAACAATCTTTTTTTCCCATATGACCATAAGTTGCACATGCTTGAACAACCTCGACCAGCATGTGAGTTCTGTTCCATGCATTCAGCCCTATGGATTTTTTTAACATTATATCTAATTTTGGATATACATACTAACTAGGATCCACGATGTTGAACAGAAAAGTAAAAAAAAAAGGGCTCATTGCTGGTTATGATATTTATGATCTTTTTGAAAACAACCATACAAATGCGGATTGGAAACCTCCACTCTCTGACACAATTAACCAAGAAGCCACACAAACTTCTCCTGTGTCAGTATCTATTGCAAAAAGAGGCAAGAAGAGAGGGAGGAGTGAGGATGCTTTGACTAGAGATGTATCCTTTGCAATTAAGGATCTTGGTAAGGATTATAGAAGCACCGGTGACAAAATAGAAAGGTTGATTAATTGCTTTGAATCTCAATCTGAGGGAGTTAGCAAAAAAACATTTGTTGGGCAAGAGTTAAAAAAATTTGAAGTGCTTACAGTTGAACAGAGGGTAAACCTTGCATGCATAATATACAAGGATCCCACCATAATGGAAATTTTTCTGGAAGGAGGTGAGGAAGAAAGGCAGTTTGTGGTGGCATATTTACTTAGTAAAAATTAAGATAGTGTGCAGCTCACTTTTTGGAGGACTCCTGGTTATATGGGTCATTTTGAATCATATGTGCTGAATGATTTATATATATAATTATGTGTGAAGCAACTATTATGAAGGATTTGTATCTTTTTGGAAGTAAGTCACTGATCAATTGCATATACTGCCACACGAAGATTAGGACATAGGCAACATGACAACTGTTTTGGAGATACATAATCACTGACAGTACAGATAGCATAGATCCTCATTTTGTTTTTAAATCACAGACATACAGATAGTTGGAGGGATCTTTTTGCAACCAAAAGGGAAGACATTGTTGTTAGCACTTTCTGGAAGGTATATAATGCATGTTGTGTTATATTGAAATTTCACTTCTGTTCAAAGAAAGCTGTGAGCTCCTACATACTATAGGTATTTACTTTGGAAGTGGAAGGTAAACTCTGTACTATTATTCAAATAAAAATGTCAATATTTGTTATGAAGACTGCGTTTCTGTATGGGCACATGTATCTTGTGTTGCTTATTATTAATTTTGCTTCTCACCAGAAACACAATTGTTGTTTTGCTTATTAAGTTGATGGCATATACTAATTGTTGTTTTGTTGCTTCTCACATGTAGCTGTCAATACTCGTGGGATAGGCATTGTTTGCGATCCATCAACATCAAGCTTTGTTGGTTACTAGGATGTAAGATGGAAACAAACAAAGCACCTGTCTTCCTCAAGGATAGATCAACCTTACAACTATCGAAACCATTGCATAGTACTGTATAATATGTGAATCTGTATATCAATATATGATGTACTGTATGGGACATGTGTAATATATTTGGTCCAAGATATGCGTACTTGTGCTTAGGATTTTAAGTTTGTCAATTCTGTATGTACTAAGGCTATAGATGCCAATGGGTTATCTGTATGTTTGTGTATCTAAACTTGTACTGTAACATATATATGGTACATGAATGATATTTAAATAGACTTGCAGTTCATTATGACCTTCTGTATGGGCACCATTTTCATGACATCTCAATTTTTAACATTATGATTTGGAACAAGCAATGGTGACCCCAAAGGAGATATCAACTGACACGGGCCTTAAGGAATGACAACTGACATGATTTAAAACCTTTTATTCCATTCAACATTCACAGGAAATGAACAATTACAATGCCATAACATGCTTTTTTAGAAGCAAAAATCCTCAAAGCAGGTTTTCAAAGGAGGGTCTTTTATTTTCATTATCCAGTCACCATCACTGTAGTTTCCTTTCTTTGCTTGTCTACGATCCCACTCTAATGCAGCTTTCTGCTTGGACCTAAGCAAACAGAACTTCTGTAAGTTTTCTGGCATGGCATCATGCACCTTCTACCATGTTGCTGTAGTTCCACTCATTATATGCCTCTGGTTCAGCTTGTGGATTCCTCATTCTTGGGCATGTATGAATCTTCCATCCAGCAGCTGCCAAGCTTATCCTTGTTGGTAGTCACTAATTGTTTCATCAACAAGAATCACAAGATCTCGTGTTGCACCAGCCATCACTCTGTATTCTGAGCTGCAGTAATGGCAACCAAAACATATATGTGGGAATACATCAAGATTAAAATATACTAACCAAAAATGAATTTTATTGTTAAAATATACCACATGGTAGGATTCAATTAATTTAAAAGTCCATGGATTCTCTGACATTAAGCACCAGATTTATTTAGACACCGGATATATTAGTGTTTCAAACAAAA
This sequence comes from Gastrolobium villosum, assembly GCA_032173675.1. NCBI lineage: Eukaryota > Viridiplantae > Streptophyta > Magnoliopsida > Fabales > Fabaceae > Gastrolobium > Gastrolobium villosum. The sequence continues at coordinate 164,875 of JAVKPL010009483.1, forward strand.
CAGTAATAGGTGACCTAATTGCAAGTATGTGTACATCATGCTCCTCTGTTGGATTTTTTTTGTTTGTTTGAAAACAACTAGAAGAAAATGGACTACCGCACTAACATCTGGAGACTTATACTGAACAATTGCATAAATAACAAGATGTTAACAAGAATTTGGGGAAAAAGAAAAAAGAGAAAGAAAGTAAAAGTGGGGTTATTTTTGTAAAATAACCCCACATTCCCACTACTTTTCACAGTTAACCAAACATCAAGTCAGTAAACTAACTCAAATATTTCTCCCGTACCAAACGCCCCTAAGTGTTTTCATGAGTTTTAACTATAACCTCCCTCTGCTTTTGAGTTTTTATTATAGAATTTTTTTCTACCACACTCGTATAAAAATAAATGAATCCCATTATAATGACAAGAGAGAGAGAAAAAGTTATTGAGATATAATACCCACTTATTTTTATATAAATCCCATAAGAAAATTACGATTTTTTTCCCTTTAAATCTTTCTAAAAATCTCTCAATACAAAACTTTCATTTAATAATATTTCATCAAAAAAATTCAAAATCTTATAATTATCATAGTTATTTAATAATTAATTTCTCTCAATCAAATAATCATTAATATCACACAATAATATTATTTAACTTATATTATAGGATAATAAAGGACATATTATTTCTAATGTGATATGAGACAAATTGTCTCATTAACATATAAAAAAGTAAAAGAAACCCACTAAAGAGAAAAAGAAAAAGAAAATAAACAGATCCCACCCATTTTTTTATGTGTTAAATGAGATAAATTGTCAGATATGGGAAATAATATTCCATTGCCTATTCCTTTATGAAAATATATAATATTAAACAATTACCCCTTCCCTTAAAGCCATGGCCATGGTGGGCCGATGGCCAATAATTTGTGATACCAAGTTAAAAAAAAAAATTATTGATAAAATTATCTATTACATATGTATAATTGCTCTCTATTTAAAGAGACTACATAACTTAACGGACTAAAATTCAAAGAAGATTCTAGAATGGAAATAAATAAATAAAAAAATATAATTATTTACCACAATCCCTCGAGTTGAGAAATAGATATTTATCATTTTCAGCTTGCTAATAAGCTATTGAACCCGCTACCAAGCTTCTCTTTGATAAAATGGCAGTCGACTTCAATGTGCTTAATCCGATCATGTTGAACTAGATTATAACTATACAAATGACGAATTTATTATCACAAAACGCAGCTTTATAGGTCCTTCACATCTTATTTTAAGATCTTATAATAAGTTTTACCAGATATAACTTATTATAGTTATCGGGAGGGGTTATACTGATAAATTTTTTTTCTTACAAACTACACTAAGTCTGATCATTCATACTTCAATCAAGAGTGTTTGAGTAGTAAGATTTAGTGTACTTTGTAAAAAAAAATAAAATTGTTCATATAACCCTCTCTATAGTTGTAACTGTAAAATTATTTTTTGTCTCTCTGCTAAGTCAACGGACAAAATCAAGGAGAGAGAAAAAAGAAAGACATTTTATTAACAATAGAAAAACAAAACCTTTTAATTATACATGATTAGTTCATGACTTTTTTTTTTGTACCACTATGCAAATTACCTATGCCGCTGTTCGTTACTCTGTTTTGATGTTCGTTCTTCTTTGCCTTTCTCGATTGTATTACGTCATTCCAGTCTCACTTTGGTTTATTTCCTCACGTGTCCACAACTAATGCACGTAATACTCACACACACCCATGAAAGCATCGGGTTCTCCATAATTAAAAGAGAATATTGAATTCATGATGTTGGAAGGGTCTTTCAAAGAGACTTAATTCAACATGTCATGATGAAAAAGACCCATTTGAACAGGTTGTTCTGACTAAAATATGCATTATTTGACTCAAAAATCAACGGAAGAAAAAAACGTTACTAAGGATAGAGCAGTATGCTTCTCATCATCGGTCCAACAACGGACTTGGAAATGTAGAACAGAAAATATTTCCAATCGGTTACTTGCCGTAGTTTTTGTTTGTTGTCTGGCTCCTATTCGTCAAGTGGAGGAAAAGAATTACAAAACTAGTTCTGATACTAATATTTCTTGACCTCTTATCTAAATTTGGGTCAATAATTGTTTTTTGAGAAAAGAAATTGTCATGTAATAATATTCAATTAATGGCATCCAATTACTAAAAGGCTGTTAAAATTCAATTACATCTTAGAACCTCTGCCCAAACAATTTGAAAGTTTTCTTATGCCTGTAGCCCAGGGGTGGCAACACAAGTTTTGACATGGGGTTAAATTTTATACGGTCCGTCAAAACACATAATACCATGATGGGTCAAACGAGTTATGTAATTGTGATCCGTTTTTTTTCCGTGTCGGGTCATGTGTCAACCTGCGGGTCAACGTGTCAACCCGCACAGTGTCATTTTTTTAATTTTCAATTAAATATTTTATTATATTATTATTTTTATTCATTTATATATTGATATATATAGTCATTGTTTAGTATAGAAAAGAATAGAAGGAACTAAAAATCTCAAAAAGTAGAAGCTAATCTATTTTTATTTTTTTATTGTTTTTAATTTATTTATTTCAGAAAATCTCACTTTTTTTAAATTTTAAATTTTGCGGGTAGTGTCGTGTTGACCCGTGACCCGCAGCGGGTCGTGTCAGGGTTCGTGTTTTGTGATCCGTTTACAAAACGGGTCGTGTCAGGATCGTGTCAAATAGTGTACGAGTCGAAAACGTGCCGTGTCGTGTTGTGTCGAGTTGACCCGTATTGCCACCCCTACTGTAGCTTATAGTTCTAGTAAATTTTAGAGATGTAGTTAAATTTTATGAGTACCAAATACAATAATACCATGATAAATCAAACTCAACATAAGTGTTTGTTAGTTGTACGAATAAGGAGTTCACACACTTTTACAAATCATTTCATCAATAATAATTGAGAAAAATGTTTCAGCACACACCAGAATTCTACATTTCCAAAAATAACGTCGTTTTGGTATTGAAATATTAAAAATTATAATTTTAAATAGTATTATAACCCTAAAATAAATTAAAATTACAAAAAATAATTCGATTTTTCACACAAAACATCGTTTTGGGCTCCTTATCTACATTAGTTACATAAAATAATCATTATATAGATGATGTTCAATTTAAAAACTGAGTTTGTGCCACCTTCGAAGAATCACTTGCAGAAACTCCAACAGACAATTCAAGGGGAAATGCTTGGAATGTTGTTAGCCTCCAGATGAGACAAACCCATACCAAAGTATACAATTCAACTACGTAAATTGATCTTGGCATAGGTTGGCCAAAGTAAGCATGCATACCAAGATTCATGAGGCACACACCAGAATTTTAGGTGTCCAGGTGTCCTCCCTGTACTCTATGAATTCCTATAAATACCACTCACCTATATTCTAAATCTGCACACACAAACAAATTAAGATTACACGGAGGTACAAGAGAAAGAAAAAGGAGTGAGAAATGGAGAACTTCCCCGTGATCAACTTGGAGAATCTCAATGGTGAGGAGAGGAAGGCTATCCTCGAGAAAATTAAAGATGCTTGCGAGAACTGGGGATTTTTTGAGGTACCTCGACGAATCTGATAACAAAAGCTTTGTCATATTCGAATATATTGTCGATTTGCAATATATATATATATATATATATATATATATATATATATATATATATATATATGTTGCTTTCCTAATTTTAGTTGGTGAATCATGGAATAATACCCCATGAACTTTTGGATACCGTGGAAAGGTTAAGAAAATAGCATTTTAAAAAATGCATGGAGCAGAGGTTCAAAGAGGCAGTGGCATGCAAGGGCTTAGAGGGTGTCCAAGCTGAAGTAAAGGACATGGACTGGGAGAGCACCTTCTTCTTGCGCCATCTCCCACAGTCCAATATATATATATATATATATATATAGTATATATATATAGATATGTATATATTATATATGTATATATATATATATATATATATATATGTTCATGGTATATACATATATATATATATATGTGTGTGTGAAGTTGATAATTTGATACATGTCAATGTCTACATGCACAAGACATAAGTCTGAACTAGATGTGGTAATGATGCAGGAGGGCAATGAAGGAATTTGCAGAGAGATTAGAGAAACTGGCAGAGGAGCTGCTGGACATGTTATGTGAAAATCTTGGATTAGAGAAGGGATACCTCAAGAAGGCCTTTTGTGGATCGCAGGGTCCAAGTTTTGGCACAAAGGTTGCAAACTACCCTGCGTGCCCGAAACCAGAGCTGGTGAAGGGTCTTCGTGCCCATACGGATGCGGGTGGGATTATCCTTCTCTTGCAAGATGACAAAGTCTGTGGCCTGCAGCTTCTCAAAGATGGCCACTGGGTGGATGTGCCCCCAATGCGCCATTCCATTGTTGTTAACCTTGGTGACCAGCTTGAGGTAATTCCTTTCTTTTATTTGACTAATATATATGTCTATAATGCAGAACTCATCTATTGTGGTTATGATTCTTATCCAACATTTTTGGTAATACAGGTAATTAGCAATGGGAAATACAAGAGTGTGGAGCATCGTGTGATTGCTCAAACTGATGGGACCAGAATGTCCGTAGCCTCATTCTACAACCCTGGTGGTGATGCTGTTATCTACCCTGCACCAGCATTGTTGGAGGGAAAGGCAGAGGAGATAGACCAAGCATACCCTAAATTTGTGTTTGAGGATTACATGAAGCTCTATGCTAAGCTGAAGTTCCAAGCAAAGGAGCCAAGATTTCAAGCAATCAAGGCAGTGAACTCATACTAGTTTAATGCGCATGCTGGATAATGTAGTATCCTAATACAAAATAAACAATTGATTCGGTTGTCGTAGTTGGACTCTATCATGTATTTCTGACCACATCTCGTTATATGATTATTACATATATGCAATAATACTATACTGATTTGTCATTTACAATAAGAATATGCACAAACATCTCTGCTTAAACACAAACGTAACACCATAACCAACACCAACAAAAAATTAAAGCAACAAATCAAAAGATTTGCCAAAGCTCATAATGTGATTATTACACTCACCAACTGAGTTGAAATCAAAATTTTACATCGAAAATATGCAGAAATCTCTCTGCTTAAAAACAAACTCAACCGCAAAAGAAAAATACAACAAATCAAAAGCTTTGTCAAATCACATAATATGATTAATACATGAATCCAACACCACACGGATTAAAGTGCTGTTCCATCAATGATACGGAAGAATCCCCTATAAATTGTCGCCTTTATCACTTGCCACTGGCACCTTAGTTAAAATAGCTGTTATAAGATCAAAGTATAGTGGAAACTGTGCTACGGCATAGAAAGTCACGGGCAAGCAAGTGGCTCCATAAATGGGGAATAGTATGTTCTTGAATTTGTGACTAACAAGAAAGAAATGGCCGGTGCAGAAAGAAACAAACATTGAAGCAATGGATATGAAAAGAGAACTCAAACCGAGAAGAAGTTTCAGTGGCAAATCCCTGCGAAAATCTTTGGCTTGTTTACGAGAAGTAAGTATAGAAAGGAACATTATGAGTCCGGTGACGGAGAAGCAAAGTCCGATTAATGAAGAAATAGCGAATACATCGAATGCAGGCTTTCCTTCTAATATAGGCATACCTGTTTCATCGTTGGTTCCACCAGGTACAGCGCTGGCTGTGGCAAAGGAAACACCAGCAACCAGCGCAGCCACAACAGAACAAGATTCAGATGTGTCCTTAAGCCAGTCACTACTCTCTTTTATAAGATCTTTATGTGTTTCTGTGAAGATTTCCCCTGCTGCTTTCCCTTTTTTATTGCTTCTAAAATAGAAGTGTTGCGGCACAAGGCTTTTTATATACTGCTCCAAGGTAAAATAAAGAATCAATATATGTATATAAACTTTTTTTTTTTTTTGGATATTATTAGTTGACTAGTCTAATTCGAGTAGGACGTAGATAATAAAACTCTCCCAACTACTCGTTAAGCTGGAACAACCTAGTTGATCCTCGTGCTTAGAGGTATATATATGTATATAATATATGCATGGTTACGATAATAATTTTAAAACTAAATTAGGAAAAAGAGATTTAATTTTCTGTATGAGAATTCAATTCTCTTGTTATGACTCAACTAGCGGTGGACTACATATTTATTAAAAAGAGAAAAAGAAAAGAAAAGATTTGTATGCAAATCGAAAATCACAACATGAAAATTGAATTTTGATGCAACATGAAAAAAGAATTTTGATGCAACATGAGAAAATATTTTCCTACGAAAAATTATATATATATATATTTCGTATGTACCTGAAACCATTTTATATCCCACATCATTTGTAAGGCAGAACCAGCTATCTGCCAAGGCTTATCGCCGCCGAGTGCATGTGCTGCCAAATGCAACATGGTGTTCTCGGTTTCATCCACTGCAAGAATTAAGTTATTCCAAACTTCTGGTTTTGATTGCATTCTCATTCTCAAAGCCTCAACAACAAGGGGTTGTCTGTTCACTACTGCGACCAACAATACATTTTCTTTATTTGAGTTAGTGTTATGAATGGCACTTGGTATTCGACGTAGAATTTCGTTCACCATCTCAACTATGCCATTTCTTGCTGCAACCAAAAATGCTGTCTCCTTTAAGTCCTCTTTCTCAGTTTCCTTGGCACCATCTTTTTCTGTTTCCTCCTTTGCGTCCCTTGGATTTGGAGTTTCTCTTTTGCCAGCGAACTCTGGTTCTTTTTCTTCTTCCGGCCACTCCAATCTGCTGGTTTCACCTGATCGCACCAACTCAAATAAGGTAAGGTTCATCTTCTTAAAACTAAAGAGCACACGAGTCAAATAAGAAACTTAAAGAAATAAATTTGGAAAAGAAAGAAAGATATTGAATTAGGAATATATTTATTATAATTGAAATGAATGGAATACACACGAGCACAAAAGAAATTGGCAATTTGGCACACCCAACTTTAATTTTTTTTTTTTTTGGTGGTTTGGTCTAATTTGATAAGTTTTTACAAGATTTAAGATGGAAATGAAATGATCATAAAGTTGTACCGTAAAAATAATATTTAAAATAAAGTTAACTTTTAAAGGATAAAAAGACTCTCTCTTTCTTTATCTATCTCTTCTCTCTCTCTTACAATGACACAATTTTACATCCTTTAAAATGATACACACTTTACCCTTCAAATAAAGTTAAAGGATAAAAAGATTTTTTTTTTTTGTATAACCTGTCTTCCAATCTAGACCCCAAGAATTTTTTAAGTTCTTCCGATCACCTTGTCCTCTTGCCCCCAAAAATTCTTTGGATTTGAAACCCAAGCAAACTCTTGAAAGTTCAGTTGCCAACTAAGCTATCCTTAAATCGAATAAAAAAGATTGCCAATTGATCTATCTTTGAGGTTGATAAAAAGGAATTTTTACTATAATAATTTTAGGTTTAACTTTTTATATTTCTTCTTTATAATGAAACATAATTTTTACATAAATTGATTATTAAAAATCACAGTAAATTACGTAAATGTTTTCACAAAATTAGCTTAATTAAGACTTCACAATTACCCTTGTTGATTTTTCTAAATGCATCATCATCAATATGGTGGTGTACTCTCATCATGACAACTAAAGAAGTACATAGTCTCATTTGAGTTGAAAGTTAAAATGAGGATACTCCTGTCGTAAGAACCAAGAACAACAAAAATTTGTATTTGTTTGTTAAATGTTAAAAAATTCATATACCACAACAGCTGAAATTTTACTTTTTGTCCTTTAATAATAATTTTTTCTTTTCTTTTTACCATATAACTATATATTTTTTCTATCAAATCTTTATTTTAAATGACACAACTTATGTAATTTCACTCTTATAAAAAGGTGGGACCTATATCTTTATATTTTTTGTCAACTCTCTCCTCCTTTATCTATCTCTTTCTCTGACACACAATTTTACATCCTTTAAAATGATACACATTTTTTCTTTTTAAAAATCACAAAATTTGTCTCATTCTAAAGAAAAGAAAATCCGGTAGGACGAACTAATTATGCACTTATGTCCGCGGGGCATGTGACCATGATATGTCATAGCAGGAAATTCCATTAATATTTTTAACTGTGTTGGTGGTGGGGACAAATTTGTTAGGTTCAAACAAAATTGAGACAAAAATGAAAGAAAACATAACTGTGAGATGAAAATGGAATTTAGATTAAAATTAAGGAGAAAAAATAATTTTTGTCAAAATCAGTTACGTACCACTTAGCTCTTAAATGGCAGTGAAAGATAAATCTAAGCTCTGTGTTACGTACGAGTTATTAAAAATGTTGTTCAGATTCCTAAACTGCCGAACGACCAATGGAATATAATATATATTTCAAACGTACCTTGTTTCAATCGGTCATAAACAGAAAAGAAGTCTTCTTCAACTGCCCTATCAGTTGGTCGACCCCCGCTTCCCGTGAATGCCGCATAAGGTCTTTGCATTAGTGCTTTCAGGAGTTGACCACTCCATTGGTGTTTCTTCTTCTTCTTTTTCACCTCTTTTAAAGCTTAAAAAAGTAGATGAATTGAAACAATTAAGGAGCATTACAATTAGAGCGTAAAAACAGGCTCGACTCGGCGTGCCAACACGTTAAACATGATGGAGTGGACCGAGTTTTTTTAACCTATTTCAAAAGGGAATAGGGCGGGGTGGACTCATTTTTTGACGGGTTGATGGCGGGCGAGTCAGTGTAAAATAAGCTCGGACTGACGGGCTGACAGGCCGAGTTTTTCAGTCCACTTTCAAAAGCAGTACGGGACGGGCTGACTCATTTTTTGGCAGGTTGATGGCGGGATAGGATGGGGCGGGGCAGGGCGGGCCGCCACCTCTAATTACAATATTAATCGTGTTAAACCATCTAGTAACTAGCAATTAAGCAATAACTGATCAAGAATCAATTAAACATATAGAACACATACCCACTCCTGAAAGGCCAAGACTATGTACGTATGCAGACTTGATAAAATGATGAAAGGTTGCATAATTTGGTGGAAGAAATCCAACCTCAACATCATCTCCATCTTTCTTGTCATTCTCTTTATTGTTTGATTGCTTTTCTGTGTCATGCTCATTCTTTCCCCGCACTGACCAAAGAAACTAGTCTTATAAAAATGCATGGGAAAATAAATTCTATCAGTGAGAAATAAATTTTAAATAGTATGAGAATCCATTGCACGTACCAAGTAGAGCAGCAGCACTGAACAGAGTAAAACACAATGTAGAAAACAATTTAGAAAAGAAGTCATATAAAATGGCGTAGAAGTCATATAAGGTGGTGTAGTTCTTTGGGAATATCATTTTATCAGATTTTGGAGGGCGTTCCATCTTTCTCAAAGTCGACTTCATCGTTCTCTCAACTTCAAGTGGTTCTACAAGTGTACCTTTGGCAAGAAATAAAAAAAAAATATAAAAATAGTATAGAATATAGAATTTATACAGTCGGTCACTGTACTTTAAGTTGATGATTTATCACTGGGAATTGAATGTCCATATTCTTAAATTTAAAAGGTTTCTACCTTAGATTATTGATTGAAACACAATATTCCTTACAATTTTTCAAAAAATTAATAACACGTGTGAATGTAGTTGTCTTAGTTCTCTGAATATAATAACCACGCACCTTATTTTTTACCCATACGCTCTGCATATCTTTCTTTTATGAGAGAGAATAAAAAATGAAGAGTAAAATAGGTATTTAAAAAAGTGCAATGCTTTTCTTATGTTATTGGAGATGAGAAAATTCTCTTACATACTCAAATTCATGATGAGACCCACACATAAAAAATAAAGAAGATAAAAAAAATTATTGAACGTAAAACGAATTCTCACTAACATGAGAAAAGAATTCTCTTACAACATAAGAATTCTTTTTCGCATGTATATTACTTACAATGGTAAAGGATTTTCTTCCACCATGAAAGGTTGTTTGCACTTGGGAAGGCCGACGGCCTAGTGGCAAGGACTTTGAGGGGAGTGGATTCCTTTTTATTGGGATGTGTGCTCAGGAAATCATAATAATGCACTATGATCACTGCCAAATCTGTTGATTCAATCATTAATGCATTAATAATTTTACAATTAATTACAAAAGAAATAAATAAATAAACTAAATATAAAATAAAATATGGCGGGAGGAAAGGTTTGTTACCGAAATATTCTCTACTGATAGCGGAGTGAAGAATACTATCCCCATTCTTTCGTACAAGATCTTGCAAAGTGATGGTATTTCTTGAAATGTCAGAGAGGTATGCAAAGGCTTGTTTTCGCCAGTTGATAGCAGCTAGAAAGAGAGGTGTCTCCCCTTGTTTGTTTCTGCGACGCAGCAAATATATCCTCTGTTTAGCTGTTCCCATAATGCACTTGCATATTCTCGCGAAACCCCTTGACGCTGCAACGTGCAGAGGTGTATCCCCTCTTTCGTTCTCCATTTCCAGTGCCTTCTTCTTTCCACTCTGTGGGCCCTGCTGCTGCTGCTGCTGCTCTCTCACAGCATCATCTTCTTCGTCCATTTCTTTCACAACATCTTCTTCGTCAATTTCTTTCGTTATAATTGCATTGACGAGCTCTTTCACAACATCTTCTTCGTCCAAATCTACCGCCACATGCAATGCAGTGCCCGCGGAATCGCTGATCATTGCAGTGTGAGCCTCTGGGAATTTATAGTACATAGCAATAACCTTATCCCATTTTCCTTCAAATGCATACTCAGCTATATAATCATTGACTTCACCTGGTGAAATGAAGGGCAATATTTCGTCGCCAAAACTAGGCATCTTAATTAGTAGTCAAAGTGGAAATTGAACAAGACTTTAAATGTGGAATGTATATAGTCATTTTGGTTGCATGCATTTTTATAGCATAGAATCTGATACGTCACAACACTGTTCCCAATTGTGATCACTTTATCTAGATGACACGGGAAGAATAATTAAATTAGAATGATCTTCGAGGCAGTGAGAATGAAGATAGAAAAATAAAACGTTACTTTGCTTGTTTTCATTCGCTATCTATCATTATCATGTATCTTCGGATTTGTCATCTTTCTCGCTTTTTCACTGTGACCGAACAAAACGGGGTTAAAAGAGAAAAAGCAGGTTATATATGTTTATGTTTCATGTCGCAGCCAATGATTCGGTCCTTGCGTTGCGTGTTACTTACATATTACCTTTTGAAAGGAAAATTATTGGAAATTAAAATACGACTTTTAAGTGGACACGAAGGTTGAAATTTTTTCAAACAATTAATGTGGTAATTTCATAAATAAAATAACCCATAAGCTTATTGCTTTTAAATTAAGATATGATCTGTGAAACGTAATATTAATATTGTCCTTTCTTTTTTTCTTTTTCTTTTTTTTGGTATCGTTGCATTCTTTTTCTTTTAATTATAGGAATGTTGATATATTTCTCTTATAAGTTTTGGGTTCTCCTAATTCTATAACAATTTTCACACCTGATTTTGCATACTTTTATTTTACAATTATTACATTTTTTAACCAGAGAGAGAGAGAGAGAAAATGTCAGAAATCAGAATATGCGTGTTTCTTAATTTTATTATAAAAGACACATTTTTGCAAAGCAAAATATATGATATTTTTTTTAATTTTAGATTCTGTTATTATTTTTCTATTATTTACATATGATTTTAGAAAGATTTTTTGATACATTTGATGTAAGATCATTTCCTTACACTAGTCATATCAGTTATTTAAGTTATTAATGAGAGGAAAACTTATAATAACTTTTTGCTAAACTAATTAATTATTGTTCACATTAGCCTTATAATACAATTTTTTTATAATTTCTTTTTTGGTTACTTTTTCTTCTCAAGAAAAAAGCGCTAAAATTGCTTCGGAAGTTTTAAATTTTTTAGAAAATATTATTTAATTATCTGGAAAAATTTAAACATTTTTAAAATTAAATATTTATTCATTTAAATAAAAGAATCAACTGTGTACTGTATGTATTAATTATTAAATATTGAAGAACGACAAGTAAAAGGATTCAGTCTTGCATAACTAAATAAACTTTCAAAAAAATTATACTCGCGCAAGAAAATGACGTAAAAATCAGATAACAGAATTTTCATGTACAAATTTTAATTCTTATAGCACAAAATTTCATAATAAACTGCTAAGCCTTTTTATCATCGTGTTTCTTGCGGCATTTCCGTATCTCAGTGCTTTTTCAAAGGGCACGCCAAATTAAAGCAACATTCTTTTCTTCCTTTTCTTTTTCTTTTTCTTTTTCATATATTTATTTTGCTTAATTGTAATTGAAAGAAATAAAAAAAAAAGTGGGCAGAAAAAAATTTTATTCATGGGAATCATGATTTCTGAAAAGATGTGGGGAAAAGAATTTCTTGATTTTAGGCCAAAATATTTGGTCGAATGTTGACTCAAATTTCTTGATTCTATATTTGTTGATTGTCAATAATTCATGTGCATGCTGACTAATTTTATAAAACTAACCTTTGGTGAATCCAAATTTCTCAAACAAATTTGACCATTATCAAATCAATTTCGTTGTCGTTAAAGGTGCCGTGAAAAGAAAGAGATGAACCTACAATTTTGTGATGAAGAGAGTATCATAGATATGATTTTAACAAGAGGAAGTATTTTAGTTATGAAAATATTAAAGCAGGGATATTTATGTCCTATAAATTATGTAAAAAAATTCACTATGTGGGAATCTAAGAATATCACCTACCTAATGGTATTATTTAATGAAATTCTTATTCATAATTTTAATTCACATTGATATTTTATAAATTACTAGAAATGTGCATGACAATAATCCGAGAATCAAATTTTTGTATTTCTGTTTACAGAAACAGAAATGAATAGAAATAACGTAAAACCAATGTTTCTTTTTGTTGATGGGATGAATTGGTTTAATTTTCGTGTTGCGAAAATATAAAAGGAAACAAAAAAAATTGTTTATCCGCTCCGGGGCACAGAAAGATAATTTTCTATTTTTCTTTTTTCATTCGTCATTCTCAATCTTTTATCTAAAAAAAAAATGACGCCTCCTGCTCCGTCAACGCTATTGTTGTTCGTCGGAGCTTGGTCGAAGTCCACTGCCTTCTACACTGTCGGTCCAGCCTCACCGCCGAGCAAGAAATTATGGTTTGAATCTTCGAACCCTAACTCTATTTTGCTTTCAACTTTCGCCCATTTAATAATTATGCGGTCCATGTTTTTATGCAGCTGAAAAATCAGTACTAGAAAGTGTGATTATTTATTTTGATTTTCATGAATATTACTTCGAAATGAAATAAATAATATTTATTTTGATTTTTGTGCAAAAAACACATCTTTAGTCTGTTCAACTCTTTGCAGGGAAGGTATATTTTAGCCTTTGTTGTAAAAAAAAACTACACAATAAAATATTATAATTTTTTAGATAATTTTTTTAAGGGTTTTATAATTATCATGGCGAAGGAAAATTGAAATCTCATGTTGTATAAATAAAAAACATGTGTGATCCATGTGTTAGAAAAAAAATTATATGTAAGACCCATGTCAGCATAGAAATCGAAGGATGTGTAGGAAAATTGTAATTCTCATGTTGAATGAGAATTATAATTTTTTTTAAATATGAAATGTTGACATTTTAGTTAGAATCTATTGCAATTTGTTATTTCATAAAGTAGATGAAATCTAAAACTAAAAGTAAAGAAATAGATTTATATTATCTTATCAAACATAATTTATTCTTGGAATAAAATAAGGGTTTTATAATTCTACAACACTTTGTTACTTGTTTTGATATTCTAACATGATATGATTTTAATTTTTATTATTATTTCTGGATTGAAAGATGCATATTTATATGTAGATTATTAAACCTTCTTGGATTTCTGTGCAGATTTTTAATGTGCACACAAAAAATATGTGTTTTTACACATTTAATTTTTTTATATTTTTTATATTTTTATATTTTTTTTATTTTGGGTCCCACATGCTTTTAATCTCTATAACATGAAATTTTAATTCTAATGTTACATGAAAATTATCAAACATAAACCATAAAACAAAATAAGTTAACAAAGGTAATTTTGATCCTCACAGCTCTCCAAGTCACAAAATTAGAAAAAATTATTTTACCTCAAAATCAGTATCAGAGAACAAAATGATTATCATGTATAATGATTCTCAATATGCGTTCCTTGAAAATATAAAGTTTATCCCTTTACCAAACGATCGTGTTCAAAAGAATTAATAAGCATCACTCTTGCAAACGAAAGTCTTGTGACGAGACATCAGTTTGAATGTTAATTAAATAGATAAGGATGTATTTAAAAAAGGATTAAATTATTTTTTTGGGAAATCTTTAAAAACATAAAAAAAAGTATTAATTTTTAAATTTAAAAAGAGCAATATTAAACAAAGGCTATTTATGATTTTAAAAGTATTAATAACACGATTTGATTTCCACCCATTCTTTTTACTTTTCCCCTGTTGTCCAATCAACTGGTCAAGTGGTCAAAGAAACGAACATTTAAGATTTGCCCCTTTGATTTTAACTTTTGAAAATGTTATTGTCACACTCTCTGAAGAGTCTGAACAACACAATTTTTTTACCACCCGCCTTTGGAATTAAATTTTATATAAAATTATTAAAATAAAAAATATTAAAAATGTTGTAAAAGTATATTAATGATTTTAATTTTTTTGCTGAATGATTTTAATATATATATACATACATATATATATATATACATACATACAGGAAAAAATATTTCTCAAACTACTTGAGATAAGTTTATCACCTGCTATCCAAAATTACGTCGTTTTGATTGTTTATTTTCTTATATTTATTGATTCTCATTTGAATGATTATGATTCCTCTTTTCTCTCTCTTCTTTTATCACTATTGATCCATTTTTATACGGTTATAATTTAATAGCCGGATATAAAATTATCTTCGACAACTTAAGAAATGATAATCTCATATATATAATATTAAAAAAAATCAAACACATACTCTTAACGCTACCTGGAATCTCAGTTCCCAAAGATGGCACTACGACTATCATATATATTTTTAACATTAGTTCCATATGCAATTTCAGGAAAGATCATAAAAATTATATACTTATTAATTTAAAATCTGTACATCCGCATATTAAATTTAATTCACTATCGTATGAGCATATTATTAAAAAACTAAAATTCTTAAGTAATAATTACAATGGTTAAACATTTTTTATAATTCAATGTTGTGATAATATTAAACAGATTCTACTATAAAAATATATGAAAATTAAACTCATATTTAAATGTCTATAATATATACCACATTTTGTATAATTTGGCACAACGCACCCAAAATATATTGAAATTCTCAATTTGTCAAATTAATCATGAGCTTATACAATGAGCTCCACAATTCAACATAATGACAAAATTAAGATTATTGAACAGAAATTTACCAAAATAGGAAAAAATGGCCTCTTTTTTTTTTTGGAAATATTGATTTGAGGTGGGTACCAGAATTAAGGCTGCTTTTAAACTCCTTCAGAAGACGGCATTAAGATGATCGAATACATGTTCTCATCCCTATCTGTTTAGTTTCCTGGTGCCGACTGAATTATTATCATTTAGTAAAAAAATTGGCGTTATTTAATATTACAAATACAATAATATTATTCTTACACATTTTTCATAATTTTACTTTACACTTATTTTTATGAAAAAACACAAAAGAGGAAAATTCACTTTTTCTTTCTTTCTTTTGTCTATTTTTTTTTTTTTATAATTCTCATTCAACATGAGAATTCAAGTTTTCCTACTCACTCTTTGATTTCTGTGCTGACTTCTACATATAATGTTTTCTAACACATGGGTCTCACATGCTTTTTATCTCTGCAACATGAGAATTAAATTCTCATTCAACATGAAAAAATCAAACTTTTTTTTTCATAAAAGAAATGCCTATACAATAGACGTAACTACGTAAAGTATGAAATGTTAGAGTAACACTATTGATTACCAATATTCTAGTGGATTTGCACCAACCAAATGTTTGGCTTTTCTTGTATGCACGTGGATATGCTTGCTCTATTTGGTCCAAGCGAAAAATATATATCAGCCCTGTCGAAATAGAACAAGAGATAAAAGCAAAAGGCATACATTTCATGTTCATGATAATGGCAGAAATTAAATAGCAACCATTCATGCACCAGCCATTTCTTCTGGACCAAATTAAAAGAAAAGAAAAAAAAAGGTCACTTCGTTTGGATATTTCATCTGATTCATGTGTTTCACAACCGAAAAATACACCAATTTATTTACGGGCTTTGTTTTTCTCATGTTGCATGAGAAAACAAACTTTTCCTGCACACACCATAAAAAAGTGTACAACTTATTTTTTTGTTTTCTTTTTGTTTTTTTAAATAGATGGATCTCACACGGATGTATCTAATTTTCCCTTTATTTATGTACGTAATTCGGTTTCGATTAAAATCGATTGGCAAAAGCTTTTAAAATATATCAACTAACTAAATAAACGTGATAGGGAACGATTGCCACGTTTGTTGAATAAAGCCAGAGCCTTATATGTTCTTCTACAACGGTATAAATGAGTTAAGCCACAATCCGTTATATTAAAACTCGAGGAAAATGTTTCTTTTGCCACATGAAATAGATCATCTTGTGTACATCTATAATAGATATATCTGTCATTCAATAAGTGACATTTGGATAAAAATAATATTTTTTTCTCCTTTTCGTACAAGCATGACAGTCATTCCTCATTTTTTATTGGATAGGTGCACTGAGTGAATGGTACAGTAGTAGTACCATAAATATTTTCCATGGGAAATAGTGATACATTTATCTTCAGAAATTTCAAAATTACTTCATTTTGAAAATTAAGAGAACTAATGAATGATATTTTATGAATTTTATTTGTTTCTTTATTATATGAATTTTACCAAAACATCCTTCATTAATTCTTTAACCCTCAAAACAACGTAGTTTGGGGTTGCAGGAAATAATTCTATCTTTTATGATGAGAGAAACAATAAACCTTATTAAGTTAATTCAAAACTTTAAGAGATTTAGTTTATCCATTCTTTCATTTATGGGTTTAACATATCTCTAGTCAATGGAGATAACTTATCTCCAGTTAGCTCAAAATGATGTCGTTTTGAGGTTAAAAAAGAGTATTTTTGTTATTCTGATTTATTATAAGTTTATATTAGTCTTTATCATTATAATTTCTTAATCTTCTAAACCTAAAACGACGTTTTTTGGATTCACTATAGATAGCTTTACCCGAATATTGGAGAAACATTAAACCCTTCATTTATATATAATTTCCATTTAGTCCATTTATAACTAGTACCAAACTTCATCATTCATGCTTAAATTTTAACACCGCAATGAAGCATATCTTATGGGAAAAGTCACATAACCCTCATACTACCATTACTAAACAAGAATTAATCTTATTAATTGCCGGGGGAACCCATGGCAGGGATTAGGGGTGCTAAACAGACCAGGGGTCTTTGCCTCGACTCGTGAAGGCTTGAGTTTATATGTCTAGAATTTGTTGTTTGCATCAGGCTTGAACTTGTATAAAAGCTCGTGTAAAAAAAAGGCATCAGGTTCCAATTCAAAAACTCGGCCTTGAAGCCTCTCAGGCTGCCCTATTATATTATTTTATATTTTTTTTACTACTTGTAATAGTCCTCTTTTTCTCCTCAATACATTTCACCCAAAAAACTCATTCGTTCCACTGTGTACTGCTCGTTTGTGTCATTTTATTTTTTATTTTTTATTTTTGTTGGCACTTTTTTTATAATAGGCAAAGATAATATAATATGTTATCTACCTTCTCTCACTTTAATTTTATTTATTTATTGTAAACTTTGTAAATTATTGTTGTAAATTGGAAGCTAAGGTTTCTATCTGAAAATTATTTTTTTGTGGAATTCTGTTCTCTTTTTTTTTTAACAGGTTAAGACAGGCTTCACACATGCTTTTAATTTTTGTAAATAAATCAGGCCACAGGCCATTATTATATTCGTAACATGTAACATGCTAAGACCAGTCTGACACGTTTAAATACAAGCTTGCCCCGTTAAGACCAAAGCTCGGCTCGGCCCGTTAACACCCCTAGCAGGGACCACCATCAATAGATTAAGGCAGACCAACCGTATCAAACAGGCCAGCCATTATATCTCAACCCAAAACTTTAAGGCATTGGATTCATAGGTCCTCCCATTTTGGATTTCACATAGCCTATTATTAATCAATGCGAGACATCATCACACTTGAATATCCTTACAATTTCCCCCCTCAAGTGTGAAACTTCACAGAAGTTAGTACCCTAGGCCCAATTACATAAACCGCCTTTAGGCAAACATCAGACTAGCTCTACTCAATCCATCTCTAATAAAAAACCAGGCTTGCTCGAGCCCAACATTAGTACTCCAGGCCTAAGTACTCAACCAAATCTTAGCCAAGCACTTGGCTAGCTCAATCCCAAACCTGACTCTAAAGCCACTACTAGACGGGCCTAAGAGGAGCCTATGATGGGGAACAAACAATATAAAAAGCAACTCCAATTGTAGCTAGTGGGACCGAGACCATATCTCAATCGCCTATCCCATTACCAACTAATGTGAAACTCCATCACACTTGAATATCTCAACAATCTAAAGACCACACACGACTTTAATAACACCGTCAGGTGAGCCAATAAGAGCACATGGTAAGGGCACAACCACTAATAGGCTTAACCAACATAGCAAGTGGATTCAATACTATGTCTCAACTCAAAATCTTAAAGCTTCAGGTTCATGTGTCATCTCACTTATATGAACTTTACTTAGCTCATTATCAACAAATGTAATATTCACACCACACTTGAATATTTTAACAATCTCCTCCTTAAGTGTGAAACTCACATTAATATACTTCCCTCTACGCCATTGTTAGGCGGGCACAAGAGAAGCCCATGGCGAAGAACAAACCAATGAGCTAAGTTATTTCAATCGTAGTAAGTGGGTCCGATACCGTATTTTAACTCAAAATTTGAAGGCATTGGGTTCATGGATTTTGCTACTTATATGAATTTCACTTATAAGCTCATTATCAACTAATATGAGACTTTATCACACTTAAATATTAATTTAAATGGGATGAACATATAAGGATAGCTCTATGTTTCACAAATTTAGACGGAAAAAAAATTTATATACAAGTTACGAGTAATATGGTGTTGCCTAGATAGCTGAAAAGGTTTAACAATCATTCTGTCCTACTATACGTGTACTTCTTATTTTTTATTTTATTTTATTTTATTTTATTGGTAAAAGTGGAGGGCCTAGCCCAAGTACTTCTTATTTTAGCATACGCGCGTTTTGTTTTTAAAAAGAAATTCGATGTTTCAAAATCTTAATTTATACTTTTTCATATTTTTTTAGAAAAATAAAGGTAGAGAATGTGTGCTAGAATATTTGTTCTTCTTCTTTTATATATATATGTGTAAAAAAGAAGAGGGGTAAAACTGATGCAATAAAAATGTGTAATTATTATTAATAAATTATTGTTTTTTCCAATACATAATTAATTATTGTTTTGTAAAAGAAAACTAAGGGAGGTTTTTCCCCAAAAAATGATCGATTCCAAATATTAAATAAAAAGACATGAAATTATTTTTCATCTCTTGTTTTACAAATAAAATAAAAGATAGTGGAAAAATAAATTTGCATCAAATTTATTGCTTTCTAAGGAATATAACTTCATAAAGTGTACGGAAAATTCTGTATGCCGTTGCTCGAGGAACATAAATGTTGTTAATTTTATTTTATTTTTGGATACATTGTCAATTTTTCTAATTCATTGTTTGAGTTGACTCCCTACGATTTCTATGATGATGTATTGATGCTGGAATCATAATTTATAATCGATGAGTGGAATATGTTTCAGGTACCCTATTTTTGAATGCACTTCTCACCTTTCACTTTCTATATACATATCATATATGGTATTACTAGAAAAGTCAAAATTTTCCACTAAAAACTTTCCATCAAAATTAAAGATGGAAATTTTGAAAAAAAACTTATTTCGTCGAAGTTTTTGATAAAAATATTATTCCGTTGAAACTTATCGACAGAAAAAAAAAATTCATCAAATTTTTTTGACAAATAATAAATTTCATCGAAATTTTAAAAAAAAAAGTTAAAAGAAATTATATTAATGAATTTTTTGACAGAAATCATATCCCTTCAAAAAAAAAAATTGACGAAAGAGGATTTCTGTCGAAAATCATATAAAATAAATAAATAAAAAATAACTTATATTTATGAATTTTTCGTCAGAAATTAGATTCATTTCAATGGAAAACGAATTCTGTCAAAAACATAATAAAAAAATAAATCAAAGATAAATTATATTTATGAATTCTTCAATGAAAATTAGATTCCATCAAAAACATTATAAAAAATTAAATTAAAATAAAGTATCTTTATTAAATTATCGACAAAAATCAGATTCTGTTGAAAGTTTTTGACGGAATACAAATTCGATCAAAAATCTTATAAAAAAATAAATCAAAAAAGAAATTATATTTATGAATTTTTCGATGAAAATCAGAATACATCGAAAATTTTCAACGAAAAATGAATTTCATCGAAATCATTATAAAAATATAAATAAATAAAAATTATATTTATGAATTTTTTGACTAAAATGAAAATCAGATTCCATCGAAAACATTATGAAAAAAATAAATAAATAAAATATATTTGTGTATTTTTTTTTACGGAAATCAGATTTTGTCAAAAGTTTTCGACTTAGATTTTGTCGAAAGTTTTCGACAAAAAATGAATTTGTCGAAAATCATTTTAAAAAAATAAATAAAAAATTATATTAACGTATTATAATTAAATTTTATATATTAATTACATTTATTATATTTATTATTTTCAACGGAATTTGTTTTCCGTTGAAAATTATTACAAAATTTTTCGTTTCGATTTCATTTATTTTCCGTCTACAATTTTTGAAGGAATTTCATTCATTTTTTGTCTAAAATATTTGATGTCATTTATTTGCCGTCGAAAATTATTACAAGATTTTTCATCCGAATTTCATTTATTTTTAGTCTAAAAATTTCAACGGAATTATTTTTCCGTTGAAAATTTTATAATAAATTATTTCCGTCAAAATTTTTTTGACGGAATCTCTAATTCTGTAAAAAAACTTATTACCTATGAAGAGATATTTGATGACTTCATTTTCGTTAAATTTTTTATTTTCGACGGAATTTTTCCGTCTAAAAAATAACATTTTTTAGTAGATGATTGAATTTGAAATCTCAAACTTAGATTGCATTAATCATCTCGTAGTTCTTGTATCAGGAAAGAACCACATTAAAAAATTTCTATTAGTAATGAATCCGGATCCTCTCATTTTTTAAAAAGTAAATGATATGGTCATATAGGGAATGATAATTATACAAAGATGGTTCAATGGTGATATAGGAAAAGAGAGAAAAAATATTGAAATAGGTAATTATAAAATCATATTTACCGTTGATTCATCTTTATATAATTGTACAATTACATTATGATATTTATTAATTCTTGACTTGTCATAAAACCTATATCCGTTTTTCTATGTCAAGCTCAGCGCATATTAGCGAGTTCACGAGAATTTGATTATAAAGCGATGATCACGGAGAATACTGAACAGGTAACAAAGTTGTGCACGTTTCTGACTTGAACGCAGATGCATAAAACATAATAAAACACTTTAATGAAGGAAGTTGAAGGAGAAAAAATATTCATTCAAATACGTGTATATTAATTTAGACTTGTATACGGTAAGTATATTAAGAAAAAGCACAAATTGTAAGCCATCAGAAACAACTTTCAGAATCAACATTAACTCCTATGGCAGCAAGTCAAAAATATATAATAAACCCTCTAATGGTAGACAGTTGACATTTTTCGGGTTTGAATAATTTTCTGTATAACCTTCATCATTAATTAATTAAAAACTTTCATAATTCAGTTATCTGTTCAGCTGATTGTATATTATATTCATAGATCATAGTTAGATTAATCAAAACACCGAAAAAAACAATTATCAATGTTAGAAGAATGGAATGAAGTTGAACGCAAAAGTTTAAAAAAGCAATTTGATTAAGACTATCTTTTCCCCTTGAATGTGGAAACTTTCTACAGTACTGTAAATGCACCCATTTTTTTATATATTTCTCCAATCAAAATCAAATACCAAATATTAATGCTAATATGTAATAGAGAAAAGTGAAGTCTTAAATATATGTGTTAAATTTTGAATGAAAATTGTATGTATTATTGTTGTACTAAAAATGAGCTTCTGAACGTGATTGCATAACGGTCTTTCATCCTCATGGATGCATCGACAAATTAATTGATTTGACATTTCTTTTTTTGTAATAAAAATGTTTGGTGACAAAATGCTCCCTCAATTTAAGGTCAATGCTATAAAAAAAAATTATAACAGTACTTATACAAATGACCGATTAATAAAGTATCATTAAAAAGATCTGAATTCAAGATCTTTAAATCGATGCAATTCAATTTTAAAATTAAGCAAGCCCCCCATTGACATTCATTTATCAATCAATATTATATGAAGACTTTTTTTTTTTGATATATAATATTAGGGTTTTATAATTCTCATGTTGAAGTAGAATTGAAATCTCATGTCGTAGAGATAAAAAACATGTGGGACCATGTGTTAGAAAAAACTAGAGTAAACACCATTTTTGGTCCCTGACAATATCTAGAAATCTTTTTTAGGGTAAAAAAGGAAAAATTTGGTTCTAAAATTATAAAAAAAATTATAAAACTCATCAATATTATATGAAGACTTTGAGAACTTTTTATCACAAAAGAGAAAAATATAAAGGATTATATCCTTTTTGAAATCAACGCAATTACACACACAGGATCGATATTGAAAAGGGAAAAGGGAAGATGAGAGACTCAAAAAATTATATGTAGGACCCATATAAGCACGAAAATCGAAAGGTGTGTAGAAAAATTTGAATTCTCATGTTGAATGAGAATTATAAAACCCATAATATTATATGAAGACTTTGAGAACTCAAATCAACAAAAGAGAAAAATATAAAGGATTATATGTTGAAATCAACGCAATTACACACACATGATCGAAAATGAAAAGGGAGAAAGGGTAGATGAGGAGACAACGATTTATCCTGATTCATCTAATGTAGACTACGTCCAGCATATTTACACTACATTTTCTTCATTGCATTCATTATAAGTTACTCGGTTTACAAAGTTAAAATAAATAGAATTATAAACCCTAAGCAACAATAATTATTGATGGACCAAAGCCCAAACTATTAAGAAAAAAAATACAATAAGTTAGAGGTTCACAGTTGGCTTTCAGTACATTCCATCAACAAGAATCGTCATTTGAATATGAAGTATGAATTATACCCAAATATTATATATAAAAACAAGATTGAGAGGAGTATGTTCAAAATCCCATCCCTGAAATTCTTGGCATAGTTTATGTCTATTAATGCATTGTTGTGCAATTTATAACGATGAGAATGTTGCACAAGCAACAAGGCGGTGCACGTTTCCGACTTCCGTGTAAAAGCATAAAACCAAGTGAAACAGTTTAATCGATGAAAAACAGGCATTCCTTATTACAAACATGTATATTAATTCTTACAGGGAATATATATTAGGGTTTTATAAAAATTATGTTGTAGAAAAAGTAATTGTGTTATGTTATAGAGATTTATTTTATCTGCCGTAGTTTTTTTTTTTTTTTGACTTCAAAAAATAAAGGCTCCACAAAATGTTATATGTATAGAAAATTTTTTGTGGTTAAATGACAAATACAAACCCCTATATATTAAGACAAAAAGGTTATATTGCAATAACAAATGATTGGGGGTTTGCCTTACAGTTATGTCTAGAAAAATGTAGACGAACATTATACTCATTAAAGACTGCAACAGAAATAAAATATAGTCACCATAACTCTTAAAACTACGATATTGTGATTCCAATTGCGAACCGAAACTCGAATGAAAATTTGGTCGCTCACATTATCTTAAAAGATTTTTGTTTTTTGATTGGGTGGATATAATGATCTAGTGAAGAGAAAGATGGCTCAAGTGCTCAACATCTGAAGGACATGGCAAATGCAAGAATGCCATAATGGATGCCATGACACATGTGGTGCCTTTTGTGAGAACCGAAGAGAATGTGCACTCATAGTTTCAAGTTGCACGCTTGGAATGGTGGGAACTCTTAAGCTAGCAATCACGCGTGGAAAGACTATCCAAAAGTGGACATGACATGTCGATCAGATTATATATTATTTCTGATAAGTACGAAAAAATATTTAGTGCTCCAGGTCCTATGTGATCCTTTCATTCACTGAGTGACACTTATACAAAAGTTTATATTTTATTTTTTCTCTCTCCTCTCTCTTCAATAGTTGTCTCATCCTGATTGGTTTGGACCACTGAATCAATGATGATCCAGGACCACCAAAATTCTTCTCGATAAGTACACCAACAACCTAGAATTTTTTTTACATTTCTCATCACCTAAAATTATCACCATTGTGCACAAGATCTTTATATGGGTTGAGCCGAGGGGTCAATCCGTCAAAATGGGATGAGTTGGGTTGAGCTTTTCAATCCATCTCAACCCGCCCCGCTTAGAAGTGAGTCAAAATGGGTTTAACTCGTCGCGGGTCGACCTGACGGTTATAGTTTTTTTTTTTTACAATTAAGTAGTATTTTTATTAGTCCTTAAATTTTTGTGATATCCAATTTTTTTTGTCGTAGTACTTCCTAAACAAATAAAGAATAACAATTTTATTTATGAGGAAATAGTTTTCTCATTTTAAATGAGAGAATTATCTCATGTTACACTCACAATATATGAGTGGGACCCATCTTTACTTTTTTATCTTCTCACCTTTTTATGGACCCCACTCATATATTGTTAGTGTAACATGAGATAATTTTCTCATCTAAAATGAGAAAATTAATTCCCTTATTTATGACAAATGTTATCTATATATAAGTTCCTAAAGAATGTTTGACAAATATTAGTATACATTTAAGATTGAGACTAAAAAAATATAAAGAAGTGTGAAATAAAATAAAATAATATTAAAAAAATTCATAAAATATAATTTATTTTTGAATTTTAATTGACGGGTTGGTGAGTTGATCCACCAACCCACCATAAAACGAGGTGAATTTATTTTTCCAACCATATTTTTTGGCGGCTCAACCCGCACCACCCCATTTTTGACGAATCAGTGGCAAGGTGGTCAACCCAAATTGCCACCCCTATTTATATATCATACTATAACGGTGTCATTTTCTTTTTCTACAATGAATATTAATTTAATTCTTACACAGCAAATTTCTATAGAAGAATGTGCACTCACGTGAGTTAAATGTAGAAAAGAATGCTCATGCGAAAATTACATTGCTATGTATATAACTAGACAGTTGCATAAGTAAATTAACTATGAGCAATGTTTTTCTCGTACTATTAGAGAGGAGGAAATTTTTTTACACGCTTAAATTTATGATGGGACCCACACATAAAAAATAAAGAAAATAAAAAGAATTATTACACACAAAATTTTTTATAATATGAGAATGATAGATGATAAACCTATTAACTATATATCGAGTGCGAGTCCAGTCATGAGTTATTCTTTTTCATATATCATTAAATTTTAATTATTAATAAATGTACTGAAGATCCGGCCCTTTTTCCTCGATTCTTGCGCCATCCCACAAATAAAAATAGAAAAAAAATATATATCTTTTTAAATGATACAACTTGTATCATTTCACTCTCAAGAGAAAAGATCTATATCTTTATTTTATTTTTTTGTCAACTCTCATTTTTCTTTTATCTATCATTTTTCTCTCTGTAAAATGATACAATTTTATCTCTTTATATGACACTTTTTTCACAAAAGTAACAATGAAACTGGTGGATCTATACATTTTCACATTAAAAAAAGATTTTATTTTCTCAATGTTATATGAGACAGATATCTCTTATAATAGACACATAATGTGGTGGGACCCTCCATTTATTAAAAAAAAATTGTGGCATGTGAGACAACAAAAGAGAGTTATCTCATATAAAATGAGATAATGATTTCCCTTAAAAAATATGATGTGGTCATCTAAGAAATTATAATCATATAAAAGAGATAGATTAACGGTAATAAAGAAAGAGACAACAAAAATTGAAATAAATAATTATAAAATTATAATTATTAATTCACTTTTATATAATTATAATCTTCTCACATAATCATATTTTTCAGAATTGATTTTCCGGACTCGTACATGCATGTTACGGTTCCTTTCCAGTTCCCCCACTATATGGGGTCAACTAATTGATTATATTCGTTTGTGTCTGACCAAACATATTGATAAGGTATTTTCTCTCTCCTGCTGCCTATTGGCGTTAGATCATCGATTTTCTTAAAAAATATAAACTTTAGATATGGAGACTTTGTTATATCGAGAATTATTAACAGTTCGAGAAGATAATCAACAAATTTGTTTGATCCAGAATTATTAACAGTTCTGGTTAGTAATTCATATAATTTCAACTACGAAACACGATGGCTAACATTTAAGGGTTTTATAAAAGTTATATCGTAGGAAAAATGATTGTGTTATGTTATAGAGATTTATTTTGTGTGTCGTAATTTTTTTTCTTCAAAATATGCGAGTCCCACGAAATATTGTGTGTGTAAGAATTTTTTTGTGTATCATAGAATGCAAACCCAACATTTAATTGCTCAATGCAAGCTGTAAGTAGTACTAACGTCCAAAATAGTTTCTACGAATTCTGACTCTGCCCAAAGCCTTTAAGCAACATTTGGTGCGCACAACCAATTCATACAAAAAAGATTCTCCTGATCTCTTTCTCTCCCTGAACTAACATTACCGCAAAATGGGGGGGAGAGACAAATTGCTGCTACTTATATATTGTTCTCTCTCCTCATCCATTTTCACCTCTTAAGAAAAGTGGAGCAGGACCACAAAGAAATTTACATTAAGATTCCCATACGAATGGAATAAGAAGTTAAATAAATGTCTAAAATTAAATATCAAATAATTGTACTTCAGTTGGTTTTAGTAACCAGGTGAGGATGAGAATATATATTTGATCCTCTCCAACATTATTTTTGGGAGGGATCAACAACAACAACAAAAAGTTATGGGTAAGAATGACACGGAAGCTGTTAGCACTCATCAATGACCACAACTTTTGCTTTTTACATACTGCCCCATAAAGAATGAATTTGCTTCATTGAGTAAAATGGATATCAAAACTTTTTTATATTTTGTGAACTTCACTTACTTCAGAAATTCCCAATCTAGCTGAAATATTGATCGAAATGAATATGCATGTATCATTAGTAAGTATTCCATTTCTCACCTATTCCTTTTCTTTCTTTCTTTTTTAGCTCAAGTCATTCCTTTCGAGGAAATATACGAGTAATGAAGTGCAAACAAAAGAGACAAACTCATTAGCAAAAAAATTTTAATATTGTTTTTTAATAAATATTTACCACAACATAGTCATTTTAAATGTAAATACAAATTTATAGCATTAAAACACGCCTCACATAGGGCGTGATCGATTAGAGAGAGAGACTCCCTGTAGAGTGCATGTTTTATGATAGAAACACTCCCCACAAGAGGCGTGACTCATCAGGTGCTGCTGACACGTGGCACAAAAAGTCAACAGTTTGACTATGAAACTTTAGAAGTCCATAACTTTCGACTCGAGTGTCCGAATTAGGTAAAAAAATTGATTCTACATAACTTTTCGAGATCTATGCAATGACACCATATTTGTCATATTTTGTCTCTCACAAAGAAAGTTCAAATTTACAACAATAATACTATAAGAACGTTTAAACCTAGATTAATAAAGAAAAAATCACTATCATCATTAGGAATATTCCTACTAAAGATCCTTATGATTATGGTATTATTGTTGCAAATTGAAATTATATTTATGAGAGATGAAACTTCAACTTAAATAAAATCGGTCCCACTCACAAATATAAAATATGCAAAACAGAGCACAATTCTCAAAAAGTTAGCCTGAATCACTTTTTTTTATTCCACATAACTTTTTGAGACGAATATGTTGACAAGTCTCGGAGAAGACTTGGTCAATATTTTTTTTTCAAAAAATGGTTCCTCGTTCTCGTTTTGTAAATTTTATATTTGTGAGTGTGAACGATGTTATTTAAGTTGAAATTTAGTCTCCAATAAATATAATTTCAATTTGCAACAATGGTACCATAATCATAAGGATCTTTATAAGGAATGTTTCTAACCATGACAGTGGTTTTCTCTTTATTAATCTGGATTTAAACATTCTTATAATATCAAAGTTGTAAATTCGAACTTTTTTGTTAAAGACAAAATATGTCAAATGATGTATCATTGCGTATATATCAAAAAACTGTGAAATAAAAAAAATTACCTAATTCGGATACCTAAGTCAAAAGTTATGAACTTCCAAAAATTTACCTTCTAACTGTTGACTTTTTGTGCCACATATCAGCACTTGGTGAGTCACGCCCCTTGTGGAGAGTGTCTCTCTCCTAAAACACGCCCTCTGTGAGGCATTTTGAGTGCTATAAATTTGTCTTTACATTTAAAATGACTATATTTTCATAAATATTTATTAAAAAATCAATATTAATTTTTTTTTTGTGTGCCAAAATTCATCTTTTCAAACTACAATTAATTTCTAAAGCTTGGATGCTATGATTTGGGAACTGAAGTTGCTAAGCTCCTTCCTAGAAATTACCTTCATATGACTCAAAAATAAAGGTCAAGAGAAAAGAAAATTTGAGAATTGGGTGGCGGAGCTGGTTTGATTGTGGTCAAACTTTCAAGAGAAGAAATCAGCCACCAAGTGGGTCCAACCTCCACCAAAGTGGTAAGACAATTCAACTACGGAACCAAAAGAAACGTTAGCTGGGATATGTACAAAAGCTAAGATAAAGACAATGCTGCATAAAGCAGTTAATTACAATATATTCATGCAATTTTTAAATGAGAATTTTTTATTTTTTGTTGGGGTTCGTCCTAACCTACAGGTCTATAAATACCATGCTACCAAACTCTATTATGCATAAAGCAATAGAGAAAGAGGCAGACAGAAAGAGTGTTTATTTTTTGGTAGAAAGAGAGTTTATTTGAGTTCAAGAGATGAAGAACTTCCCAGTGATCAGCTTGGAGAAGCTCAATGGTGAGGGGAGGAAAGATACCCTGGAGAAAATTAAGGATGCTTGTGAGAACTGGGGATTCTTTGAGGTACCTCAAGAACACAACCAAAGCTTTTATTACCTCATTAATTTCTGCATTGCCCTCCAAATATCTCTTCTTGTTAGTTCTTGTGATTTTCTTGGTACTTGTCTCTTCTTATTGTTTGATCTCAAAACTGTAGCTGGTGAATCATGGCTTACCCCATGACCTGATGGACACTGTGGAGAGGTTGACCAAAGAGCACTACAAGAAATGCATGGAACAGAGGTTCAAGGAATTAGTGGCAAGCAAAGGCCTAGAGGCTGTCCAAACTGAGGTCAAAGATATGGACTGGGAGAGCACCTTCCACCTGCGCCACCTTCCTGAATCAAACATTTCGGAGATCCCTGATCTCAGTGATGAGTACAGGTAGATTACACATTGCATGACATAAATATTGCAAAAATACAAGTAACACAAGTTGATACAGAATTTGCACATATAAACAGACATCCCACACACATAGGAGCAGAAGTTGAATTTTGAACATTGCTCCATATATGATTTTTGTTTCATTATTTCCTTTAGAGCATCTACACATCACCAAATGATGACACTACAAAACAAATAACACAAGATGGACCTGTGCACTTCAGAAAAAACT
Source organism: Gastrolobium villosum (assembly GCA_032173675.1). Classification (NCBI taxonomy): domain Eukaryota; kingdom Viridiplantae; phylum Streptophyta; class Magnoliopsida; order Fabales; family Fabaceae; genus Gastrolobium; species Gastrolobium villosum. The sequence continues at coordinate 194,946 of JAVKPL010009483.1, forward strand.
GCAGCTCTAAATTTTCTCTTACCCAATTTTCTAAATTACTTGAGGTAATGTTACAGGAAGGTGATGAAGGAATTTGCTTTGAGGTTAGAGAAACTAGCAGAGGAGCTGTTAGACTTGTTATGTGAGAATCTTGGACTTGAAAAAGGATACCTCAAGAAGGCCTTCTATGGATCAAGAGGACCAACTTTTGGAACCAAGGTTGCCAACTACCCTCCATGCCCTAAGCCAGACATGGTTAAGGGTCTTCGTGCCCACACAGATGCTGGTGGGATTATCCTTCTCTTCCAGGATGACAAGGTCAGTGGCCTACAGCTTCTCAAAGATGGCCAGTGGGTGGATGTGCCCCCAATGCGCCATTCCATTGTTGTCAACCTCGGTGACCAACTTGAGGTAAATTTATGTCCTTTCAACATATATTCCTAATAGACATTTCCACAAACAAGTTAGATTCAAGATCGTAACTCTTAACAAAAAAAAATTTCCTTGGTAAAAACAGGTAATCACCAATGGTAAGTACAAGAGTGTGGAGCACCGTGTGATAGCACAAACTGATGGGACCAGGATGTCCATAGCCTCATTCTACAACCCTGGCAGTGATGCTGTTATCTACCCTGCTCCACAATTATTGGAGAGAGAGACAGAGGAGAAAAGCCAAGTGTACCCAAAATTTGTGTTTGAAGACTACATGAATCTCTATGCTAGGTTGAAGTTCCACGACAAGGAACCAAGATTTGAAGCCCTGAAAGAATCGAATGTCAAACCCGGTCCAATTGCAACTGTTTAAATATGTTGCATATCAGCATATGTTTCTCCAAATACTGTACCCGATAAAAAAAATTATATATATATATATATATATATGGAAATATTTATCTCATGTACTATATACAAATTAGATGTGAGATCTATTTTAAATTTTCCATCTCTCACCTCCATATGTGTCTGTAGGAAATTGTTTTTTTCTATATATATATATATATATATATATATTTTTCTTGAATGAATATAATTATTATATTTGCTATAATGTTTGAAGTTCATTGGACTATAAAAAATCAGATGTCATAATAAAAACAAAGTTATTTATTAGCGAAATTATTTATTGCCTCTAGGCCCTTATGCACGAGAGAATTTAGTGTGGTGCAGGACCACCATTTTTTAGGTGATTCCTTAATATAAATGATATGGCAAAATTGAAAAAAAGAAAAAGAAAAATAACATGAATAAAAAAGAGAAAGAAAGAATTAGTATTATGAGAGGGAACACCAAATCATTAGGTGATTCTCGAGCATAACAAATATTTTCCCTATGCACACCTTTCCTTATCCGTTCTCTGGCTTGATGTGAGATCGAAATTAGCAAGTTGGGTTATGGACCACCAACGATAGTGTCGTAGTTATGTATGTTAAAAAGGAACAGGAATTATATTACGGAGTGGAGAGCTAATATAATGTAAATAGTCACGTGGGAGGACGATATAAGTCGAATTTAAAATAAATATATTGACCCTTGCAAGACCCTGTTCTTTGTAGAAAAAATAAAGAAGATTATCCGTTTAACTGCCAAGTCCAAGAAGTTTTACTTAACATGCTCTATGTATCAACAAAGTCCAACATCGCCCATTATAAATTATCGTAATTATTGGATTTTATAATAATTTTGTTATAAATGTGATTAAATTTGAATTTAATGAGAACATCTGTATATAACTATATTATTATAGTTTGCTTTAAAAAATTTAAATAACATAACTCGCAAGCTAAAGAAGAGACAAGAACCACAAATTAAAGCCTGAATATATTTGAATAATAGCATAATGTCCACTACGTGATTTCTTTAAGACATAGGAGTTGACATCCATGTAAGCATTCCACCTTCGGAAGGCGGAGAACCCACTTTTGTATTATATTTGTGGGTTTTATAAGAGTTATGTTGTAGGAAAATTGATTGTGTAATGTTATAGAGATTCGTTTTGCGTGCCAGAGTTTTTTTTTTTTTGCTACGGATCCCACAAAATATTGTGTGTAGGAAATTTTTTGTGGTCATGTTAAATGATGGATGATAAACCCTATGTTTTTTCAAAGAGTTTGTTTTTCTCCCAAAGTTGTTTGTTTTTCAGGAAAAAAAATTAAAATCAATTTTTTTTAAGTTAAAATTTTTTGCTTCAGATTACCAAAAAAAAAAAAGTTAGCCTCGACAAAAAGTAGAAATCAAAAGACAAATACTTTTTTAAAAATCAAATATTTTATAAAAAATCTAAATAATCTTTATTTTTATAAAAAAAAAAAAAAAAAAAACTAGTGTTAGAAGCTCATCCAAACATGCTCTTAAAGCTGAAAGCTAGCATTTTGGGAGAGATGAAGCCTGTCATTTGCTCTCAATCATAACATTAGCCAGAAAATTTTCCACCAAATAAAGGCAGACATATCATGACAATTTGGACAAAAAGGAACTTAAACGCATATAAATATGAATATATTTGTATAAGGGAAGAACTTCTCATGGTTTTTAAAGATTGCTTCTTTGATAGTGTTAAGTACCTAGTGATAAAGCAACCTTTTCGCCCTTTAAAAAAGTGTGGGGTGGCAAAAGCAAACTAAAATATATAATTTTTAATCATTATTAACTACCAAAATTTTTTACTACCAATTTACTACCTATCTAATCACCATTGGATCAACATTTTCTCTTTTTTCAAAAACTTTTTAACATTCTCTCTCTTTGATTCAATGGTGATTAGATAGGTAGTAAGTTAATAGTAGAAAATTTTAGTAATAAGAATATCCTCCTCTAATTTTTAATCTTTATTAACTATTCATAGGTTACTGCTACTAAGCTATGAGACATACCATCTGCAAATGTTTTAAAATTTCTTTGTTTTAAAGGAATACAATGTCCTTTGTTTAATTATTAAAATAATCAAAAGGACAACATAATTTTTTTAATAATTATCATCCATTAAATTACGTTATAAATAAAATGTGGTCCACAAAAGGCCTGTTGTCTTTGCTCTTTCATCATCTCAATTTTATCACGTACAAAATCATGTATAATATAAATAATGTTATAATACATTTTGTATTATTATATTTATAGATATCACAAATTGTTTAATTCCTTGCGTCGATCGTCAAACAGTAAATAATATAAAAAAAAAATTGTGACTCAACTATTTATCCAATTATACTTATAGTATCATGCATCGACGTATAAATATCCTATTAGAATTGTAAAATGATTATTACATATTATATTTTAACTTTTTTGCACCACACTATCTAGGGGGAAAAGTAAATAAAAAATGTCAGAAAACATGCATGTTTCTCTTATTTTATTGAAAAAACGCAAGAGAATTATTATCGAAGTATATAAGACCTACATAACTGAATGCGGCAATCACACAAATTAGGAAAATATTCTTTTATCAATGACAATACTATCATGACAGCAAGGCGGTGGTACATTAGATCTAGGAGTGGTAAATAGCAATAATGTTTATGGTCCACGTTTAATAAAAGCTCCTGTTGTAGGTTTGGACTTCTATAAAAACTCGTTTAATAAAAAGGCCTTAGGCTCTCATTCAGAATACAAAATAGCCTAGTATATAAATATTTATTTATATTTTTTATACCACTTGTAATAACTCTCTCTATCAATTTATTTCACCTCATTTTATTGGTTTAACAGACTTTTTGAATGATTTGTTCTATATTATGCTATTTGGATATATATTGAATTTATGTATATTTATGGAATTACTAGTGCTGTTCTATATTATCCTTCATCCTCCTTCACACAAACAAACCCATAAAAACTCATTCGTTCCACATTGCACCGCTTGTTTGTGTCAATTTATTTTATTTTATTTTTTATTTTTTTTGTTGACATTTTTTTTTATAATGGGCTAAGATAATATAATGTGTTATCTACCTTCTCTCTAATTTTTATTTATTTATTGTAGACTTTGTAAATTGTTGCTGCAAATTGGAAGCTAAGGTTTATATCTGGAAATTGATTTTTTGTGGAATTTTGTTCTCTTATTTTTATTCTTTAACATGCTAACAGGCTAAGACAGACTTCACACAGGCTTTTATTTTTTGTAAATAAACCAGGCCACAGGCCAATATAATATTCGTGACAGGTAACAGGCTAAGGCCAGTCAGACACGTTTAAATACAGGCTTGGCCCGTTAAGATCAAAGCTCGGCTCGGCTCGGCCCATTAACACCCCTAATTAGATCCATATATTATTAAAGGCATGTAATGTTTATATTCATAGGGAAACTCTATAAATAATAGATAAAGCCTATAAATATAATTTAATCTCTCTCATACTATTATGTGTAGTAATCTAACATCTCAATATATTCTCATTTATATATACTTATGAGAAAGTATCAGTCCCATGCAAATTTTGAGAAAAATATTTCTGCAGGTAATGCAGATAAGTTATGATACACGGACACGTGACACGACACGACACGACATGCCGACACATTAATTCTAAAAAATATCATATTTGGAGACGTTTTGATATTGAATAAATTTTTTAATATATATAATATAATTTATATTTAATACATATAAGAGTCCATAATAAGTCATATAACCAATTAAATATTTAAATTTCATAAATAAATATAAATAATTTTTCGTACTTTGTTAATTTTTCATGTCAAATTTCATAACAGAAAAAAATCAACTTATAAATTATTTCTTTTATATTTAGTTAACAAAATAAAATTAAGATAAAAAAACGTGTTTGAGCGTTGACCACATGTCCGAAAAAATTGATTGTGTGTCGAAAAAACGTGTCGGAGAGTTGACTGCGTATCCCCAAATGTTGACCGCACGTCGGTCGCTTGTCCGAGCGTGTCAGGGACGTATCCGTGTCGGACACGTGTCCGACACGCAAATTTTCAAAAAATATGCATGTCCATGCTATACAAGATAAGTTATCCGCATTTACTTTCAAAATGATGTCATTCTGGAATTGAAATATTAAAAATTATAATTATAAAGACTTTAATAACTTTGAGATAAATTAAAATTATAAAAATACCATGATCTTCATCCAAAATGGCATCATATTGAACTTAGTGCAGATAAATACAGAAAAAACGAATCCATAAATTTATGGGTCTTTGACTCTGACATTTTTATTAATTTAAGAATGATATACAAATATTATTGTTCATTACCGTTGGCAAGAATATTATGTGGCATACTTCACACGGTAGTATTCAAACCTAGCTGGACCGACTACTGGTATTTCCAAAAGTTACGTTTAATCAAGAAAAAAATGTTTATATTTTAAATGACACAATTTATATTCTTTCACTCTCACAGGAGATGAGATCCACACCTTTATTTTTTTGTCAATTCTCTCTCTTTCTTTATCTATCTCTTTCTCTCTCTTAAAATAACACAACTTTACATCCTTTAAAATGACATACAGTTTACCCTTTAATCAAACAAACCATGCTCGTGTAGCTTACAACCAAATACGCTGGTTGTTTATAATATTTTAATTATTATATTTTTTTTCTATTCCTTATTATTATCAGGTTAAAAAAAGGGAAATATTACTCTCTCTTCACATAAGACAACTTCTCTCATTTTCTCTCACTTCGATTTTCGCACCCCACCTTATTTTTTTTTTTCTTTTTCTTGTAATGGTGGGGCCCACCTATTTTGTCTCTACAATATAAGATAATTATCTTATGTAAAAAAAATTAATAAAACCCTAAAAAGAAACATATGATTGTACTAAAAAAACATATCAGGATCTATTGGGAAAATTTTCCGATAAATTTCCTGACTTTGTGATGGTAAAAATATAAATTGATCATACGCAATTTTATCCTTATAATTTTATAAAAAAAATGTATCCAAATTTGAATTCACGATCATCTGATCATAAAGAAACAACCTAATTAATTAAACCGGTGGCTTTTTGGCTAGATAAAACATACCTCACCAGTCACCACTCAACCACTTATGTCATTTTTTAAATAAGTATTAATATTGTATTTTTTTTTCTTGTATTCTTCCATATTAAAATTATTTTCATTTGCAAAATTATATTTAGTGTAGCATATGTTTATACACCATGAGATTTATTTAATGTACATTTTTTAAAGAAATAATTTAATTAAAATTTATATTTTATTTTAATGTTTTTTAAAATTTTAATCATATATATATATATATATATATATTTGTAATTTGTGTGTACTTTCTTTTTTTTACATATTTTTATATATCTAAAAAGGAATTAATGTTTTTCCTATGTTATAAATAAAGGACATTTTAGAAATTACTTTTCTCTTATGTTATAAATTTTACTAAAATATATTTTATTTTTAACTTAAACCCCACAACGATACTATTTCGGAGTTGCAGAAAATAATTTTATTTTCTGTTACCAAATAAATATTTTTCCCATTTAAAAAGGATTTATTATTTTTCATGTCGTAGGAGATAAATTTATCTTCTATACACATAAAAATATGTGGAGCTCATATTTTCTCCTTTTCTCTTTTTATGTCACATGAGCTCCACATACTTTTATATGTATACAGAAAATAAAATTTATCTACTATAATAAACATTAACTCCTTAAAAATATACACATATATTTATAAAGGGCAATGTTCTTCTCATGCTATTGGAGAGGAGGGAACTCTCTTATACACTTAAATTCATGATGATACCCACACTTAAAAAATAAAAAAATTTATTACACGCAAGATGGACTCTCACTAACATGAGAATAGAGCTATGATACAACATAAGAATTTTTTTTCTCATTTATAAAACATGACCATTCTGGTTAGGAAAACATTGCTTTTCATTCATAAACCCTTTTCTTAAAGTCCGCCTCACTCATAACTGATAAACCTAAACTTTGAATTGTCCAAAGCTCATGTTTGGACCCACCGCAATTATATGCGTGTTATTGGGCCAGGTAGCTTACCAAACATGTGCTCAATTACACAGTTTCGTGTAGCCAATAGTGATTCTTTTGTGTGCAATTATTTTTGGACCATTTCTTCTGGTTTAACAAACTAAACAAAAATAGGACCACTTTTTTGGGATAATAGCAAGCAGCAACTAGTGGACTTAATTAAACTGGATATTTGTATTATTGCTGCCTTATAATAACTGCAAGTCTGCCTGCACCACCATATGGGTCTTTGACTGAAGAAGGATTTCGTACTCCAACATCTTGTTCCTCTAGTGCCAAGGGACAACAATAATAAAAGATGCTTGAATGACCTTGTTTCTCAAATGATGAAAAAATCATCTCTGTGATAGCTATGCATGGATACTCTAATGTTCCAACACTAGATGACTATTTATTAAAATTATCCTACGAACTGGAGGAAATTGAGTTTAATTAAATTGGATGTTAGTCCAAATCTTCAGTTACTTTTCATGGATGTAGATGCTCCTATAACAAAAATGCTTTAAGATGAGACTGGTTAAGGAAACGTCTAATTGGAGAGACTATCAAACAGCCAAAGAAAAGGATTGTTCAAAACAGGATTCAAACTCAGAAATCTCAAACAGTTTCTTGAGAAAATTTTAAAGTCTTTTAGCATGATATTTTCTCACGATTTAGAAAAATACGTAGTTTTAGGAAATGGAGCTCAAGATATGCCAAGTGTTGTGCAAGTTTAGTGCACCCACTGTCACATTGGTTAAGTTGTTGGGAGCTTACAATACATTAAAGGAATTCGGTGTTGGTGGTATTCAGGAAAGATAAGAGTTAATAGAGTGTGCTGGTGGCTCTTACGGAGGAGGGTGCATTGGAGCACCTTGCAATTGTAACCGTTGAATATATACATACACATAGGAGCAGAAATTGAGTTCTAAACATTGCTAACGAATAAGTGTTTAGTACAGGAGAAATTTTATTTTATACTGAAAACACGATTATTGGAAATATGGTCGGGAAGTAAGTTTTCGGGAACTGTTACCAAAAAGCTGTTTTGTTAGTCAAAAAATTACTGATTTCATGTTTGGTTGATTGTGAAATATTTCCAGGAATATGGATTATTTTACAAAAATAACCATAAGTGCAGTGTTTCTTTTGCACGGTTACTTAGGTTTCAATGTGTGTTGAAGGTAGGGTTGGCAAAATGGGTTGAGCCCCCGGGCTGGCGCGCCCCGCCCGCCAAACGGGGTGGGGTGGGCTGAGTTTTTCAACCCACCAGCCCGCCCAACCCGCAAGACCACTAAGATCAGCCCGCCACGGGGCGGGCTAGCCCGACAAGCCCCCTTTTTTTTTTAGGTTACCTAATTGTTATGTCGAGTTGTGCCTTAGATTTCTCTGCCTACAAGTGGCTTTTTCGAATTGTTGTAGACTGCTCATACAATACTTTGTTGCTTATTTTGTTACTCTATTTTACCCACATAGGATTTTATTTTTTATTATTATTTTTGGATTGAAAGATGCATATTATCTTATGAAGGGGTTTCATTCATTTTTCTTAATTGAGAAAATATTGCTCAAGTTCTTGCTTTCGGAGTTCCTCATGAGAAATATGGCGAACAATGTCTTTTTCTCATGTATTTTTGTGGTCTTATTCTTACACATGTACAATTTAATTTATTTTCTTTTCCCCTGCAACTCAGAAAATAATAATTTCATAATATACATTATCATAACATTTTGAATTATTGTATAATAGACGCTATTTATATGCAGATTATTAAACATTGGTCTTCTTGGTTTGATACGCACATTAGGATTTTATGCAGATTTTTTTATGTGTTTTTATGCAAAATTTTATGTTTTTTATTTTATTTTTATGAGTTTTTTTTTTATTTTAGGTGGGTTGGCCCGTAGCCCGTCAGCTCACTCATAAAACGGGCTGGGTTGCTCAATTCAGCCCATTTTATCAAAACGGGCCGAGGCGGGCCAGTGGCGGGGCGGGCTGGCCCATATTGCCAGCCGTAGTTGAAGGGTATTTTTGTCTCACAATTTGTTTTCCATTTTCCCTTGACGTGGGATTTGTGAAATACCATATTATTTTTGGCAATATGAAATGAGACTTTTGTTTGTAAATCAGAATACCGGTAAACAAAGATGCCCAGAAATATTTTTTGGTTAACTTATACCCAACATGACATTTCATGATTACCAAGTAGCTTTCCCGGTTATCTTAAAAATTACCTTTTACCAAATACACACTTAGAGTATCTCCACATTAAATGATGACCACTAAACAAACATACAAGATGGGCATGAGCACTTCTGAAGTAAAACTACATCTTCCCCAATTTTCTAAATTACTTGAGGTAAGGGTGCAGAAAGGTTAGAGAAAGAAGCAGAGGAGCTATTAGACTTGTTATGTGAGAATTCAAAAAGGCCTTCTGTGGATCAAAAGGACACAAGATTTGCCAACTACCCTCCATGCCCCAAGCCAGACCTGGTTAAAGAAGACACAAATAAATTGCTAATATTAAAGTGTACAGGTTATTATAAGTTATACTGATTGATACTACACTACACAAGTCCACACTTTATTCCTATGTACACATTTTTCTGAACGCTAATTTCTCTCCTTGTTACCAACTCGGTGTGCTACAGAACTTGAGTAATGGGAGCAATGGCTTTTCTGTCATTAGACTCAAATTTCCTTATGACTTTTAATTAATATTTATCAGTCGTGGGGGTTTAATTATAATACCATTTTTGAAGCACATTTGGATACAGGACTCTTAATTGGCGCTTTGGCGAAGAACTCCCGCAATGCAGTGATTAACTAAATGAAAAAGGCAATGGTTGCAACTCAAATTTAGGATAAAGTAATCTCCTATGTCACTTGATAAAGCTTAGGCAGGTTTCTTATTTTTTTTTTTTTTTGTAATTTCACATAAACAGGGCAAAGCTCAAGGATTAAATATTTTTTTTTTGTAATTTCACATTTATAAAAAAGAAAAGAAAAGCTTTACAGGGCAAAGCTCAAGGAAAAAATATTTTCCCTTAAATATAACATGCATAAAAGTTATTTCCTACATATATAAGTTTTCATTACACATGTCAACTTTGCTAAAATTTAGTATGATAGGCACTGCAAATTTCTAGGACACTCAACTAACTACAATGCTAGAACAGGGAAAATCCAACTCCAAGGTAGGCTGTGGAGACCTCTTGAACCCAAAATCGTGCAAAAGATTCTAATTGGCCAACCAATCCGCAAAAAAAGAGTTTCCTTCACATTCGCAGCAAAGAGCATGTCTGAGAGTAACATCCAACCAACATATGCCTTAAGCCCAAGGTAAATGCCACAAGGCTCAGCTGTTAAAGATGTGCACAACCATGTCTTTTGTGATTAAGCCTTTATTCCACTATCATCGCCATTTCCAACCATTCCTTAGTTTTCCTCCAATCTAAAAAGAAGCCACGTAAAAAAACTCAATTCATTTGTCAAATAAAATAGTAATTGATAAAGAGTTTTAGAAAAGATATGTTAATTGGTTAAATCTTTTGGGGTGTAAATTATGTATCTGAGCACGTAAATAACTTACTGTATATTTATATTACTATGATTTTCATATAACTCATTTAGTGTTTCTACATTTATGAAAAATTTGATAGAGAAAGAATAGTGATGACTATGAAATAAGACCAAACATATAGTGATAATAGATATTGAGTTAAAAGAGATGAAAAAGAAAGTTTGATTTTTCTACTCATAATTTTATTTTAATACATTTTCAATGTAAATTTTTTATATATTGTGATCCAATATGATGTGGTATTTAATGAGTTTGATTATATTAATGATTAGATTTATGTCAACTTTATTTAATAATAATGTGATAGTCCATCATTTCATTCAAATATATAAAACTTTTTTACACTAACATTTTGTAAGTTCTTTTCCTTATCTATGAAGTTTGATGCCTAAAGTTTCTTGTTATTATTATTACGGAAGGACTATGAGATATAATAATTTCATTTTCAATACCCACCTTTCACATTTCTTTCTCTAATAGCACGCGCTTGTTTAAGTTATCGAATAGTTTGCTTACGAATTTAACTATTTTGAAGTATGAGATTCACTTCAAAAAGAAGAAGAATCATTAATAAAAAAAATATGACTGGTTAAAATCATGATTAGTGTGTGTGTGTGTGTGTATACACAATTGTTAAAGTTTTGTAGGTTTTCTCATCAACAAATATAAGTCGTCATGAAAAGCAACGCTCACCCGAGACCAAGCCCAAAAAGTGACTTTGCTTATGTTAGTCAATCGGAGTTTCAAATAAAAAGAATGTGAGTTTTCAAAATGTTGGAGTTTCAAATAATGTATGTAGTCAAAATTCAACAATACATAGAACACATTTATTTTTAAAATAATTTATATATAAGTCTGTATACATGGAAAAAAAATTATGTAATATTATTTCTACATACTTTTTGACCATAAATTTCTGCTTCTAGTTAAATCATGATTTCAGAAAATGTCTTTTGGTTAAAATAATTTTTATAAATTAAGAAATAAAATTAGACTCGGAAACACACACAAACAAACAAACATGCTTCTATTTAGAAATAAAAAATACAAGATAAAGTGAAAGGAGGGAAGGAAAAAACTTTTAAAGAATGAAGTGTAAAAAAATCCAGATTACAGGGTTATAATATCACTTCACCAAAAATTAATAAATGTTGTATCCTTTTTCAAAAGAAAGCCAAGTGAAACTTATGAAAGAGAATTTAGCTAAAAATTTAGTTCATGTTCATCTAAATTTAAAAGAATGACAATTTTGTATTTCACAATGTGTTTTACCATGATTAAATTTTTTTCCACTAAGATTTTACTTTTAACCCTGATCCTCTGGAGTTGTTTTTTGAAGTCTAGGAGGTGTAGTTAATCATCCAATGGTTGATATTGCATGAATTATTTTTGCCTTAAAAGGAAAAAAAAAATTAGAGCTATGATCATCTACAGTTTTTTTTTTTTTTTTTTTAAATTCACAGGATTTTATAAACGGTGCATGAATTTTCCTCACTTATATTTGGGCTTATATCCAGTCAAAATAAGGAAAGCAATAACAATCTAGGAAATAAAATTTATAAGTTTCTCTGATGGGACTACACATCAAGATTTTTGGGTAGACAAACAAGGCTTGTCTAGCTTTCTTGAATTTCTCTGAGCCTCGAGAAAAAATCAAGAGATATCTACACTCATTGCTGATGAATGGAGAGCAGCAAAGAATACCCAAAACAAAGAGAAAGAAAATAGAACAAAAGGTGAGGCACAATTAAGGGCCAAGAATGGAGGGAGGGAGGGGGAATTGGGAAGAATTTTTAACTCATACATATACTGGCAATGCTCTACTTTTTCTGAAGTTTTCTTATTTTAATTCTAAAAAATGGAAGAAGAAGAAGAATTATTCCTTTGCCGCTGCAATGCATTGAAGGAGTTCATCACCTTTTCCTATTTATTCCAATGAAGAATCTTGGATTCACTTTAAGCTAAAGAAAGGGAACCCAACTTAGCATAAATTGGTCTGTTGTTACCTCTTCAAACATGAAAATGGTAAGGGCAAATGCTTCATGCTGGAAATATCAAACAACTCTACAAACCTCTGATCTGAAACTCTTGCTTTAGCAGCTGCAAAGCGCTGGTACTCATCAAATACAGATGACAAGCACCATTTTTGCAATTTTCTATAACATCCTACCAAACAACCTGTTCGGTGCTGCACACAGAAAGAAAGGAATAAATTACATTCGTTAACAAGAAAATCCATTGTCAGGTAGATATTAGAGGGGTGGAACTAAAAAAAGGGCCGACCCAGTTCAAATATCCACTTCGTGAGTGTGTGGGGAAGGGAATACTTTAGGCAGCCTTTCCCCTACTTTTTGCAGAGAGGCTGATTCAAACCCACGACCTGACACACCACGGCAAGCAAGCTTACCGCTGAGCCAAGCCGGCCCTTCATATTAGAGGGGTGGAACTAAGTGAAAAAAATCTAGCAAAAATCTCACCTTTCCCCGCTTACAGTGGATTATAACTGGGTGGTTCCTGACATCTGCATTAGTGATCACCAAAAGTTATTATTAGCAAAATGAGTTGTTGAAACTTGAAACTCCAGTTAAGATTAAAGAGCTATAGCATACCTAGGAGAACTTTTAGTGCTTCACGGATTGTGTCCTCTGGGATGTTTACAAAAGGCTCCTGGATGAACAAGTTTCAAAAGGTTAAATACTATTTCACATTATCAAGAGCTTGCTAAGTCAACATAAAATAAAAGTTCCATTTATCACTTTTTATCCACTAAATTACTTATTGGTAAAATTGGAGGGAATAGAAGAGGGTGTTGCTGATACAATTTGAAGATAATGTTTAGCAATTTATCAACTGCTGATACTGATTGGCTGAACAAATTATGGGATCCAAAAGAAGCTATTGCCAATCTATCCAGACCTTAATCTTAAACAAAAAACACAAGTGGAAAGAAATCTTTTACTCAATTCCCATTCATCTGACCATCACCTTTTCCATTGATGGAGTCAGATATTAGATAAACGTGAAAATTAGAAGAAACTGATATGGGAGACAAGGCTAGAAAACGATTCCAAAATCAAGGAAACTAAGGCAAGTTAGATATCACAATCAAGGATTGCCTCAATAAAAGTACTGCTTCTCCTAGTTTTCCTAGACATTTAGAAGAAAGATTGGTCCATAATTTAATATCCAAAACAACGTTCATGGAATAGAGACTCAGAAGATCAACAATATCCTAAAGGACGAAGAATTTTCTATATCATTTCAACACACTTTATGCCCTAACCCACCAATAACACATAAGTTTCCATTTCCAAATGTTTTTCCCTAACATTATCTCCTTGTCTTTCCTAGGGCTGATCGTGATTAATTTTGGTGCTATTTCTGAACTATTATTAACTCCTTTCCCCTTTCTTTAACTTGTACTTGCATTATCAAATGGCAGATTTGTTCTTTTAAACAGAATCGGTTTTTAACATTTTCATAGTGATCCCATTATAAAGACTCCAAGTATAATCTATGACGTCCAAGCCATTAATTATTCAAAAAAAAAAAGCAAATGATTGTGATAATTTAAGATAACCAAGGAAAAAACTTGACCGGCCAAACTTGGATTCCATCAAGCGTGATTATATTCTAAAGTTGATATACTTTCGCTTGCACTCACGGATGAAGATTGAAGAGTACTATTTTACATAGAAAAATGATCAAGAAAAAAAAAAGCAATGGGTCCAATCATGAGCAACAGGAAGGTCAAAAATGACATGCCAATATAATAATGATACCTAAAAAGCTGTGATAATAGGATTTAGCAAGCATAAGTTTCCAAAAAGAATTTTTTTTTTTTAAAAGCACCAAATAAAGTTGGGACATTTTGAAAAGTTACATCAAGAAGAATCAAAGAACAGTAATTGAACTAGATGAAGAAATAATAATGACAATAACTAGCTTTGCGACCCCTTCATACTCCTAGTAAGCCCTGTTACAGCAACCCATTTGATTAAACAGTACTTGAAGCCACAAGACTCGTGAAATGGTCCCATTTCCCCAGGTGCCAAATTAGAGTTTATCATCTATAATTTAATATGACCAGAAAAAATTTCCTACACGGCACGCAAAACAAATCTCTATAACATAACACAAACACTTTTCCTACGACATAACTCTTATAACCCCCCCCCCCCCCCCCCCCCCCCCCCCCCCCCCCCCCCCCCCCCCCCCCCCCCCCAAATTATCCACCCCACCAACTTGAAGAAAAAATTTACAGATGATAAACGACAGAACAATTGGATTAGATGTCCATTGATCTTTGTGCAAGTTTTTTTTTTTTTTTCCCCGGTGAACTCTGCAAATTATCAAGACATAGAACAAGCACAATCCCCTCAAAATGGAAAAAACAAAAACCAAATCAGCTCATAACACCAATAAAAAGAGAGAGGTTAAAGGACATAGATATTAGATAGATACCTTATGACCCTCAATCCCAAACTGATAAAGGCTGATCCCATTTGACTTGAGGAACTCCATGTTGGCCTCCGGATATGGCTCAGGGCACAAATAACTATAAAAGAAACAATTAAACAAACAATCAGTAATAGCATGCAAGGAAAATAATTTACTAATAAATAAGGAATTGGGTATTTGAAACTCAGCCCAAAACTCAAAACAAAACACATGTAAGAAAGAATCAAAAAAATGCATAGGGGAGGGATTCAGGTGTATATACGCACATGATGGAGCGGAGGCCAAGGGTTTGGAGGAAGGAGAAGTTAGCGGGTTCAGGGAAGCCAGAACGGAAAATGCCATTATCAACCATGGCGAAATTGAGGGGTGGGATGAAGAGATCCTCGCCGTCCACCTTGTCACAACCACCGTCGGCGGCGGCGGAGGTGGGATGAGAGGAGATACTGAGTTGGATCTTCCTACACATCTGGGTGTCTTGGTGCCTTTGCTGCTTGTGGTGATGGTGGCGTTGAAGTTCTGCTGCTACTTGCATATCAAAGTTGGAATTTTTATCTTTTGGGATCAGAGAGAAAGTGAAAGAGAAAGAGAGAGAGAGAGAGAGAGAAAAAAAAAATGAGTAAGAGGAAATAATTGTTGGATCAAAGAGTATATTCGTTAAGGTGGTGTGGTTTCTCTAGCTCCCTGAAGCTTATGAATGGATTTTTTTTTTTTTTGACAGTTGAAACTTGAAAGAACAAGAGGAGAGGGAAAGAAGAATGGCAGTTAAAGTAGTAATGGTGGGATGGCTATAATGGAATTGGATTTGGAGGTGAAAGGAGACACCACCTATTCCCCTATTTATATACACATTTCTGAGAGCCGTAAGCCGTGGCCACCAACAAAACCATGTCAAAGACACAGTTTGGTTTTTTTTTATTACGTTAAGTAAGACAAATTGAAGGAGATTTGTTATTTCAAAGGGTGAAGTAATACAATTATTCAAAGGAATAATTGAAACAAAATTAATAGGAAAAAGTGTTTGCTTTTCTTGACACAAAGTTATGTTATTCTTGATAAAATTATGTCATTTTGGTATGATTTTATATTTTCTCTCCTTTTTTCCCCTAATTTTATACATATAGAGAAAGGATTCATTTTTTTCTGCAGCATATAAGTTACCTATAGTAAGTCTAATATGATGTCATTTTGGGATTGAAATCATAGTACTTTTGTAATTTTAATTTATTTCAGGGTTATTATAGTCTTTATAATTATAATTATTTAATTTTTCAATCCAAAACGACGTCATTTTTAGAGTAAATGCAAATAATTTATCTGCATGAACCGGACTGATAAAAAAACAAAACACACCAAAACGATGTAGTTTCATTAAAAATGATACAAAATTGTGTCATTCATTTAAAATAACAAAATACTTTTTTCCAAATTAATGACCGATAAATTAAAAATCAAAAAAATTAACTGTTGAAAATATTATTTTATCAAATTAAATTTATATAAATTTTTTATTTCTATTTCAGTTATATATGTATTTTAAAATAATAAAATTAATTAAATATATAATATATTTATGAAAACAATATTTATCATTTTAAAAAATATGTCGCTCTGTTATTTTAAACAAAAAACCGTTACATTCTTTTTCATTTACAAAATTAGAATAAATTTTTTTATGAAAATTAAAAAAAAAATCATCAATAAATATGTATTAAAATAAGGTTATTTTAATTAAAATATGATTATTTTATTTAAAATATGATTATTTTATTTAAAATATGATTATTTTATTTAAAATAATGTAAATTCCTGTTAGTTAAAATAATAAAATTTTATTTACCAAAAATAATAATAATAATAATAAATTTATACATATTTTAAATAAATAATTTATTATTATGACTATTAAATTTGAGCAGCCGTGCAAATGTCGAATAAATGATTGTTAGATGAAGCTCGACCCTAGTTTGATGTCTTGGTAAAATTTGAAGAAAAAAAAAAAAAAAAAAACTCCTAAGACAAACTAACGAATCAGTAAAGGAAATTGAAAAATGTTTATAAAGAAAAAGGAAATTGAAAAATTACCTGACACCTGAGTATTCGGTACGATTTTAATTCAAAATAAAATATATAATTATAATTTAAAATTTATTATTATTATTATTTTATAAAATATATCAACTGATGTATTATGTTTTTATTGATTGAATGTAAGTACTAAGTACGAGGAAAATATGTTAGATTTTTTCACACGAAGAGCTTTGCACGCATCTCCAGGCCTACCGTTTCCTATCAACGCAGTACATATTTCGGTGCGTATGGAAAAGATTCCTGTTGCCGCCCTTCGTGTAAATTTAACTTTTTATTTTTTCTTTTTCTTTCCTAGCTTTATCTTTTCTACTAAATCATATGAAACCTAAAATAAAATGATCTGATTTGTAAAAATTAAGTTAGTGAGTAACATGTCAACATGTTGATATCTTTCACTTTGAATGTGAAAATTCTAATAGTTTCAAACAGTTCAATTTTTTTTATTTCTTACACATTTATTGTTATTTTAATGTTTTTGTTGAATTCAATTTTATTTATCCTAGTTATTTAATTTATCAATTAAAGTAAACGTATACTTTTTCCATTCAAAATATAAAACTGCCACGTGTTTAAGATGTTCGGAGATACAAAGCAAGCTAGTTGGAAGATGCAATTCAACTAAAGCATTCCAACGTACACACACACACAACTTATGTCTCAAGAGAAGCAGCAAATTAAGAAGGAGCATGTTAGTCTCAAACGGTTGGTTTTTAGGTGTAGACTTGGAATAATGTCCATTCCATTCTTCTTGATATTGTTGCAAGTGGATTTATCAATTTTATACACGTTGAGTAGGTCTAAGATCATTGATCTTGCTTGATATTCAATATGCATTAGGTACATTTGAGTACTTTACGCAAGTCTTTAAAAGCCTTCAATAACTACGTAAAGAAAAAAATATTCATTATCATTGAACAAATGCAGCAAAAAAAAAATATTATTTAAGAGCAAACAACTTAGATATATGAAAGGTGTCAGTAATCACATAAAATCCTTTACGACTAATAGTAAAACACTGATCAAATTTAGTCTTTTTTTTATATTCGTCCTTAGTGTGTATGTGAGTAAAAAATATTTACTGCTTGAAATCTAAAAGTGTTTTGCATATCAAGATATCTGATACAAAATGTTAAATAAACCATATCTTCTTGAGAGCTCCACACATTCATAAGGCAGATTGATCAGCTTATTATTATTTTAAGAAATATTTAATAATTTATCCTATTCTCAAAATTATTTATTAATATATTTTTATTTTGACAAAAGTCAGGCACTTTTAACTATATGAGTCCCACAAATATGATATCTAATAGTCATGTGATGATGACAAGTGTGACAATAGAGGGATAATAATTAATAAATAAGTCTTACTAAATATACATTGGTCATTTTTCACATGGTTATGTGAATCCCAAAAATATTATGTGTTTCATTTGTGGAATCCATATAGTCAAAAGTTATCAAGTTTTATTAAAATGAGATGGATTGATGAAGATTCTTAAAAAGTTTTATTAATCTCATTTTAAATGAGATAAGTTATCTCATCTTATAAGAAATAAACTTGTAAGCTCCACCACCTGAAAAAAATAAAATTTGTAGCACGGTTATCGAATGTGATGTGTAGCAGAGAAAACTTATCTCATGTAGCATGAGAATAATTTTTTCTTCTTAAAAATAAAATAACTTAATAAATAATTTATTATAATAAAAATAAATTATATAAATTAAACTAATTTAGAGGAATGACAGTTACACTCTATGATGCACGGACACTGACACGAGACAGGACACGCTGACACGTTAATTCTAAAAAATGACATATTTCAACACTTTGGGACACGTTTTGATATTAAATAATATTTTTAATATATATAATATAATTTATATTTAATAGATATAGCAGTCCATAATAAGTCATATAACCAATCAAATATTCAAATTTTATAACATAAATATAAGCAAAAATAATTTTTCGTACCTTGTTAATTTTTCATGTCAAAATTCGTAACAAAAGAAAATTGATTAATAAATGATTTTTTATTTTTAGTTAATAAAATAAAATTAAGATTAAGAAAAAATCGTATCCGAGCGCTGATCACGTGTCAGAAAAAGTTGACTGTGTCAAAAAAATGTGTCGGAGCATGTCAGAGAATTAACCACATGTCACAAAATATTAACTGCGTGTCGAAGCATGTCCGTGTCAACGTGTCCATCACGCAAAATTCACAAAAAAAAAAAAACACCAGTCCGTGTTTCGGAGGTTAAACTCACCGAGAAGTATTTTTTACATATCTCACAATGTTAATATATGTCATTCACTTCTTTTTATATTTTTTTAAGTAAACTCTCTTTTGAATCCCTAACAATAAATATTATCTTCACTTTCGTCTCTTATAAAAAATAGTCTCGTCTAGTTCCTATGAAATTCAAGGTGGTCTCATTTTTGTCCTTTTGAAGGACTAATGTGAGTTTTTTTTGAATCATATCTTCAACTAAATTGGTCCACTTTGAATTTTTTAGAGATTTCAAAATTAATTTTTTTTTGTTAAAGACTAAAATGGGGCCATATTTTTTATTAGAAACCCAAAAGAAATTATTCTAATTTTTTTCTCAACCTATCTCTCTTCTCTCTCTCTTTCGTCAAAGGTTTAAGTTGATTTTTGTGTATCAATTAACTAATTTTTCAGCAGTCGATTAATGAATGAGAATGGCATATTAGCTATTTACCTTTACACCCTTCCCTAGAGTGATGTTTCTCGTTGGTCGCTTATTTTGCCGTCCCATGTGGGTAAAACTCATTACTTTTACATTATTTGACTAGCTCATTAATTAATCTATTTGAAGAATTTTAAAGTTTTAATTTCAATAATTAAAATTAACAACCTTCTGAAATCATTTCGAAATCTCATCGAGATTATAAAGCATTGACTATCAACGTCATGTAAGATAAAAAAAAAAAAAAAAAAGTTGACAAAAATAGTATTTAACAAGACTAATAGTTTTCGCACTGTGCTACTTTATTAAAAATAACTGTTTGTATAAAATCTCAGATCGGTCACAGATTTCAATTAATCAATTTGAAGAAAATGAAATATCGTAATTAAAAATACTGTAATTATTTTCCTTAATTATATTTTTCCTAATACGACAATCTGAAGAATGCAAAAACTGTTTACGGCCCAAAATTAAAGTTAAATCGCAATCTCATCAATGATTAGAGGTCAGGGTCACTCTGTGGCTCTGTGCGATTAAAATATTTATTTCAAATTCTAAGGTTGTAATCACTTCAATAGTGGGGAGCGTAGTGATACGGGATTGATTTGTCGTCCAGCATCTTATTATTTTCATGTGCATTACATTAAAATAATACCACTTGATAAGTGCTAATCAGTAATGATTTACAGTCATACATAATAATTGAACTGATGCTACCTTTTCCTCTTAATAAGAACTTACTTATAACTGAAAACATGGGCACAGATATAACTTGTAAATATTATATTTTGTACCATATACATAGCCACCGATTAGTAATACACAAGCCTATGAAGAAACAGCAACTCTTGAACCCAAAATTTGTGTAATAATTTAAATGACCAATTATTAAAATTGTGACATGGCTACAATATGTAAAGACCTTTTTATCTAAGATAAATAAATATATACAACAATAATTTTAGCTTTGATATTAATATTAATTGGTGAATGTGAAGTAAAACTAGATTATGGTTCTGTGTGCTAGAAGGACACCAAAATAATGATTAATGTTTTGGAGGAAAATAGAACATTCGGAGGAATATGCTGGTACTGAGAATCGCTTTTGTACTTTGGGTCTTGGAAAACGAAATAAATAAATCAAATAACAATAATAATGATGGTCAGTAATGCGAGGGCTCTGCGCCACATACATTCGTGCTTTTACTTGCTTTATTTTATTTCGTCTCTTTCCATTTTCGCCATCTCACTCCAGAAAGTGCAACAAAAAGTAAACCAAAAAGATTCTCTTCTTTTCTTTGCTTAAGACTCGGAATCAGTTAAGCCAATTGTGAATTGTGATTCTATGCTTGCGATTTATTTTTTTTAAAAATTAATTATATAAAAATTTTATTTATTAAATAAGTCAAACTTTTAGATATTTAGTTTATTTATCGTCTCTCTCTATATATATAGACATAAATATTATATAAACATTTGTTTTTATTTTTAATTTGCCCAAATTATTTTTGTGTAACTTAATATATGTGAAAATTATGCATCAAAAAAATATAATGTGAAAATTTATATAAAGTTATAAATCCTTACTTACGTTAGAGTATAAAAGATTCAATTAATATAATATTCAATATTAGCTTATTAAATTTAAACATCTTATGAATTCTAAAGTGATTAAAGTCCAAATCAATAAAATAAATTTAACTTTTAGGGGTAGGATATTCTTACTACCCATTTTTTCTACTACCACTTTAATCATCATTGGATTCAAAAAAAAATAAAAAATTCTCTCTTCATTCAACTTTTCCACTACCAACTACAATTTAATGAATAAAACACTTGGCAAGATTCTAAATTAAAAAATGAATAAAAGTTGTGTTATTTTTTCTCTCTATGTAGCACCGATACCGACATTCAACTTTCACTCCGACACGTTAATCTAAAAAATGGTAGGACACGTTTTGATATTAAATAAATTTTTTTAATTTATGTAGTGTATATTAAAACACTTGGCAAGTAACCTAAATACTAAATTAAAAAATGAATAATGCGGTAATACCCTACAATGTGCTATACATGTTCAGTGTTCTATTCCTAAGAGAGCTGATATTTATATGAATATAATTTTTACCTATTTTTCACTAGTAATTTTTTACTATTCTATCAATGCCAATATTTGTTTCAATAAGGCTCGTATTGAATTTTAACTCCGTAGTATCGATATTAGGGGTAATAATTCAATTGGTATGATACAATATGTATACGATCAACACGAATATGATAAGAATTTGAAAATAAATCAAATTTTTTAACACGAACACAATCCACTTGTGTTTGCGGGATGACATGACATCTATGATGCACTGAAATTGAAGCGGAATACGACATATTGACACATTAATTCTAAAAAATGTCATATTTTGACATGTTGAAATGCATTTTGATATTAAATAATATTTTTAATATATTTAAAATAATTTATATTTAATACATGTAACAGCCCATAATAAGTCATATAACCAATCAAATATTTAAATTTTATAACATAAATATAAACAAAAATAATTTTTTGTACCTTATTAATTTTTCATGTTAAATTTCGTAACAGAAAAAAATGATTTATAATTTTTTTTTCTTGTTTAGTTAATAAAGAAAAATTTAGTGCTAAAAAAAATTATAAAAAAAAGTGTTGGATACGTTTCGAAACATTGACCGCATGTCGAAAAAGAGTGTCGAAACATGTCAGAGCATTGATTATGTGTCCTACAATATTGACCGCGTGTCGAAACGTGTCAGAGCGTGTCAATGTCCGACACGGATTTTTTCAAAAGAATAGCGTGTCCGTGAACGCAACATGACATAACACAAATAATTTGTCAATATTAAAATGTGTCATTTATTATACGAACTTATATGAGACATGATATAATGCAAATAACCCATCAATATCAAAATATCTTGGTTATTATGCAGATTAATATGAAATGGTAAGACACAAATAACTTATACCGAATATTAGTTTGACCAATATTTTATTGATATAAAACAACTAGACTCGACATAAATAATCTATAAAAGAAAAAATTAACCGAGTCAATTTTTTATTTGTGATTTGACATACAACACATAACAAATTTTGTGTCAATTTGTCAGAAAAACAAAAAAGAATTTGAAAATATGTCATTACGAACATAATATGATTTTAAATAATAATGGATCAATTCAAATAAAAATTTCTAGTGTCATAGATCATGTTGAAAATTACCACCTAACTAACATGAGCGGTTTGATTGGAATGAAAAAATTGAAACAATCCTAGCCAACTATATATGTATTAGATGTTTAAAGTTTTGTATATTATATTGCTCAATATTCATTTTTAAACTAATATTAGTTATTAATATGGAAACAGATGGCACCATATATAGTCAGGCGTCACATTCCGTGTTTATATGTAGGCGCGAGATGCACTCTATTGCTGAACTTCTATATATATTTTACGGTAAATTTATTTCTTACGTTGGTGCAAATTTTCTTTTTTACCAATCGATTATAATTATGTATTTTTGAAAATATATAGTTATAATTGAAAAATTATTATTTTTCTCTGCATTTTTTTTTTTTTTTGATAAAATTTCTCTCTGCACTTTATTAAACAACTTTTGAAGAGAGAAAAAAATAACTTTAAAATTATAACTATTATTTTTTAGAATACATAATTATGATTAGTTGTTCCAAAAAAAAAAAATATTTGCAATAATATAAGAAAAAAGGTATCGATATTTTATTTGTTGCAAAATATTTATGTAAATATATTCACACTTTTGATATACCTTGTAACCATCATACTTGTGATGTATTTAAGTATTAATCCTTTATTATATATAGAGTCATATATAAGAATATGACTCTTATTTTATAAGAATAGTATTGATGAATGAGAATAAGAAATTTATCTTTTTGTCTTTTATACTCTTTTATTTTCTCTTTTTTTTTCTTGCAGTTGTCTTGTAAGATGTATTTTTTTCATTTCTCTCTCTTAATTTTATAACATTAGTCTGATTCTTTCTATAAAAGTCAAAACATAGATCATAATATTTTAAGAAAGTACATTCTAAAAATATAAATAAATAGAGGATTTTATGTTTATTATGTTATATAACCTAATTTCATTTTTCTACACACAACAAAAAGGATAGAGAAAGTGAAATATTGAAAGGGAAAGAAAAATATGTGGATTCCACTTTCTTGATGTATGTAGAAAAATGAAATTAGATTATGTAACATAACAAACATAAAATTCATAAATAAATATTATTGATGATTTCTTATCAATAAAGTGCTTATAAAACTGTAATCTCTCGCTTACCAAAAAAAAAAAAAAAAAACTGTAATATCTCGATAAATGGTTAAAATCCGTGGCTTTTTTGACCTTCAAAATAAATAATATGTCAATATCAAAGATCAAAATGTCAGCAAATGAATGGTTATATTTTTAAATTCGATCTTGACTAAGTGTTTGGTGGTACTGCTATCATACGTACTCTCAATTTCAACGGCTGGTAACCAACATAGTTAAAAGTTTACACGATTGAAATAGCATTTTATTGTTCCCTAGCTTTTTCACACATATTTTATGTATTGCATTCCATTCTTTCCCCCCCTCTCTCTCTCTCTTTCAACAATGAAAGTTATGTCGAGAAGGGAAAAAAAATTTTAAGTGAGAGAAAGAGATAGATCAAAACTAAAGAAAAGTTGGACAAAAAAATATAAAGGTGTGGGTATCACTTCTTTATGAGAGTGAAAAAATATAAGTTGTGTCATTTAAAAGGACAAGCACTTTTCCCCTATATGCATTTCAATCCATTCTTTCCCCCCCTCTCTCTCTCTCTTTCACACAATAGAAATGTTATAAGTACGAGAAGGGAAAAAAAATTATCTAAAAAATCGGGGGCAAGATTTTTAAAAATGTTAATCAAAACTAAATTCTTAAAATCCTTCTGTTCTATCCCTTTTTTAGTTTTTATATTATATTATATTTGAAATCTAATGCTGTTATATTTACCTGTTCCCTTATTAGAAGATATCGAATCAATCTACAGTCGTATACTTTAGGTTTTTTTTTTTTTTCTCTCTTTAGGCCTTCTTGCTAATGATCAACACCTCTTGCAATAAAAGCTCATATGGCACACCGCTGAGCACAAGCTCTTTATACACATGGAATAAAATACGCAAAAGAGGTAAAAGATTTTTTTATATAAAAAAAATACATCGTTGTGGGTTTGATGGATTATTATGGCTTCTTTTTCTCGTCTTTTCCAAAATTACTTAAAATAATAAAATTGTAAAGTTTTTCTCTTGTCTGATTTTTTTTTCTCCAGCTGACTCAGTAACTAGTCATATTCTTTTGTCCTTGATATCTTGTCACATTTTGGCTATTTTTATTCGATTTACACAATAATAGCCACATTTTGTCCTTGATTCGATTTGGCTTTAACAAGTCGTGTCTTTTCAAAAAAAATTATTTTTTTTAACAAAAAACTATGCTTCCTTTACAACTTTTATTATTTCCTATTTGCACTCATTGGCTATCTTATACGGACACCGATACGATATGAAACAAGATACGAAACTTTGATTCATTAATTAAAAAAAAAATTGACACGTTAGAATACATTTTGATATTAAATATTATTTTTAATTTATGTAATGTATATTATATTTCATATTTAATAATTTAACAAAAGAATGAAGCTAAACTTATAATACCTATCAATTTTGCAAAGAAACATAGGATATCTCAAATATTTATTTAAACTCAAAAAATGGTAAATGTAATCTAACGAATCTAATAATTGGAACGAAAAACACAAGCAAAGCAAACTTTGAACCCCATATTGAGTCTCCGTAATGCGTGTTAGAATGTCAGGGAGTGTCGAGAAGTGTCGGACACGACACGTCAGGATTTTTGAAGTGTCGGTGCATCATAGCTCACTGGCATACCAGATTAGAAACTAAAATTACAATTTAAAATATAGAAAAGTATTTCTATATTGACTACAGATAATTTATCTGCATTAACTCCCAAAACGACGTTGTTTTGGGTTGAAAGATTAAGAAATTATAATGATAAAGACTATCATAACTATATAATTTTAATCTATTTCAATTCAGAGTTATAATAGTCTTTATCATTATAATTTTTTAATCTTTCTATCCAAAATGACATCATTTTGGGAATGAATACAGATAACTTAATAAAAAACAAACCCCTTAAAATAATATAATTATGAGTTTCACATTAAGTAAATAAAGAACTTCAACATTGTATTTAAGTTATGAAATTCTCATATTAGATAGGTTAGTTTTTTTTAATTGGACTCTTCTTTTAGTTAATTTGAATTTTAATAATTAGTGTTTCGATTTAGAGTTGTGTTACCAAAAAAAAGTATTTATTTATTTTATTTGAATTCATTTGACTGTCAATCCTAAAGAACTTGGAATAAAAGTGAGGTTGATGATGTTAATAGGTAATACTTTTCTTATGTTACATAAGAAAAATTATGATCTTCTGTACTCATATTTATTCAAATAGATCCCATATAAGAATTTTTTTTCTGACCTCTAATTCTTTTCTTTCTCCTAATCATTGTTTGGATATGAGATAATAGTTTTCTCACGTAATATAAGAAAAGTATTACCCAATGTTGATAGTATTTAAGTCATTAAAGCCATTCAATATTCAGTAAATCTTTTAGATTGAGCACTGCTTGTAAACTTAAAATTGTAACATATATGATCCAACGGCTTTTTTGGCCAAAGGACGATGCAACGTATTTTCATTACCAATTCGTTACCAAAATAAATGTATACTGCTATGGCGCATTAAAGAATAATATACTTCAGTATTTGAGTCATGTGCTTTACTAAAATAATTTTGGATGTAATCTTTTATTGGATAAAATATGAAATAATATTTTTTAAATGTTCAAAATATTATTCTTTGTAAGTCATTAGTGACTCTTTTTGTCAAAGCGCATGTCAACGATGAAAATTGAAAACTAATATTGCCTTTGGTGTCAGCGTGTCACGGTTGATGTGAGGATCACTAACTTATGAGAAAAAGAAATAAAAACTCTTGAAGCGAATATAACCTTTTAATCCCCTCCCTTTAATTAAGTTTAAATAAAGATCCAAAGTCCGGGTGTAAAAGTACAGATTTAGAAAATTAATTAATGGCCATAGAGACATGGACAATCATAGTCATAGGTTATGCTCATTTTTTCAGATTGATGTCCGTATTTGTATTTGTATTATTTGCTCCTATATATGTGGCATATACGTCTAATATATTTTATTCATTTTAAAATTATCTAGAAAGAGTTTTTACTTAATTTCGATTAGTAGCAGAAGTAAAGTTTTGGCATTTCATTTTCATGGAATGATATTGTAATAACCAATTAATGTTATTACCAATCAATTTTGTTGTTAGATCGATTATGTTGATCCAACAGTTATATTTTTTTTCATCTTTACATGGTTATTATTCCCCATATTTAATACTTTATATTTATTTTTCCCTTTATATGCTTTCACATTAAATATGGGGAATCATAATCATACAAAGATAAAAATAAATATAACCGTTGGATCAACATAATCGATCTAACGGTAAAATTAATCTGTAATAACATTGGTAGTAACACTAATTGGTTGTTACAATATCCTACTCCTTCATTCTTACGTTGAGTTACTCACTTACTCCTGTCACTTGATTTTTCGCATTTTGTCATAGGGAAAAGTATCTCTCAAGTCATTGGAGATAAAGGTATCTCCAGTGGGCTCAAAATGACGTCGTTTTGGGTTATAAGATTAAAAATTATAATGATAAAGACTAATATAACATTACAATATATTAGAATTATAAAAATACATTGATTTCCGTCCCAAAACGACGTCATTTTGGGCTCACCTGAGATAATTTTATCTCTAATGACTTGAGAGATCCTTTACCCTATATATATATATATATATATATATATATTATAGTATATATATATATATAGTATATATATATGTATATATATGACCATCCACTCTTAGGGCTCGTTTGATGGACAGGATAAGATAAAAGTGGGATATAATATGGGACTGATAAGCGTAGGATATGATATGGGGTTGATAAGCACCTGATCAGCAATATGATCAGATTATGTATAAGGAGAAAAGAAAAATAAAAAATAAAAAATAATGCAATAATACAAATATATTGGGTAGTGTGAGAATATATATATATATATGTATATATATATATGTATATATATATATGTATATATATATATATCTATATATACATATATATATATATATATGTATATATATATATATATATATATATAATGTTAATCATATCATAATTCCCACTAAACAAGAGATAAAAGTAAAGCAACAACCATCCAGTCTTAAGGGCTCGTTTGGTGGACAAACAGGGGTAAGACTATGTTTGGTGGACAAGATAGGATATGATATGGGGCTGATAAGCCGATATCATGTCCTGTGTTTGATGAGCACATGATTAACAATCTGATAAGATTATATAGAAGGAGAAAGGAGAAAGAAAAAATAAAATATAATGCAATAAATATAAATATATTGGGTAACAAGGGGATATATTGGATTGCGTGGGGATATATTGGATATCCAATATTGGTATCATATCCTGTTGAATCCTAACACAGCTCCTTCCATAGGATAAAAAATCATATATTAGATAGGATAAAAGGAGATAATAGGATAAGCTAATCATATCCTATTGACCCATCAAATAAGAGATAAAAGTAGGATATGATAAGTTATCTTTCTTTATCAGGTGCTTCAAACAGGCCCTAAAGCTTTGTAAAGTTTTTGAAAAGCTAGGGTGATTGTTAATTATCTCGTCATGTGTAAAGTGTAAACCATACCATTGAACTAATGAAAAATATTATACATTTTAGTTCACGTCATTTTTTTTAATTTTGAAACAAGGGTTGATTTGAGTTTTTATTGAGCAAAACCAATTTTGTCCCTTATGCTTTTATTTCTTACTTTTTATCTTCATATGGTTACCCCGTTACTAGCTTGCCTCATTTTTCTTTTAGCACATTAAATCTCGCAATTATTTTTTGGAGATTTTTTCACTAATTGATTAATCCGATTGAATTAGACAGATTTACAAGATGGTAAAGCTCTCCCTAACAAATTTTTAACAGTTGTATATCCAGGACTCATTTAAAATTTAGGATTACGGGTTCTTCTTTTAGCATTATAATAAGTAAAAAATATTTCTGCAATTAATGCATAAAAGTTATTTGCATTATACTAGGTAGTACACACCGTAATTTTTAAAATGAACTCTATTTTTATTTAGATTTCAAAAATTACATTATGTACCACCCTTAATATATAATATACTGCATATAACTTTTTTGAATTAACGGCATAAAAGTTAAACCCTTAAAAAAAACATTGAACATAATTGTGAATTGGTCCTTAATATAACTGTTAATCCTTTTTTTTGTTTTGAAAAACTACATAAACCAATCTATTTGAATAAAACAGTAAACTAAATTGTAATCGGCGTTTATAAATATTTTATAGATGAAAGTAAAGTATATTGAATTGACTGCAAAAAAGTACATGAGGTGTGAGTTTGAAAATTACATTTGTTTATGATAAAAGAACCACACATTATGGCTTGTAAATCTTCCAATAATTAACAGCCTTCTTTATTTGGTAGTTAAGCCAAAGCAAAAACTACCTGTGTGGACAATTTTCATCCCCATTCCAGTCCACCAACGTAGCTACACAGGAAAGGGATAAAGATCGTTTGACGTGTCCAAATACTATATATAGATATAGAATCGATCTTTGGAATGGTAATCTATGCGTGCAAACAACATGTTGAAGCAAAACTTAATTAGTCAGCGTTGTCGAAAACGAGGTTCCAATTATTATAAGAATTTATACTCGTGTGCAAAACCTTTAATCAAAGGTATAAATTCAAACGTCATTTATCATTAAAATAAAGTTACCATATCATGTTTTTTCACGCCAACTTAGCTTAGTTACATTGAATAGGGATAAGGTAGAGTATATATAATGTATCAAGCCGTAGGTATATAGTTAAGACTTGTATTCTTACAGCTTATAGTATCTATATAGATTTGTTTTTTTTTTTTTTTTTCATGTTTCATTATTTTTTTGAATTTTTTATTTTTGGATCAATATGATTTTATTTGCTGGGTTATGCTGGTCCCCTTTTTATGGTGCGCAAATTGCTTGGCTCATAAACGAAGGACGGTTTCCATCTCATTCAGTATCTGAAGCCATTGGTCGATATATTAAACTTCGTAGGGAATCCTATTTGCAAATTATTATATATCAACCTATAAACCAATTTGCTCAAGCAACGGTTTAGAATTAACTTTATGGAATGTGACTTATAGATATAATGGTCCCCTCCAACGGTGTATATATGTCAATGTGAAAGTCATAATCATTGTTTATTAGGAGGACATTACTTTAAACTTTTGATAACTGTTTTGAAGCATTATCCAGATAAATTAGTAATATACACATTCAAAGAAAGCTGCGGTTAAAGGGTCTTTAATTGGCTCATATTTTACCAACCCTTTCTATAATAGGCGTCATTGATGTCGAAACATCTAGGGTAACAGAAAGGCATATACAGACATATGTAAAGCTCCACTTGACAATCAAGAGTTAATTGGTTTAATGGTATCCAGCTAGGTTTTAATATTTATTTTGTTTAAAGAATAATGGGTTTGATATAACTCATTGGGGCTCGGGCACTACCCAAAAATGGTTTGGTCATATCCATTGGGATTTCGAATACTGCTGTTGTGATTTCGGTAAATGCACCAATTATATAAGTAATAAAATGATAAATTATTGGGGTTGTCGTTCTCGTGAGGATTGATGAACCAATATATGATTAAATTTGGATCGATCTTTAAATTTGAATTATTGAGAATATTAATTTAATTTGTAAAACAGAATTCTTAAAGAAATTATTTTTAATTTTCAATATTCAGAAATCAATAATTGAATTCAAGAATTAATAATGCGAAGAAAATGATTTTTAACTTTTAATAAAAGACGTAGCTTATCTCCAAAATAAAAAATAAAATAAGAGACGTTGTTAGGAACTCGACTTTCCCAATAGTTTCTCAACAAGTTTAACTTTCATGCAATTAAAGTTCGCAGTCAATTATTGACAATTCTTTCTTATATAACTGACTCCCCAATCTCTTGGTGGATTCAATTCTTTACTTTATTACAAGTCTCTAATCCATCTTTTTCTAAAGCAAACTTTAAGATCAAAATTATGCGTCATGAAATTCGTAAGACTATCCTATACCATACAAATTATAGCAATTAACCAATCGGATTAAAGCATATAATATCCCTATTAGCATGCAAAAATCTATTGTTCATTCAAGATTGATCATGTCAAGAACAAGATTGAATATAAAACAAATTAATTGCATACTAAAATACGAATAATAATTGCATCGTAAATTAAACAGCGTTCAAGAGCCCATGTCTCGCCCTAACTACATAAAGGACTTTAGCCTTGCATGTTTATTGAAACGGAATTAAAAGATGAAAAGAAGCTAAATTTTATAAAAGAAACGTAAAACCCGGTCTCCACGGTGAAGCTTTGACCGTCCAAGAATTAATGGAAAGATCCCTAATGTGTGTTTTTATATAAATAAAAATGGGGTTTTTTAATTTGGAACAAGCTCGCTGAGAATTAATTCTTTATTTTTTTTATATACTTATCCTTTGCAACTGCCTTTATACTTCATAGTTGGTGATTTGTTACTTTAAGATTGAAACAATATGAAAAGAGATCAGAATCTTATCTAATTGTTGTAATCTTAATATATTTTGGATTTATTAATTAACACTATATTTTTAATCATATTAATCATTATTTAAACTAATTTTGATATTAAAAACATGGTGTCTCTGACACTTATCAACTGGTTAGGGAAAAAAACTCCACCTTTTACATCTTAACATAATTAAATTTGTTTAACTTTAAAGACAAATTTAAATGTTTAATAAACTGCTGAGCAATTTTTATTTTTTACTTTAAATATTACTTCCCTTAAATGAAATAGAAATTTATCATCAATAACACACACTCACACACATATATATAGAGGGAAAAACATTTCTCAAGTTGTTTGAGATAAGTTTATCTCAAGCAGCCCCAAAACTACGTCATTTTAATTATTTATTTCCTTATATTTATTAATTCACCTTTGAATGGATATGATTCCCTTTTTCTCTCTCTTCCTTCATCACCATTGATTCATCTTTGTACGGTTATGATTTTGTAGCCGGAAATAATTTTATCTTCGGCAGCTAACATAAGAAATGTTTAATAAGCCCATATATATATATATATATATATATATATATATATATATATATGAAATAAAAATAAAATAAAATATGCATAAATTCTTTTTAAGAGAGAACCCACCACGGAAATGAATTATAGAAAAGGTTAAACGGAACCATGGGGAGGGGAAAGGGGATAAAAAAGAACAATATGTATTGCAAACAATAAATTTGTTTTTTTCTAATTTATTAAAATTAAATAAATTTTCATTACTATTTTGAAAATCTAAATAATTGGAAAGATTTGAGAAAGATGAAAAGTGAAGAAAAATATATTAAAAAAAGAAAAAGAAAAACTTAAACAAAATAATTATATAATAAAAAAAATAAACAAAGTTTAAAAAATTATTAGATGACAACAATAATAAAACAAAATTTATGAGTTTTGTTGAGATATATAAAACTATTAATGTATCATCACCAAATAGCTGAATTGGTTCTTTACAAGTTGGAATAGTCTCTTTATAAATGTAGAAGGTTCCTAAAAAGAGAATTACCCTTTACATTATTGGGGAGCGATTTTTATATAAAAAGAAACGTAGGTTTCAATTCAACCATAAATATTGTATAATTAATCACTTGTACGCGTGGTCGAGGCTGTACAACAATGTTCAATTCAAACACAAGCTAGCAGAACAAATACTCAATTTCAAACTAAGCAGATGTCATTTGCTACGTAACAATGATAATTATATGGTGCACGTACGTGGATAATTTTTTGCTTCGAAACATGAGGCAACGACTATTTTCTTATGCCCATTGGCCATTGGTCGCTATCTTGGTAAAAGTAGATTACTACAGCTATTGGGCCGAAAATTTTATTTGAATCATAAAGGAAGCAAAAAATTCTGTGTTTTTTGCAAATTTTAAATCACACTAATTAATCTCGAGCATGCTTAACCATTTCGCTATCAATCTTATTCAAACAATAAAATATCAAAAATAAAAGATTTTCTGCAAATTAAGCATGCATGTTAATAAAGTTATGATTTCAGGCTTACAATAATAGAACATATTGTAATTGTATACACAATAATACAAGGTCAATGAAACAAAGTTTACTTGAAAAGATATAATATTATGATAAGCTGCATTATATGTACGAAACCAAGAGAACTAACATGCTACAATTGTACAGGTAAAGCCCAAAAGGACTCCTCCTTATCCAAATGGCTCAATAATAGAGAAAAAGCTGCACTATTCAATTATTGTTACTTTTATTGCAATGTTATGATGAGAACAAAGGATGCAAAATTATTCAGTTCGTTTCTCTCATTGGGGAAGATCGAAAAGCTATGCAAAATTAATATCAGAATAGCAGGCCGGCTAGTTTGACCTTAATACAGAAGAGCGTGCGTTTGGTTTCTTCTGTAGAAAACGTAGCATCAAAGGCAGTGCAAATTATTTGGGATATGGATAGCTTTCGTGAATAATATATGGGAAAATATTTTCTCATGTTATATGAGAATTCAAATTTCATGTTAGTGACCTTTCGATTTGCGTGCAAACCTTTTTTTTTTAAATAAATATAGAGCCCACCACTAGTTAAGTCACAATATGATAACTGAATTATCATGCAACATGAGAAAATCAAATCCCATAATATATATGCAATTTCATGAGCTGGAATGTCTTCCATGTCAAAACTCCTAGTCACCAAATTAAATACAACCGTTGAAATCTAAAGCTTTATGACTTAAGAGATTCTGCTGTGATACATTTCTTTAATTAGTTATTGAATACAGATTCCATCTCTCCACGCCAGGGAAAAAATATGCTGTGGTTACTGGTTGGTTTAGGAGAAGTTAAAAATAAGAAGTTAAGCACTAGAAGAAAGAATAAAAGAAAAAGTCTTTCATCAATTTATAGTTATTGGCGAAGCATGTTGGAAAATGTAATTAATTAAGATACGTCTCAATTCATATTGAATGCGAAATTTGATTTTGCATTCTAGTAATTATTATTTTTGAATAAGATAATATATATTTCTTTTAAAAAAATCAACTTTAAATATGTGAAGTTTGTCCTGTATATTTTTAATTGATTAAATTTTTATTAATTTATTATTAATCACTATCAAATATTCTTTTATTATTTGTTTGTTTGTCAAAAATTTATTTTTATCAATAAATAAATTGTTATTAATTTTAATTAACACCAATAGAAGAAGATAGATTAAGCTTGAAGGCCCATATAAGATGTTGATGTCCAAGGCCCAAGGTTTTGGAACTGGCGGACATGGCCAATTTTGGACTCCAGTCTAATCAAATATTTGGAGTGATGTTTTTTATTTTTTATTTTTTTTTAAATGTTATTTCTCAATAAACCACCCTTTATACGTTTCTTTTAGGGTTTTATTTGTATCAAGTAATAGGAAAATCATATTGTTTCCTGCTCTCACGTTGGTGGTAAGTGGGCTCTTCTCTCTCTCTCTTTTTTTTTTTTTTTCTTTTTCATTTCACCTAGTGGGTCCCGTTTTGAATGAGTGTGCAGGAATCAAATTTTGCTTTACATTTACTTGATACTAATAAACCCCTTTCTTTTATGGGAAAAAATGGGGAATTTTAATTTTTCTCTCTAAGTGACATGGGAATAACATTGCTCAAATTAAAAAAAAAAAAACAAACAAACATTGCTCAAAACTGTGTCATGCTTTAAGTTAAAATGTAAACGAGTTTGATGTAGCTGTAGAGCTACCAATGTCATGTTTATCACGAGTAAAACTTTGGTGACACTGTTGTACCAAGATTCAGTGCATTCCATTAATGAGAGCATTATATATCATAGGAGAGAGAAAAAATTTGACAAAGAAAAGAAAACTTTAGCTGAAATGTAATATTTTTATTGGTGAGATGTACTGAATCTTTGGTGCAATAGTAGCACCAAAGGTTTATTCGTTCGTCAGAGTGAAGAAGCAATGGGTATAAAAAATTATGGATTTTATAAAAGTTATGTTGTAGGAAAAGTGATTGTGTTATGTTATAGAGATTTGTTTTGTGTGCCATAATTTTTATTTTTTTTATAAAAAACATGCTGGCCCCACAAAATATTTTATGTGTAGAAAACTTTTTGTGGTCATGTTAAATGATAGAATGCAAACCCAAAAATTATACAAATAATATGATAGACATCTCTGGATCAAATACAATTTTAGGATACCAAAGGATGGTAGCTTAATTGGCATCATGAAAATGAGAAGGTAGTGTGAGTCTTTGTAAGGGGTTTAAAGTATTAATTTCGGAATCCGTCCCGAATCGTAGTCATAAAACGATAACCTATTGAAATATCTAACAAAAAATAAAAAATACACGTTTAGGATAACTTATGATTTGCTACGTACGAATGATTCTGATTTCACGTTCATAGTTCATACGTATGGGTAGTGTGTTAAAATTTTTTCGAAACATGAGGCGGTACAGCTAGCTTAAAGCTTTTGTCGACTCGCTATCTCATTAAACTCTACCCTTTCCATTAGAACCCAAAATTCTACAAGCTTTTGTCAAAAAATTGAAAAATTTAGTCTTGCATTTGAATTTGTTTGCTTTTCCCTATTCCCAAGCATGCTGTATGTAGCTTACTTAATAATGCATGCATAGCTAATCTATGTCAAACAATAATACAAATTAATATACTAAAACAAAGGATTAGTTGCAGAGAAAATTAATTAATTCAAAGCTAATAAAAGGATATACATGAAAAAGGTTCATCAATCATCATTAAGGCAACGATCAGTTAAAAATTGATTCTTAATTAGTTGATATTATATGAGCTGCATCAAGTACGGAACCACAGGTTGCAGTTTGCGTGTAAACATGCAAACATGAATTTGACTACGTAAAGTGCACACACAAAAATAAATTTGCCTATATAATTGTCCTATCCAAATGCCTAAAAAAAAGAGAAAAGGGTGCATGCTTGCCTTTGTTATTCTCACGTTTCTGAGTTGTTAGGTAACAATTGACGTAGTTATGCTTAAAACGCCGTATAGTTTGACCTCATTGAGAAGAGAATCACATGCATTGTTGGTTTTCTTCTTCCATAGAAAAAGTAACCCCTATAGGTAACGTGATTTGAAGATTTCAGGGACAGTTTCGTGAATCTCATGGTGATGGAATCCTTAATAGGTTCATTGGGTCGAAATGCCTTCCATTCCTTCCATCTTCGTTCATATTATTCTTTTTTATAAAACTTACACTCCATGTGGTACCGAAAAATTTGACAAGTAATTAATATAGTGTCCGTGTTTTTTTGTCAGAGTAATTGTTTAGGAATTCGATGCCAATGCATGTGAAGAGATTTGCCTTGTTCCCACTTCTCCCTTCTTTTCTTTTAATATTTTCTTTTCTGAATTAATTGAGAGTATCGAGACTTTGTGGAAATTGAGCTCCACGTCATATATATGCTTTAGGAACTAGGGAGTTAGGTTTTAATATGCTATTAAGTCAAAATTGAAATGATTGGTGAATTAAATGGCCTCGGTAATTAAACCTTAGAATAAGAAGATGAATTAGTTCTTCTTTTTTTTTTTTTTACCAATTTTGACTGACATATCATATGGCAGGTCAGATACAAAAAATGGGCATCGTGTCATGCATCTCCATATCAATTATATATATCCCAGTGTTATTAAACCCGGCCCGGGCATTTTCTTTTATGCAGTCGGATATATATAGATATATAAAAATATATTTAAATATGAACATATAAATTCAATTATATTTTCTATATCTAAAATGAATTAAACAAGGTTCATTATATAAGCTCAAAAATATGAAGCATAAATAAATAAAAATGTATACTATTTCTATGTCAATTTAAATTTCAACTAAGAATCCCTGTAAACATACATCTCAATGACATTGAATTCATATTTTTCAAATTCAGTTACATTAAAAATGACATATGTCATAATCTCTTAATTTATTATTTCGCAAATTGGTTCAATATTGGAAGCTGAAATTGAAGGTCATTGTAGAAAAGTATATTAGCAAACAAAATTACAAAAAAAAAAAAAATTAAAATGAGTTCGACATTTTTTTGACAAGATGAAATAATTTTGGTTAATTTTTTCTTTTAAATGCATGACCCGGCCGGGCATATCCATATACCGGGTTATATATATGAGCTGTCCAATGCTTGACCCGGACCGGTCTAATGACCGGGTCACCGGGTCGACCCGGCCGGGTCGGGCCAGGTTTTACAACACTTATCCTTGTTAGCAATCTTCAATTGGATGATATATTATTCTAATTAATTGGAAATGATGGAGAGTACTAAAATTGATGAAATGAAAATCTGAGGAACCAAAATCAGACTTTAATATACTAGTCCCGGGGAGTGGGTCCTCTCACGTGGAAAAGTGATCATATTATTTGATAACAACTACTCATTGATGATGATGAGATAAGAGAGAGAAAAATGTATACATTTTTAAATGAGTGGTTATGATTAAATAACATGACGACATTACCATTTTTTCACATGAGAGGATCCACTCATATAAGAATATGGCATCCGTGAAGCTTGATCGAATGATTATAGTTTTAGGTTTTCATCAGCATAGTTACTCACAGTATGCAGTAGTTATCCTGAAATTTGTAAGTTCGGAAAGTTTCATTGTACGCACGACTTTTAGAGGTTTTTTAATTTAGAAGAATATTTATGTAATTGCAGACAAGTTATCTGCATTTACTTCTAAAACGTCGTCGTTTTGGGATTGAAAGATTAAAATATTTAATTATAAAGACTATAATAATTTTGAAATAAATTAAAATTATAAAAATACCATGATTTTTGCCTCAAAACGATGTCGTATTGGACTTATTGTATATAACTTATATACGGTGGCCGCAGAAAAGTGAACCATTTTTAATTACTTGATATTTATGTTTTTATTAAAGAATTGTTAAGGATGTAATTTTCTGGTTGCAAGCGTATTGGCTTGATAGTAAGATAAGGGATGCCTTGTAATTGGTTCAAATCCTCTGATTTGAGATGTTGTTTGGTATATATAGGCTATTAATTAAGAGCCTTTGAGTTTTGAGTTTTTTTAATGAAAAATCTAAAAGGAAAGGACATAATAAGTTAACCAAGTTAAATCCTTCTGTAATCATCTCCTTTCTCCACTCTTTATGTGTACTCTTTGTAACATTAGAATTTAGTTCTGCAGTTCATCTAATTGTTTTTTTTTTTCTTTTATAATCTTAATGTAGCATTGCAGTCATATTCAGTATTCACGTTCTTGAACATTGCATTATCATCTAGAAACACACAATTATCTGTTGCAGTCACCCTAAGCATGTAAAATAAATCATCCCCTTTTCGCAAAAGATTTTTCATCATACTCCTTCAATTTTTTTATTTTTTTTAAAAAAGATTCTGGGTTAGAAAAAGACCCAGTTCGTTATACAAAAATTTCTAATTAGATGGTGTATATATCTATTTGGTAATAAACACATATTCACCTTAATATTGTGTATAAGATTACAGCACAGAAATCATACATATTAAACATTTTATATTAATTTTTGAATATAAATTCAAATTACTAATTATCAGATTAGTCCAAACTAAGAAGATTAAGAAACTCAAAAGTGTTTGGTTATTGAATTCTTAATAGAATATGAGGAGGGATATTTTTACTACCAAAATTTTCTACTACCAATTCACTATCTAACTAATTACCATTGGATCAACATTTTCTCTTTTTTCAAATTTTTTTTAACACTCTCTCTTTGATTCAATGGTGATTAGATAGGTAGTAAGTTAATAGTAGAAGATTTTAATAGTAAGAATATCCTCGGTAGAATATAGTAGGTTAAAATACCAAAAAATAATTTAGGGTTGACCTAGCATGAGGTTAAAATATCATGATGACTTCACGAGGTTGTGGAATCAGGCAGTAAAAGGTGGTCAGTTAGAGTACTCAATTTGGGGCTTTTATTGCCTTCACCCCACAGACACTGTCTCACACACACCACTCCACAAATCCATAATTGATCAGTGTCTCAGTACCACAGCCAATGCAAACATTTTCAGGTCCCCCCTCACCAAAATATTGCACTTCTTTTTATTATTTATTTCAGAATCAAGAATTAGATATGATACATACTTTTTTAGTTTATTATTATTTTTTAAAAAAATAATATAATGATGCACATAAAATGAATATATCAACAGAAGAACATATTTATTAATTAACTAGCTATAGCGTTCACTTTACCAGTTTAAACTTTTTAACTTTGATTTACCTTGACTTGCTTTAGTTCCATTTTGGTCATGTCTTTGTTAGTTCTGTTCAGAAATATTAGTACTTTATTTGTTACCATGTCAAGGAGGACAATTAATGAGCAACCCCATCTGAGATTGACATTACACTGCAGTGCAGACCTCAATTATGACACTGCAATGTAGAGTTATTACATAAGACATGAGAATTAGGGCTTTGGGCTTTGCTTTGTGTGAATTTGGAAAGTTGCAGGCAAAGGGACAAAAGCAACATTCAGTAATGTAGGACTGGTGGGGAAGATCCTTTTGTAGCTAAGTTCACAGGGTTTTGTTTATGTTCTTTCTCCGTCAATCAGAAATGGTAGGGAAGGAAAAACAGAACAAGTATATATTCAAGTTTTGGATTTTCCAGTGCTGCAACCTGTAATATTGTATATGGCAACCTTTTCCATTTGGAATGACCAATTACATAACCCGGTTGATAAAAAGACCACTTCCCGTTAAACCCGACTAGCGAGTGTGGGGTGGAGAAAATCCTTGTACGCAGTCTTACCCTTGCATAATTGCAAAGATGCTGTTTCCTGGATTCGAACTCATTACCTTTCAGTCATGAAAGAACCCGGTTGATAGTGGGAAGAAAAATAAAAATAAAAATAAAACCCTTGTGGTTGTGGTCCCCTTCAATTCAATTTCAATGGATTGAGATTGTTTAAGTGAGTCCTAATACTTTATCTACCCTAACAGGAAAAAGGTACTAGAATTTTTCTTTCAAGTAATTAATGAGCTATATTATTGTAAATAAATAAATAAAAGGTAAAATGGATGAGGAGGAGTGATTAAAAACCTTGCAGAGGAGTAAATTCAGTAGTGGTCAAAAGTCAAAACTATAAGCCAATAGTGCAACACTTAAATAACTTTATAATGATGGCCTCTTCTGTCACCAGTTAACAGTCTTGCAGTGTTGAGGGTATGGCTAGCGATTTTGAATTAAAGCAAAGCAGAATATCTTTTTTGCCTATTATTGTGTTCATATTATGTTACCATACTTAGATAATAACTTTGCTTATTTCTGGTAAAATGATATTAGCAATTTAATTAAGGATTTATAATTTTTTTTCTGGATTCCACATGCTTTTTGTCTTTACTGTAAGCATTTAATCAGTAAATTCAACAATTTTTCTAATATATCACATAATAAGTGTACCTTTCTCCATTAGTGCGGAAGAACTTTGATGGTGGAATATTTTCTCAGAGCCTTAACCCTTATCTGTTCTTGTATCTACTTTGATAGGGATGAGATACAACTCTTCAAGACAGACCTGATAGACGCTTCAGACTCCAATAATAAGAAACTGACTAT
This sequence comes from Gastrolobium villosum, assembly GCA_032173675.1. Lineage (NCBI taxonomy): Eukaryota > Viridiplantae > Streptophyta > Magnoliopsida > Fabales > Fabaceae > Gastrolobium > Gastrolobium villosum. The sequence continues at coordinate 235,800 of JAVKPL010009483.1, forward strand.
TTCCCCTTATAATAACTGCACCTATCAGCAGTTACATTTTAAATAACTCCCCTTAACAGTCAAAATTACCATAATGCCCTTTTCATTAATTAAACCAACTGATACATAATATAACACATGAGACAAATAATTTTACATTTACAACATAAGATTTCAATTCTGATAAGAATTATAAAACCCTTTAATTAATGCATCACGTGAGCAATCCATGCAAATATGCAACCACATGATATTAGCATATGAACCATAGGTTTCCACAGCCATGCAAAGATTCTTCTCATCAGAATGAAGAACAAAACTGAGTGCCGTTTACTAGTGTACTAAGTACGTATGATATTTTTCAAAACCGTAAGATTGTATAGTAGGATATATACATACATGATGAACAGAGAGGATGGGAATGAGCACAAAAGTTGTAGCTAAGAGAAGCAAAGGGAATATGGTACAAATCAGTGAACCTGATCGTACACGATTAATGAGCCAAAGAAAAAAATTCACGGTTCAAAAAATGAAACGAAACTTTTGTGCAGTTTGGGCAGCAAGAATGTCAGAAGGAGGCCAAGAACCTGACATCATAATTTAAGAGGGGAGAGGGTCCAAAGCAGGAATAGTGGGTTCATTTTTTGAATCCCAAGAAAACAAACTCTCATTATCCTTCCTGTCTCATCCTACCTAGAAAGTGACACATCAACCCTAATTTTACGTGCAGGTAATGATCATTTATATTCACTGCCTCGGTGTTTCATGTAATTTTTTTTTTTTTTTAGTAAATATTCTTTTTGGTCCCGAACAAATTTTACGATACTTATTTTAGTCCCTAGTAAATAAAAAGGCACATCGGTTCTTAAGAAATTCAAAATGGACTCATTTAGTTGAAATCATGGTTTTGACAAATTCATAAAAGACTCATATTAGTCCCTCAAAAAGATTAAAATAGATCCATTTTAAATTTATTAGGGACTAAAGCGGATATCGTGAAATTCAATGAGTACCAAAAAAAGTATTTTTTTATTGCATTTTTATTTCCTTCCTTCCCTACCATTTTTTCATTTCTTTTGGACCATGCTGAGTCGCTGACATTGATAAGTTTTCACTATATATATTAACTACACTCCCTCCCACTTCACATGGCACTATTCAAGCTGAGTTGAAATCTGAAACCCTCCCTCTCAGCTCAACTTCCTCAACCAGTCTCTGGGATTTCACCCTTTCCTGTTGGCTACAGAAAAATGACTTCATTGCTCTTTGTCATGGCCCCTCAAGGTGAAGGTTACAAAATTCAGAAAGAAATGAAAATGTGTTAGTTGTTATGGCGGTATCTCTCCTGAGCTTATTCTTCTTATATTTTTATTTTCTTTTTTACAACTTTATGAATAATGTTCAAGTTTTCTTGACCTTGCAAGTCCAAGTATTTAATAAATTAGGTCAAGATTACTTGTTAATTTTTAAGAAGGCAAAATGTATAATAATTTTATTAGACTTCTTAAGGAAGTTAAGTTTTGGGTGTTATGCTTCCCTCTTGGTTTTCTATGTATCCTCTTTGTATTTGTAATATTTACTTACAACAATTGTATGATGTATTTATTATTTCAAAGCTTGAATATAAGGAAGGTTTTATATGTCTTATATATTTGTTTCTTTGAGTAGCTTTGACTCAGATCGCATCATTTTTTACCTCATTAAGTTTTCTCCTCAACTCTGATTGAGATGTAGTGGATGCAATTAGAAGAGGAATGTTTGCCATCCTTCATTGTGGAACTACACCTGAACTTTGTTGTTCTCACTGGTCTTTCATTCTAAGTGACATGGTGCGACTGTTGTTATATTATAGTTAATACCAAGGGCACAGTGAAGGGGAATTAGGCCACAAAGATGAGAGAGAATCGTCTTTTTTGAGGTGAAAGAAAAAGAAGAATACTTCATAAAAAGAAATAGGGTTTATCATCTATTATTTAACATTTAACGTAATCACAAAAAATTTCTTACACATAATATCTTATGGGGCTCGCAGCAGAAAAAAAAAACCCCTCTGGCAAGCAAAATGAATTTCTATAACATATCATAATCATTTTTCCTACAACATAACTTTTATAAAATCCAAAGAATAAGAAAAAAAGGAGTTTTTTATTTTTTAACAAAAAGAGAGAGCAATGTTAACTTATAGTTCAATTGACACGGCCTACTTTTTCAGGACTGCAGGTGTAATGCTGAATAACTTAACATATACGTTGAATTAAATCTTGACTCGAGTGATCAAACTTGATTGAACTTTCCCGACTATATATTCCATCCCTTTGTTCTTTCGGTAGAATATCTTCCATTCCACTACTTTAAATATCTTTAAATAAAGGGAAAAGAAGAATTTCCTGTATATTAAATTTTTATTAAAGTGAATAAATACTGATATGTTTATCTTCAAATTTAGATGAAGGAAAAAATGTGTGTCATTTTAAGGATGTAAAATTGTGTCTTATTAAGAGAGAGAACGAGATAGATAAAAGAAGATAGAGTATTGACAAAAAAAATAAAGATGTGGTCCCACTTTTTGTGAGGGTGAAAGGATATAAATTATGTCATTTAAAAGGATAAACACAGTAAAATATAAACAGTCCTATCTAATTATATGTGGTGTGTTCTACAACTACATTTTTTTTGGGTGAAATCTACAACTACAATTTAGATATTGCCTTTTATGCGAGTTTTAATGGTTAGCGTGCGACTCTGTAGAACAAGCGCTTTTAGAATTTGTTCGGTGTTCGTGTTTTGGATTGAATCGGTTTTAGAACAATTATCCGATCCAATCTATTCGCTGCTTTGATCGTATAATCATCCATTCGAGTTAGGTTTTTTTTTTTTTTTTAAATCCGATCCTATCCAATTTTTTTCAGTTTGGATTCAATCGGTTTTCGGTTTTTTGAAAATCCTAAAATTTGTTTCATGATTATCGTATAAATAATATCTTTTGCATATATTGGCTTTGTAAAAAGATTTTTTTTTGTATCAAAAAAATAAACTTTTTTCAAAAACAATAGCAGTAAACGTTGATATACTTTTTTTTTGCAATGAGATATGAAGCTCTACACAGATGAAATTTTGTTAATGAGATGTGGTTAGGTTTTTTCTTAGGTTTAGTTGATGGGTTAATGGATCTTGGATTTAGAAATTTTTAGGCTATGATTAGGGAAATACCCAAGTAGGTAGAGGGGAATTAATATATTGGATTGGTTTGGATGGATCGATTTTCATCAACCCATCCAAAAATCGATCCAATCCAATCTAATTAAAATTTACGGGTTTTTTTTTTGTTTTTGATTTTTCGATTTTCGATTTTCGGTTTATTCAGTTATCGATTTTTCGGTTCGGTTATCGCAATTTGAATCAGTTTGGATCGGTTCAAGTTAAATGATTTCAATATTTAAATAAAGGGAATATGCCTCTTCAACGGTAGGAAAGAGAACTTGTCAGCCGGAAATAACTTCTCTCCGGCAAATAAAACCCTTAAATCAAATATCTACCGAGAATATTAAAATACATGATGATTACGAAACAAAATTTGGGATTATATGCTTTATGAAACAAGGTCAAGTGAATACTTACAGCAATAAACGAAAGGAATATTAATTGTTTATATCAAAATGATTAGTTTGAAATTCAAATTTCTTTGTAGTATGTACCCATAACACATGAACTCGGTATGGATTTAGACAAGGCCAAATATCTTCCCTAATGCCCTAATGTAGTAAAAGTTCTTCATTTGATAGCTTTATCTAATATTCAATAAAATACACAGAAAAAAATATATAAAACCTATGTTGACTCATGTGAAGAGAAGAGAGAAAAAAAGAAAATATATACCCCACACAATTTATTTTATTTTTGTATATTTTTGTGAATATTAAATAAAATTATCTAAAATAACTTTAGAATTTTTAAACCCTATTTTCAAATCAGAATAAATTAAAATTATATTTTAAATCAAATGAAGAAATGTAAACATATCAATTTTGAACCCCGCCAGATGAGAAAGAAAATAATTGTAATTTGAGACAAAATCCAGAACTCAGGGACGTTGTTCCATGCAGAAATGGCGTATTCAGAGAATTACAACGGAGATTAAATTTTCAATAGTTTTGTAATATTCCTCAACTAATTTTTTTTTTTGGGTACAAGTATTCCTCAACTAAAATTAGAAATAAGTTTGTTATCAAAAAAAAAATAAAAGAAATAAGTAAACTGTGACGTTAAAAATAAAATAAATGCAGTTAAATAAGTAATGTTTTTCAAATTTTAATGAATGCAATACATACTCAATAGTGCAAAACACTGAAAATTTAACGATTATATTGTCAAATGATGAAACCCTTTTAGTGTAACAAATCTACGCCACAAAAACACATAAATATATTATGCCCCATCCTTTGTCCTCTAAAGAGTTTCAGATTTATTTTCCAAAAAAGCTTCTTGCTCGTCCGCCAAAAACACACCACGTTGCATATCAGTGTACGGAAATAACATAAAACCATAATCATATAATAGAAACAGTGCATAAGTCAAATAATATCTGATTAAACGCATACAAGCAAATTATTCTCTTTGTTTCCTCTCTAGCACTTATGTGATGGCAATCAAGCAATGGTTAAAAAACCCCGGTCATCGACCCGGCTGAGGTCAAGGGTCATGGAATCACGAGTTCAACCGGAGGATTACGGAGTCACTATGCTGACTCGATTTTATATATTAAAAAATATAAATGTATATATCTTATATGAAAATATTAAAAAAAAATTATCAATTATCAAAGATTCAAAATATACTTAACATAATTCACCAATTATAACTACAAGTCAATATTACACAACCTAATTAAAGTATCAAGATACCAAAGTACAAAACTCATATTCTAATGATACCAAAGTATCAAGATACCACAAGTCTAGGTCACTAGGAGAGAAGAGAACGATTAGACCTAGGTTTGCAAGTATTTTTATATTATTTTTTTAATAAAAGATTCATTTTTTCTGCAATTACTACAGATAAGTTATCTATAATAAGCCCAATATGACGTCATTTTGAGACGAAAATCATGATATTTTTATAATTTTAATTTATTTCAGGAGTTATAATAGTCTTTGTATTTATAGTTTTTTAAGATTTCATTACCAAAATGACGTCATTTTAGGAATAAATACAGATAACTTATCTACATTAACTGCAGAAACATTTTTTCCTTTAATAAAACGAGTTTGTTTCATGGAATTTTCTTTAAAAAAAAAAACATGTAGTGATCCCCTTTGACCCGGGAGTCACTGAAACCCGACTCCGGATTTTGGGGGGTCAAAGGGGTCGATGTGCATATAGAGGTCCAACTTGTAACCCCAACCCTCAGAAGGAAGGGTCAACCCGGGATACGGGTGGAATTTTAAAACACTACAATCAAGGGGCAATAACATGTAATGTTTGCTTAAATTATTATTTTTTAAATAACTTGGAATTAAAATCATGCATAAATAATCAAGTCCAATCACGGACCTATTCTCAACCAGAAGCATGAGGGCATTATATTTAACTACTTAAGTTAGCAATAGGTACCAAAAAAAGGTCAACAAAATTAGACACTTGCAGTCGCAATAGCCAGTGCTTCCTTTGAAGTGACAATTGAAAGCCAAACCTCATACAATAGTGCTCTCGAAGGACATTAACTTCAAAGTGATAACCAATTAAGGACTTCGACTTCAAAAATTATTAATTAAAAACCTTTCTTTGACAATCGATTAAGGACCTCAATTTTAATTATAAATTATCTTTATAACATTTATCAATTAAAAAGGAAAACGGGTCATATACACCATAAGTTTTGATCAAGTTATTAATTGTTACCATATGCCAAAATAGATTTTTTTTAATAAGTCGAGGTCCTTAATTGGTAAAAATTAGAGTCCAGTCCCTTAATTGATTTATCATAAAAAAGTTTACATCCTCAATTAATTCTTCACTACATTAAGATCTCTAAAACCTACCATATGGCATATACACTTAAACACTATGTACAATTAAGAAATGGTAGAATCGGAGAATATCTTTGGTGCATCAAATGTACCGAACTCGGTACATCTTTTTTCCAAATTTAGAAAACATTTCACCACTTTTGAATTTTTCATTTCCCGCCACATTACAAATTTTACCAAATTCAGAAAAAAGATGTACCAAGTTTGGTCCATCTGATGCACCAAAGATATTCTCGTAGAATCGATAGCAAAGAAAAAGATAATACCAAGTCAACAATCTCTTCATTTTTGGTTATATTCAAGCTGCAAGCACCAGCACTTTGATGGTGCCTTGACTATTTGCAGTTAGTATAGTGGGGCGATCACTCTTCCAGCATACAGCACTGATGAAGTAAGATCCCTCATCCTCACCATCATCCATATCAGGGGAACCAAATCCATGCCAAGTCACAGGCTTTGAGATTTCCTGTAAAGGGAGATGGAAAATTCATTTATTTATGTATAAGACAAAGGGACAAATTATATTTATAAACTTTTTTGTTTACAAATTCTTACAAACTACACTATCTTCTCCTAGGAGAACACTAGTTACACTATGTTCTTCCGGGAGACGATAGTGTAATTTGTAAAAATTTGTAAAAAAAATTTATAAACGGATCTTTCGCCTAAGGCAAATGCGAGGGAAAGTGTCCACATAATTGAATATCACAAACCTTGTGGTAGACAAATACTTCATTTGTTTCACTCCCACATGCAATGAATTCATTACTTACTGTAAGGCCAACAAAGTTTTTCTCGTTTGTGTGGCCTCTGAAAGTACGAACCTGTACACACATTTGAAAGGAGATGTAAAAATAAATAATATTTCAACATGTTTATTGTTTCAAAAAGAAAAGAAAAAAATCCAATTTCAATGTTTTGAAAATCAATTTTGACCAGTTTCAGCCAAAAAAATTAATAAAAAAGAAAGTGATACCCATAAGTGTACTGTAAAGAAATAAGCATTTGATGTGTATGATGGCACATAACTTCTAGCAGGCATACTGGTTATATAAAAATTAAGCAACAAAAGTCAACAGGATTCCACAAATTAAATGCAGAATGAAGGATGAATGTGACGATAATCAATCAAAAGGAAGAAACTATTTTGCTTAGAATACTCACTGCTAAGTTTTCCTTCACATCCCATAGTCGCAGTGTACTATCTGTTGACGCAGATGCAAGTTCATCGGTAGACAAAAATTTCACGTACGAAACAGCCTTCCTGTGCCCACTGAAAACATGGACTGGACGACTAATATTTCTCAAATCATAATAATGGATGTGATGGTCTGCTGACCCAACCTGTAAAAATATGTGAAGATTGTACTGTATAAGATTATTAAGTTTAAAACAGAAAAGGAAGATAAGTAAACTTGTCAATATTACAGTAAAGGAGAATTTGATAACTGCAGGCAACTATTGTTGATAGATTTGCATACATGCAGCTACTTCGCTAAAGTTTACTAAAAGCGAAATCCTAAAACGCACGCGCATCAAGAGTCCATATAGGGGGCAGACAAGAAACCCAATCATGAGTATATTTAAGACCATTCATATTAATACAATTAACACGAGCTATTACAAAAGAGTGACAGACACATTTATTCTGTGGTAAAAGAAAAGAACTGTTTCTCTAGGAAATATTATAATAATGTAATATAAAGTATATTGCTTTGAAAAGCCAGGCAAAGCCACGAGTTGGCAGCTGAATGATAAATTACAAGATAATAACATGGATGGGATCAAATCTAAAGTGAACTAAATCGAGATATTCTCTTCTAACCGAATGAAAGGTACATACTGCAATATAATTGCCCGATCCAGGATTATACTTGACACAACATATGTTTGCTTTCATGTCTATATTTAGGACACTGGCCTCCTGCTTTGTGCACCAAACTTTGACCTGCTCAAAGAAAAAACAGAAATTACAGTTATTTTAATCACTCTCAATCATATAATTGATAGTGGTTAAAACAAAATTTATAAAAGTTTACTATTTGATTACTTATCTACCATGCAATTTCATCTGGCAGGAAATGCTACATTATCTTTATTAAACATAAATATGAAGTAATAAAATAATATATTTGATGGGACCAGAAGAATGAAAAGAAAATATGGATAGTGTACATTCGGAAAAGGAAAGAGAAGACAAGGAAAACAAGGCAAAGCAGTTAGAGTAGTTACAGAATTGGTTAGGTAGTTAAAGTGGTTAAGTGCAAGGGCTTAGCTAAACACTGTAAGATTAGGGGAATCAAGCAAGTGGCCAAGTAGTAAAAATGGAAACCCTTTGTTGAAGGGGAGTTCCTTGGAAGGAGAATTATCTCCTTTGATCTTTCTTTGTGATTCCATAAACCATTAGAGAATTGGTCATTCTCTTTCGCTCTTCTCAATCTCTCATTTCTCTTCCTAAGATATAAGAACTTTAACATGGGTCTGTGTAACAATATTCCATTTTGCGATCACTAAAATCCCTTAATTATACAATAAAAATAGGTTTATCTAACACATAAATATTCAGAAACATATGTTGTGATTTTCATTGCAAAAATATCAGAAATTACTGACGCATTCCAGGGAAATTGGCATAAGAACTTTCAAATAAATGTTCAAGATTACCTTACAGTCATCACTACCAGAAACAAGCATAGAGGGATCAGTTCTTGAAAAATCAACACTCCATGCACGTTTTTCATGCTCTTCATATTCCATTAAACTCTGCCAAAGGGAAATGATAGTCATGAGTAACAAAAACTTAAATATTTAAGCAACCATATAACAATAAAAACAATATTAATGAATTAAGATACCAAATAGCTGATAAAAGAACAAACTGGCCATTTGAATTCAATAATTACCTTCCGAGTGGTTACATCCCAAACGGTCACAATTCCTTCATAATCACTACTAGCAATTTGGTTCTTAGAAAATTTATTCCAACTCAAGCAACTAAGTTTTGAACGTGTAGACATCTCCACAACAGGACAATGCGCATCTGCAGGTTCATTCACAACCTGGAAAGCAACAACATGGGGAATGCACAAATGGTTATTTTTGTATTCATAATCTATTGGATCAAGCAACATTACAAGAGCGAACCCCCTCATGTTAATTTTAATAGCAAATGTGCCTTGCCTAGGTTTCGGTACTACAACCCCTCAAACACCATAATATATGTAGCGCTACAGATTGCTCACTCTGGTTATATAGGTGCACATGCACCGAGTTAAAATACAAAACAATTTCAACCAGAAATGCTTTAAATCAAATTAATTCCAAGGAGATAACAATAAACCAAATATTACATGCTTTTACTTTATTAATAAAGCATGTCAATGTCCTTATTTTTTTCAATTTTATCATATTATTCATATGTCACTTGAAGGGTTACTAATGTTGTTCCGTCAAATGTTGATAATTGCTCTTCTCCCGTGAATCAGTTTTGGTAGTAGAATTCAACATCTACATCAATTACACCTTTATCCCAAATTAATTGGAGTCGGTGGAGATGAACCCAAATAAAAGATACGAACATGTTGGAAAAGAAGATAAATTGGTCAACTTGGTATGAAAGTAATAGCACAAGTAAAACTTTTCATTCATAATTCATAGAAGTGATATTTTATGCCAAGATCTATGAGCAGTCCCTACTGCCAGGGAAAAGCTGAAGCATTCATTAACGGAATGTATATAAGAACAACTTTACAAAGGGTTACTAACCGATCAAAAGAAATAAAAAGGATAGCAAAAATAAAAGTAAAAGGCCATCCATCTTACCGCAGAAAAGTCAAAAACCTTAATGCGCCGGGAAACTCCAGCAGTAGCAAACAAATCATCATCGCGGTCAAACTCTATGCTGCAATATACATGGTATATCCATGCATTCAGTAAATAAAGTATTCATAGATAATATAAGTACGTAAGTACGAATATAAATGTGACATGACCACTTCATTTCACTGAAGCAGTTTATTATGTCTAAGTCCTTCATATTAAGATAGCAATGGGAACGAGAGAAAGTATATCCGATTATAAAATAAAAACCTACTTGTTTGTCGTAGTACCTAACATTCTTATTTCCACATAATCTATCTTCAGCATGAAATGTAAACATATATGAAGAGGGAGTTTAGTACCAGCATAACCAATTTCATATGTACTGGCAGATCAACACCTTAAATTTGATAATAAAAAATATGGTAACAAGGCCATTACACAATAAATTTTACATTGAAGACTTGATCAACAAAGTACATGAACCAAACTAAATCTTAAATATTGCACCACAAGAAGATAAGGATACTGAATATAAAATAATTATAATTTTATATCCTTTTTGCTCATGGTCGGAGAGCCTTGTGCACCGGGGTTTGCTCTTTAACCTTTCTGCTCATGGAAGTAGCAAACCCCTTTGCTTTAACTGTTCAGCTAACACTCATTCAGACACACAGTTCATCAATGGAATAACTTCTAGTACACCAGCAACTCAGTGGGGATTTCAGTGTACTGGTCTTCAAGAGAATTTGCATAAATAGCTTACGGATTGAGAAACATTTCAGCTAAATAAGGAACTTACGAACAATGGATAGTTTTCAGGTCAGAAAAATTATCATTCAAATTGAACCTGGAGATGGGAATTTCGGTGGAAAAGCGAAGGAGATGAAATTATAAAATGTTTGACTGTTGTTTGACCAGAGCATAGACAAGGCAAGGGGATTCATAAAGTCAGCAATGTCTTAAAAGGCATCAACTTAAGCTGGCTTGGCTCACTTTTTCTGTCATATAGATCATGAAGTTAAGAGCCACAAAATATCTTAATTAAGAAAAGTGCCTACAAAAAACAAGGCCATTGTCAAATTAATTGGCTAAAAAGAAAAGGTATAAAAAAAGCAAAAACTGGAAGCTAAGCCTCTGAGTAGACTCCTACAGTACTTCTAACACGTCCAACATACCTATTACATGATGATGTAAGATCCTTATTACCCTTCCACAAATACATGATATAGCGTATGAGCTCAGTGATGACAAGAAAAGGGGTTTACTAATCTTAACAAAGATCAATGATGATGAAGAACATTGACTTTTCAAGTTAAATGAATGCCTGGAGCAGTGATGAAAAACATTAACTATTCAAGTTAACAACAGCCATATGTATAAATATATGCCAAAATCTCTTTGCATCCAATACTTGCCAATATTCAAAAAAAAAAAATCTTTCATGCCGGCAATTAGAATCAAATTGATATGGTGCTTCTGATTACACACATCATTATAATATTATGGAGAAACCATATATTAAAGACAAAATTAAGAAAGCAACCATCGTTGACCCATGATGAGGCTTCAATGTCAACAATGCTGCTGAGATATAATGCAATAGATGAATACCAAAAGCTCTATCAGCAATTTCAAAAAGAACAACTCACCTTGACACTATGTTAGCTGAATGAAATATATCCCCATGCCTTAGTTCTGCAATGGGCCTCAATCGACTGTTTCAAATGAAGCAAAAAGGTTAAAGATAACTGTGCATTGCTGACTCAAGAAAATAGTAGTTGACATTAATACCAGCATCTCTGAATTGAGAAAAGGACTGAGACCAATACCTGTAGCGTGTAAAAGTTGTCAAGACTGACTGAAAATCTTCAAGACCAGAACTGTAACCTTCTCGACTAATGAGATTTGTATCTCTTTCTTGTTGGCTATGGGACTTATCTGCTGCATGCCGTCTCTTTTGAAGGTAACATTCTTGTAGATCATTGAACTGGAGTAAGGGAAGGCAATCAAACAGGACCCGGAGAGCAAAAAAAAAAACCAAGTATACAGATGCAAATTCAGTTATAGACATAATAAAGGGCAGCAAACAACATAAATTCTTCAAAAAATTCATGCCGGAAGTTACAAGGCAATAAATAAAACACAAGGAAACATTAAAAAAGACACTAATTTATGATACAAGTCTTGCCTTTCATAAGCAATATGGTGACTGCAACTCTGCTAAGTGAAGTTTTCTGTTACGACCCCTAATAATAAAATGTGATCAGTCAGAAGTGGTAGGATAAATTGGTTAGAGTGGTCATGTGGACAGCAAGGGGTTTGTTTCAAGTCTGTTACAAATAGGTGGAGGAGTAGGGGAGAGGATCATCTTTGGACTTGAAGCTTTTGGCCACCTCTTGGGTGATTTGGGAGAGACTAGAGCCTCTCGAATGCTCTAGAACTATCACTGTTATCATCTCTTTTCCATTTCTGTAATTGTCTCTTCCTTACTGTTATTGTAATTTTCCAAGCATTATGTTGTCTCTGTTATTGTAATAGCTTCACTGAATTTGTATCATTTGGTTCATATCAATATATTGTTTCTGGAATTATATTGTTGATCCTTATCACTTTCTTTAATTGCATTTTTGGTTTCTGGTTATTTTAGCAGTTTCTATGATTGATAAGACATTGTAATTGGGCTTCAATTGTAAGTTTGGATCTCAGGAAGTTTTATAATGATATTTGGTTCTTAATTTTTATTTTAGAGGCCTAAACTTAGCCTGTGAGGGTTTTGAAGTAGAGACAACAGCCTTAATGTATTATATACCCTAGTTCTGTAAATGTAATGCATGACTTAAGGTCAATCAGAATTTCATGAGACACATAGCTTGTTTCTGATCACTGATGCAATTCCATCTTAAAGCATGATTCCTAGATCTTATCTTTCTTATCATTTATTTTTCTTTTCTTTAAACTTCGAAATATCATCCAGATCTCTTTCCTGGCTGGACTTCTCAATATACCACTACTTACACAACCATTATCATATTTTTCCTTGCCTTCTTCAGATAATGTTACTATCCACAGACATAGGTCACATGAGCCCCATATTGGTAATTGTTTGCCGTCCTTTTGTATACAAGCCATCCCTAGTCCCTACCCTAACATGCCATTAAAGCTTTTAATTTGAAACAAAGATTTTCAACCTTTTCTCATTGTCCACTAACTCATATTTTAGCCCTGTCAGGTCCTAAATTTGCTACTGTATTTATAAGTACTATAAAAGGAAACATCTTGGGAGTTGAATCTCATTGCATATTTGTTTCAGCTCATTTCAAAAAAAAAAAATTTTTTTTCCCTCAAAAGCTGTGTCAGGAATATGCCCAAAAAACAATCTAATCCAAATACACAGTAAGTCTGTCTTAAGATGTGCTACAGCTATGTCAATCTTGAAGCTTGTGACAACATAAAAATGACCACAACACAAAAGGTATTTTAGCTAAAAATGTGTCGAGTTAACCAGTAATATTTTAGGTAGCATTGAGTGCAGATATGAATGGGGTTTATTTATGAAAAAAGTCCAGAACTACTTTTGATGTTATGAAGGACTTTTCAGAAAAAAAAGTAAATAAATAAATAAATTTCAACTTTTAGAAAACTCAGAAAATAAAATTTCTAACTTCTCCAAAAAAAAATTGCTTTTCTTTTCATGAATAAAACTTCTTCGCTGGCAAAAAGCTTACACAGACAGACACTAAAGCTTTCAAAAAGCACACAGCAATAAACAAGAAATAAAAAAGTTCATGCACACAAAATTAACCCAGAAAAACCTGTGTATGCACTCTCTTCTTTCTAACTAGAGCAAGACCCGATTGATTTATATATTGTGAATCTGATCCACTGATGGTCTCTTTTCTCTGGGCTCCATGCACAAGAGAGCTGATTTGGGATTTTCCATCTTTTTTCTTATTAAGGCTCCCTGATGACAACCCTCCCCGAGGATTTAGAGGACCAGATATCAGGCCACTGCTTTTCTTGTCCATTGATGAATGCCACGATTTTCTTCCACCAGAATCATCAAGCATCCGCAATTTCACAGAGTACCTGTCACGTGCATGATACAAGTCCATTCTATGTTTCTCCACAGCACTAATGTCCTCTTTTATAAACTGGAGATCAGTTTGCACCTACATGCGATTGATTGCGAGAAGTAGGAATAAATGTAAAAAAAGAAAATTGTCAATTGTCTAAGTAGTACAGTAAAGAAATGCACACAGAGGAAAGAAAAAAGTGGAAACATTAATTACTTGGTAATAATTTAGTCAAAAGAAAAAGAAAAAAAAAAAGATATAGATTGCAGCCAGCACACCTCCTTCAATTCATCAACTTTTTGCTTGCGTAAGCAATGCAAGAAGTCTAACAATATTTGCATATTTCTCTCAGCTTCTTCTTGTTCCATTTTTCTTTTCTTTTCAGCAAGGACTGACAAAAGGGTGTCTAGATCCTTAATTGTCACTTCACAGCCCTGCTCCAAGATTCAATACATAAAAAAAAAAAAAAATGAAAAAGGAATTTAAAACAGATCCACAAATTCATGTGAAAGAGAAATATGTAGCAATAGAGTGATCATAAGTATACTAAGTCATATAAATTACACTAAAGCTAATAAACAAGTGAGTCTACAACTTAATTAAAACCCTTTCATACGATATATTAGAAAATAAAATCTGACACGAGTTAAAACTAATATTTTTGGTCCTTGATCTAGTGGCATGTACAATAAATAAAAGAGAATTATATAAGATGATGAATCTTAAACCCAGCTCTAGTTATCCTCTACTACTCTTCCATCTGCTGCTACGTTACAACAAGCTGAAAACTGCTCCAATAAACTGAAAGACAATTGGTGTGTAGATTCTGAAAGTACAGAAACAGTCAAGCTAGAGAGATGCAGAGAATTGGACACCAAATCAATGGTAATCAATGATTCTACTCATATCTTCTTTTAAGGGAAACTGACACTGCAAGCACTACAGTTTTCCCCTATCGCCCTTCCACTTTAAAAGCCAAGAATAGGGGGATTATATTCTGCACAGTGGAATTTTCTGGAACTTGTAAACTTTTTTGTAGAATTATATTAATAATTTAATAAACATGAAAAGCAAGATGAACAACCTATAATCGCAACAAAGACCTCTTACTGTTGCACAATTAGCATGGTTGGAAATGGAAGTGCCATAATAAAATGTACCAAGTGTGCATGCATCTTCATTACCATGGCATAACAGCTAGATGCCATATATCCACATCGAAGTCACAAAATTAAATATTCATTTGAAGCAAAGCTAGTAGAAGCAATAATGAATTATAAGTTTAAGACAATTAAAAAAATAAACAAATCAACTATAACAAAGGTACTAATCAAGAGCAAGTAGCGAGAGTACAACCAACCTTTTGTAATGCCTGCCGGAAATGTTCCATTGGGGAGGCGGTTTTTGACATTTGACGAGCAGATGTCTTTTTTAGTAGCTACAAATGTGGTACAGAAACCGTATAACAATAAGCTGCATTTCGAAGTAGATCAAATTCAAGATAAAAATTATGCTCCAATGAGATACTCAAACTTTCACACATGAAATAACTAATAAAAACTATGATGTTAGTTCAGCAACATCACAAGGAGCCATATAGAATGCAGAAAAATAAAATAAGATCTAGCAACTCGAATCAGCATTAGTAAGTTCAGAAACACAAGAATTCTTCTCTTCAATGCAATTTCAAAACTGAAATAATACAATTCGCACGCGAAAGTTCAATTCAAGTTCTCCTGTGAAACAAACATTACTGAATCGAAATGGAATAGAGTAGGGAAGCAAGGGCGAACTTTATCGAGCAAGAAGTTAGGGAACAAGTTGCTGTTGGTGAGGAAATGGCCGCAGCAAGGGCAATCGCTCTTGTTGCGGAGGTGAGTGATGATGCACATGTAACAGAAGCTGTGGCCGCAAGCAGTTAGGAAAGCGTCCTTGATGATCTGCATGCAAATCGGGCACAGGAAGTCTTTGTCCGGCTCCGACACAACTGCAGGAACACCGTCACCGGAGGCTTCGGGGGAGAAAGCAGTGTCAGTATCGGCGGCGGAGGGTTTAGAAAGATCAGGTTTGACGGCGGGGACGATAGGCCCCGCTGAGAGTTCTTCCATGATGAGGAGGGGATTTTCTGAGTTTAGGATTTTGTAAGGAGAAAGAGAGTGTGTGTTTGTTGATTTTCTTTTTTCTTTTTTTTTCTCGTGTGGGTGTTGAGATTTGAGGGAGGAGGAGGGTGGGCTCCAAAACTGTAAATTGTGAGGGTGAGAGAACTCCACGTGATACCTATGCTTGTAGCATGATGCTTCAAACCACGTCACAGAATGCCAACCTCCTGTAATAAGTGGCAAAATGGGCTTCGGCGGACCAACTTACCCAAACTGCATGAGGGCGGATTGAGTTTTTCAACCCATCTCAAAAATGGGGTGGAGCAAACTCGTTTTTTTGGCTGGTTGATAGTGGGCCGGGATGGGTCAGTGTAAACAAATTTTTATCGTTAATTTTTATCAACTAACGGTTATAATTTATGAGGCGCGCTGAATTTATCAATTAATTATTAATTTACAATAAATTATAACCGATAGCGGGGTATTGACGGAAATCAACTTATATAACAAAAAACTTGTTTTACCAAGAATAAAATAAGAAACAATAATTTATTTGTTGGCATTACCCTTTATTTTTTGAAGAATATAGAATTATATTATTTTAATTAAAATTAAAACATTTTATATTGAGAGAAATAGTTACACAATAAAAGTTATAGTGAGAGAAAGTAAAAAAAATAATAATTGTAATATTAAATAAAAAAATTAATTAAAATGATTTCCCTTTAAAAGAATAAATATTTTTTCCTTATTTATTTATAGCTTTAAAAGGACAAACATTTCCCCTGGTTGCCTCGACCTCCCTTCTTCTTAATTTGGTTTTTTGAAATCTTAACTTGAAAGGCGTTGCTCTTGCTATATGCTAAGTTTTTATCCTCCGAATCTTGTTGTCCGACATTATTTTTAAGCTCACTGACTTCTTCTTTGATCAAGGCTGCCACCTTAGTTCTCTCCTTAGCGAATAAATCTTTGACTTCTTCTTTGATCAAGGCTGCCACCTTAGTTCTCTCCTTAGCGAATAAATCTTTGATGCTACTGTAGCACTAAAGATTCAGTACATCTCACCAATCAGAACATTACATGTCAGCATAAATTCTCTCTTTTTCTGCCACATTTTTTCTTTCTCCTCTGATGTGTAATGCTCTCATTTGTGGGATGCACTAGCTGCCTCAATCATCTGACATCAATTAATAAGAGTTGTCATGTTCCTAAACGTGTAGCCCATCACTGCCTCACCAAAGTCAAGGCGTAAACCTCCCTCATTTTTAGTCGTTATCCACTCATAGTCAAATTGCCCTCGGCCGAAGAAAGCGTACATGGCAAGTTCCTAAAAATTCATCATATACTCATCAATCGTCATATCTCCCTACTCCAATGCCAAAAAACTCATGTTCCTTTCTCTCGCACTCTACCCTGGGCAAGTACTTTTCCAAGAACACCTGCTCAAAAACCTGCCAAGTGATTGTCTGATTCTATTGCTACAACAGTCTCCTGGCTCCGTGCCTCTACTCGTCAGCATCTCCCTAAAGCATATACGTGGCAAAGTTCACTTTCTGATTGTCAGTGCACTCCATAACTCTGAAGATTTTATGCATGGCTTGTAACCATTTTGCCTCTGCCACAAGGTCATAAGCTCCATTGAACTCTGGGGGCTTGTTCTTCCTAAAATCATTCAACTTCCCATGTTCTCTGGCATCTGCGAGGACCTCTAGTGCGCATCCCAGTTGTTGTCCTCCCTCCATCTGCATCTCCTGCATGATCTGACGTACTGCCACAATAATGCCTATTGCAATTTTCGTGGTCACTGGGTTAACTGTTGCTACCTCAACTGCTGAGGAAGAAGACGTAGGTTGGCCTCCTGCCATAATCCTGCACACATCATACCAAGCGATGAGTTGATCAGGCTTACAACATAGCAATCAATAATGCACGAGTATGAATACAAGTAAACCAACACTAACAAACAAGCAAACAACATCAAATAAAATGGTACATCATAAGTTTTTGGTGGAACGTTGATGCGATACCATAAAGCGTAACAGCCCAATCCGGAGTTGACATGCCACACTTCAATAAAGCATGGAACAAACAAAATATTGTCATCTATTACCATAAGGCTGAAAGTCAATACATTATAATAGATCCAAGGTTTTCTAGAATACTTAAATTTCAATAACACTATTTTCAAGTCACCCTGACTACATACAAAGTTTACAAGATTTCAAAAACCCGAAAAGTAATTTTGCAACAAATAACAAGATATTTTTGTCATTTGATTCCTAGGCCCCTATACCCACATGCATGAAAATAAAGGTTTAGAATGAGCCATTATAATATGTCAAATGCAAATAAACCATCACCCCAGCCAATTTACACACATTGCATGTCATCAGCAATCAAATTTTCAAGGACAGAAGAAGGGGTCACACAAGCAAAGTACTTACTTGGTGGTGAAGATGAAGTTTTCTTGGGTTTTTGCCTTTTTTCCTTCCTTGCCCCTCTCTCTCGATAAGATTTCCAGCAATTACACATGCAAGTGCAAAGATGGTGGTGAGATGAGAGTTTTGTCCTTTGTCATAAGTGAAGTGAAATTGCTTCTTAGGAAGAAAACAAACAAAAGAAAGGAATAAAGAAAAGTTCCATATGTTGGTGTTGGTCCAAGAAATGTGAAGATGAGGAATTTGGGAAGTAGTGGCGAACCTATAAAATTTTATTTATGTTTGTACACTTAGGGCCTATTTGGAGCACCTGATAAGGAAGATAGGATGAGATAACTTATCATATCCTACTTTTATCTCTTGTTTGGTGGGTCAATAGGTTATGATTAGCTTATCTTATTGTCTTATTTTATCTTATCCAATACATAATTTCTTATCCTATTGGGGAAGCTGGGTTAAGATTCAACAAGATAAGATATCAATATTGGATACCCCATATATCCTCACGCTACCCAATATATTCCCACACTACAAAATATATTTGTATTTATTGCATTATATTTTACTTTTTCTTTTTCTTTCCTCCTTCTACATAATATTATCATATTGCTAATCAGATGCTCATCAAACACAGGACATGATATGGGCTTATCAGCCCCATATCATATCCTACCCTTATCAGCCCCATATCATATCCTACCTTTATCCTATCTTGTCCACCAAACGAGCCCTTAGTGGCGGGGTGCTGCCCCAAAAAAAATTAATTTTTTTTAAATGCATTAAAAAATAAAAGAATGTAAACAATAAGAGAAAATAAAACTATTCACATATATCAAGTTTTGCTATTTCACGCTTTTTTGTAAATGTTATTTCAAGTTAGAGTAAAGTACCTTTTGAGTCATCAATAAATATCACGGGGCCAACTTAATCCCTTTGGGGAAAAAAGTCTATTCGTGGTTCCTCTAAAATTCAAAATAGACTCATTTTAGTCCTTTTGAGGGACTAACAAAGACGGTAATGCAGCCCGAGAGTCGCATATTGTTGCTCGCATTCGGACATGGATGAACAAGGATTGAGAACTTAAGCTTCAACATACCTACCACGAAGGAAACCAGTGTGCTGATTGGCTCGCTAATCATATGGTTCACTCTTATGAAAATTCTGCTGATAAGGAGTTCATCCATATCCCTCCTGGACTTAGTTGTTTATTTTTTGCTGATGTTTGTGTTATTAGTAGTTGTAGAAGTATTACTATTATTTAGTTATTTTTTGGGCTGTTAAGCCCTTTCTTTCACCAAAGAAAAAAAAATCAGAGGGACTATGATTTTGACTAATTGTGTCTATTTTGAATTTCAAACGGATCACAAGTCGATTTTTTTTTCTAATGAATTAAAATTGGCCTTATGATTTTGTTGATGACCCAAAAAGTATTTTACTCTTCAAGCTATTCAAATTATTTCAAGCTATTAAAAAAAAATTAAATACTATTTCAAACTATTCACATTATAAATTCTGCAATAGTAGAGATGACTCACCAACTATTCATATATATTGGGAAGGAAAAAGGCTAGGTTTCGGTTATCATAAAAGAAGGGAAAGTTCAAGTAATGAAGTAGGCAGAGAACCAAACTTCTTTGGCACAGGTGGTAAGTAGTAACGAGTTTGAGTCCCTTAACCAGAGGTCTCGAGTTCCAGCCCTGGGAATGAAAAAAAAATTTGGGAGAGCCACCCCAAAAAGGTCCGACGATGCTCGATGTGGATTAGTCTTCGCTTATGGTCGGATGATACCTTTGAATTTATTCAAAAAATGAAGTAGGCATAGAAATGATAAGAAAAGAGAGAGATGGGAGGTCTTGCATGGGTGTTGGTGGGGGGGAAAGGATAAGCCAACTTTGGGTGCACTTTTTCTTTTTCTATTTGTTGTTACATTGGAGTGTACATTTTATGGTTGATGAATACGAATATTATGAAAGCTATTATAAAATTCGAATATAATTAAGTAATAAATGCTTTAGTAGAGCACGAGGGTTTCGACTTTCACGGCCTTGTGCTGAGTAGGGAGAGGAATCGTGAGCTGTAAGTTTGTTTTAACTATGCCACGCCCGATAATATCAGTAATTAAATAGTCGATAAGAGTTACAGCTGGTTAGAATTAATTAGGAAACAAATATTACCAGAAGAATTAATGTCCTTGGTTGTATGCATAATTTTTTTTACATAATTGGTTCTTAGATTAAGAAAGTGTGTCATTACTCATTACTCTCTCTTGCTTGATGACTCTTTATAATTGTCACTTAAGAGTTTCTTCTCTTCATACTGAAAAGGTGATATTGATGAGATCGTGGCTGATATATATTGAAGAGAGTAGAAAATACAAGTCGCCTGAAAAGCCTGCCTGTGCGAAGGATTCATCAATTGAGGAAGCAAAGGTTTTTCTCAAGTAACTTTATTTTCTTCTTTCATTAATTTCTTTGTCCTTTATCAATCTATTGAAGATATATACATATATGCTTGCATTGCATATTATCATATACACATACTTATTGTAACCGCTCAATTTTACGATTCAAATCCTGCAATTTGATATGAAGCTAGGAGCCATCGGTTTATATCATGCAATGAGTTAGATATGATTTTAAATTATATAGTACATGCATGAATAGGTGGAATTTCATATCATTCATATAAATCGGACGATTTAATTTATTTTCATGAATTTTCCTGAAAGAAATTAAAAAATCAAACAAATTTAACGCATAAAATGAAAAGAAATTAAAGGAGTATTATTAGATGCTCTCCGTGATACCGGTAATAGCGGCGTGATAATGTTGTGATTGCAATAACGGTAATGAATCTAGTGATTGAAAGGAAGAATGAAAATTTTATGCAAATAAGTTAAAAGAAAATAAAAATAAATAAAATATATTCTCATTTTCTTAATTCTAAATTTATATTTTTAAAAATAATTTTTGAAAACGATTAAATATAAAATTAAATAAGTACCTAATTAATTTTTTTTGTAATTTTTTTCTTAAAATAACAATTATTTTAAAAATACTAATAAAACAAATCCGATAATTTTCTTTTTTGTATTTTTTTTATATTTATACAAGGAAAACTACTTTTTTTTTGTTTTTTTACTTGATTTCGTGTAGATGTACGTAATCGACAAAGCAATACAATTTTTTTCACCAAAGAAAAAAGCAATACAATTTTAATAGATTATTATGTTTTTCTTGTGATACTGATTTTTAATTTTTTTTAGATCATTCGATTTTTTTTGTTTAAATCCAGCTCTATTTTATTTTTTTAAATAAATTATAATAAATATTTATAATTAAAATATTTATGTTCCTTAATTTTATTACATTACATTTTTAATAAATTATAAAAACAAATTTAATCAATCAGAATTAATTTCCACAATTGAAACATCATTGTAAGTTTTTTTTAATATATTATGTTCTTTTTAATCTATCAAATTTAATTTTCATATGTGAAAATTTTATCAATGCCTCGTGTTTAGGAAAAATTTTGAATTTGAATCTTATGAATAGAAAAAATAATTCTAAAAATAAATTCGTCCGCATAAATGGAAAATATATTTAGCACTCCATAGTGCTGGAGACAGTGTACATCTTTTATTAAATTTGGTAAAAAATAATAGAACCAACTGTTCTTAATTTACCCATAAAATTATTGACAGTAATGTCCCATGTTTTCTTATTTTTAGTAAAGGAATCTATACTCCAGTAGTAGCAAAAATATGCTCGCATAAATGAATATATTCAATGTAATTTGAGATATTAACATCACACCAAAAACTGAAAACATTTTCCTTTGATTTAATAATTTTTGTATTCAATTGGTATTTTTCCTTAATTAATTTTTTATACCAACATGTATTACATTTATCATTATAAAAATACTAATGCTATAGGCCTTTTTACTTTGGGTAACTTACATCCCAATTTCAATCAATTTTCTTTCATTCATGTTTATTAAATGATCTGCAATATATACATCAATTTTAAAAAATAAAATTGTGAGTGAATTTTTGATAAAAGTTTAAAGTCTTAATTTCGGGACCTGCCCTAAATCGGATTAGTCGTGAAATGATGAATATTTTTAAAAGAATTATAATATTAATATCATCGCAAAACATGTTAAGAGAAAATATGTTTGTAGAGTAAATAAGAGCACAAAAAATTGAAAAGAATAATTAATTACTGAAGGTACACGTACCCAATAAGAAAGAAAACTTCGTTTTTACACGCTTGTCCACAAAGTACATTGCTTTCTAATTCATCTTCGTCAAACAATTTAGTACAACACAACAAAAAATATTTCGGAATATATATTTGGATCATTCACTACAAGATAGAGTTATTCTATATATATATCTACCTATATTTTACCAACTTCAACAACCTGAATAATGCTCCGCGGAGGAGAGTAATCTAAATGAAGCAAAGGTGGGAACTCATCATTCATTTAAATTTGTCGAAGCTTAAAAAGCTTTCTTAATTTGTATGCCTTATCTTGAATGATCTACCGCATAATGCAACTCTGTTTATGTTACGTGAGGATTGAGGATAAGCATAGAGACCATGCCTACTTTTCTTACCCAAAATAGATTGAACCACAAAGCTCTCTCTCTCACACAGCGTCACTCTTATTATATTCATAGTAGAAATACGAAATTAAAAATAGCTAAAGTTTTATGATTTCTCTATGGAGAAACATGTCCTACATGATTAAGAAAGGCTAAATACTTCCTAACTCAAAATAGAAAACATGCAGAACTAGTGCATAACGTGTCAAATAAGGAAAAAAAAATTAATAGTCATGTCCCCATGTGCTCCTTCGATTGAGACGAATAAATCTTTGGTGCTACTGTTGCGATTCAGTACATCTCATCAATAGAAATATTACATGTCAGTTAAAATTTTCTTTTCTCTGTCAAATTTTCTCACTCTCTTATGATGTGTAATGCTTCCACTGGTGAGATGTACTGAATTTTGGTACTACAATAACACCAAAGATTTATTTGATTGAGATATTGACATTTGTATAAAAAAAATTTTCTCTTCTCTCTTCTCTCTGGATTAATTTTCATATCTTTATTGGTTTAGACCACTGAAAATTTAACGTTCCCGGAGCACCAAAACTCTTCTCCTCAAATAAGGTACATGAACTTTCATTGGCCTCCATAAAGCAATGTTATTATGTCCTTACTTATAAATATTAGCTAGCACCCCTAGTGTTGCATTGAACAGACCAAGCTGCAACTATGAAGTGTTTCTCTGTGATCTCCTTTTGCTTCCTTCTCTGTCTATGTATTCAAAGGTATGTCATCCTTCATCTTGATCTATATAACATCTTGCTTTATTTTCAATATCATCATTCAGTTGCTTGAGTTTTAGCTAGCTGCATGTTGTCTTGAAGACATGGTAAGAAACTGCATAGGTTATTTCGAGCTTTTCTCTATCTTATAAATGGTTTGTTTATATGTTATCTGAGTTACCCAAAGAAAAGAAAAAGAAAAAAGAGAGAGTAAAATTTAGGCTTTTGGATATTAATGGGTGGAATAGGATAGAAACCGGTGGAATGGGATCGAGTGATATGGAATAAAATTACCGTACCATTGTTTAGATGTCTTACTAGTTTTTATAAAGTGGACTTAACGTTAGGAAATTTATGAATAATAAGTTGGTTGCATCTTATTCCGCCTCATATTCTCCAAATTGGGAGCAAGAAAAATGGAGGCATTAGATAAAATGGAACGGAGTACATTCCATGAGGTTGCTTTCCATTCCATCCCTTTTTATCAATTTAATCATGGGAAAGGATTTGTTTGCGATAAAAAAATTTCACAAATTATACTAAATATAACCGGTCATATACTCTTAATTAAAATATGACGGTTAGTTTATAAGAGTTTATAAACAAAAAGTTTGTAAATATAACTTTCTCATGTAATCATAGCATTACTTCAGATATAATAATAAAAAAATATAATATAAAATTATTAATATGATATATATCTCAACATCAACATCACCAACACTTTTAAGCCAAGTTAATTGGGGTTTGATATATCTATCTAATAACTTAAAAAAAAAAATATTCAATTAATTATTTTTTTTGAAAAAAGAAAAAATATGATCAGTTATAACTTAAAAAAAAGTTTATTGAATTAATTATTTTTCCTAATATCAGTTGTGCTCAAAACATCACGATTCACGAGTTCATTTCTTATCACCTTATTCTATCTAAATAATTAAAGGAATTTATTAATTTCATGTTATTGGAGATATCTTATCTCATGTTGTTGAGATAAACATGTGAGTCCCTTTATTTTTATTTTTTTATAAAAGTTGGGCCTCACATGTTTATCTCTATGACATAAGACAAGATATCTCGCACAATATTAGAAAATGTTTTTTCAAAATTATATAAAGCTTTATTAATCTCATGTTGTAAGGAAGTAATTCTCTCTCTCTTACGATAAACACAATCCTACCATAGACAAAATCATGGATGAAACTCGTTCATTTATAAAAAAAATAAAAATAAAAAATAAAAATTGAGCTATATGAAAATCCATAGATGCGTAAGAAAGAGAGTTACTCTTCAACAGCATAGTTTTTCCGAATTATATATTATGAAATTTTTTGACACTAGTCCAACCATTCTTCACTCAACCTTTCTCCAACAATTTAAGTTTTTAAATTAAAATGAGTATTCCTTTCCTTTCATTTTATCTCTTCCTTCTTTCTTCATCTAGAATTTGGACATCACTTCCCTGTTCACCTGTTATGTCATTAATCATTTACGAAATCAGACAAATACATAAATTCTGCCCAATCATCATGTTATTTCTTCGTCTTTTGTCGAAGCACCTGGGTCGATTTCATAAGATCATTTTACCAAATTCACAAGTATAAATGGAAGCAAAAAAAATGAATATTTGATCATGTTAATGATCGTTGATTTCAGCGTTTCATCTCAAAATGCTATCTTCCCTCCAAGGGGTTGGAATTCCTATGACTCCTTTAGCTGGGTAATTTCTGAAAAAGAATATTTACAGAATGCTGAGATAATTTCTCAGCGGCTCCTTGTTCATGGATATCAGGTATAGTACTACTGCTTCTGAATTACATTTCATTTGAATATGTTAATTAATTTACGTATGGATATAATATATTTCCTTGAAACCATGTAGTATGCTGTTGTGGATTACCTCTGGTATAGGAGTCTCGAGGGTGGTAATGATTCTCTTGGTTTTGATACCATTGATAAATGGGGCCGATTGCTCCCTGACCCTGAAAGATGGCCTTCTTCAAGTGAAGGGAGAGGGTTCATTGAAGTAGCTGATAAAGTACATAGCATGGGTTTAAAGTTTGGGGTTCATCTTATGGCTGGAATCAGTACTCAAGCATTCAATAACAACACGCCTATACTGGATACAACAACGGTACTGATTCTTATATTCCCACAACTTTGTTTGATAAACTCTGGTCATATATTTGTGGGCCCACAGCAAAAAGAAATTAAAAACTCTGGCACGCAAAACGAATCTCTATAACATAACACAAACACTTTTCCTACAACATAACTCTTATAAAACCCTCCTTATATTCCCACAACTTTGTTTGATAAACTCTGGTCATATATTAAATATATTAAATGGGATAGGTTATTCTATCTACTTCCTTATCTGCTCACAATTACCTACCATCTAAATTTGGTATTTAATTATAATGTTAACAAATCTTTATTTTATCTCTCTAAATGTAATTACTGTCTTAGAGACTGGTAGAAAAGTTATGTTAGAAAAAAAATATGGTAGGTCCGACATTCGTTTTGCGATATTAAATTTGGTATTTAATTATAATGTTGTCAAATTCAAATTTGATGCGTTATAAATGTAATTAGTTTTATCCCATATTGGGTTATGTGTAATGTGTACCCATCAAATTTTTGTTGAACTTTGATTTTGACCTCCTGCAACTTTTGCTAGGGACAAGCTTATGAGGAGTCTGGTCGAGTGTGGCACGCAAAAGACATTGGAATCCCAGCAAGGGCTTGTAATTGGATGACTAATGGTTTCATGGCTATAAATGCAACAAATGGAGCTGGAAAAGCCTTTTTGAGATCAATTTATGAGCTTTATGCTTCATGGGGAGTTGATTTTGGTACTCTGACTACTCAAATATATTCTGCATATCATGCACTGTCACAAAATATGCAGTATATATAAAACGTCCTAGATTAGCCATCAATCATTATGTTTCTAACTGCGTGTATTTTTCTTGTTGCTTTGATTTCATATGGATTATTCTGCTTTCCTTGCAGTGAAACTTGACTGTGTGTTTGGTGATAATTTGGATTTGGATGAAATAACTTCTGTATCACAGGTACAATGCAATTTCTTCTCCCTTTCTGTCCTTTCCATTTTAAAGGTGAGACATGGAAAATTTTATGGTTTGACTTGCCATCTACAGATTCTCAAGGACCTTAATCACTCCATTGTACTTTCTCTGTCTCCTGGAGTCGGAGCAACACCAGACATGGCTAAGGCAATCAGTGGACTAGTTAACTCATACCGTATAACAGGAGATGACTGGGATGAATGGCCAGCAATCTTGGCTCATTTTAATGTATCGAGGTGATTAATTAAAGGGTTCCTCATTTCTGATGGTAAAACTTGTAGCAAATATAATATAGTAGGATACGGAGCCGGATCCTGAAATTAACAAAAAAAAAAAAGGATATAGAACCGGATCCTGATGGAAGTAAGTGTTGCTGCAAATTTTCTGATCTGCAGCAACCGGAGAGCTATTAAAGCCTTAATTAAATTACTATGTTTGACTTCAAAATGTGTATTGCTCTTCCTTCTCTCTTCTGTTACTCTAACAACAAATGATCTATAACTTTGATTCATTTAATTTATCTTTCAGGGATTTTGCTGCAGCTAAGTTGATAGGAGTAGAAGGTTTAAAGGGAAATTCATGGCCTGATTTGGATATGCTACCATTTGGATGGCTAACTGAAGCAGGTTATAAGCCGAGTTACTATTTTAACTTTAATTCTTGAGACCAGGCTAGTTAAGGCATTCCAAAGAGTACAGCTTTATATTCCAATGCATGGTAATGTTCAATGAAAATATGTTTTTTAACTACCAAGTGCCAACGGGGTTGGTTCAGTTGGTAAGGTTCGAAAGACTTAGGTTCTAGTATTAAGATTCATGTTTGAATTTATTTTTACTTTCTGAATCATTAGAAATTGAAAAGTTGTTTTCAGTTTCATCCGATATCATACTCAAAATTGCAATGAGTTGTTTGAATTTGAGATGTTTAGGAATATAGATAATAAAACTACCCTTTGATTTTTCTTTTCTGCTCTTTTTCTCAATAGGGGTCAATGAAGGTCCACACAGGTTTTCCAGGCTTAGTCAAGAAGAGAAAAAAACTCAGGTATATATGCACTAACACTCAACTGAATTGCATTACTATGTTGTAGTGGACATGAATAAATCAGTAGATTCTAAGTAATTAAACTTATTTCGCAGATGACTTTGTGGTGTATGGCAAAGTCTCCCATTATGTATGGAGGGGATCTACGAAAGCTTGATAAGTGGACCTATGATCTCATCACAAATCCTACCCTTTTGGAGATAAACTCTTTTAGCTCAAATAATACGGAGGCATGTAAACCTTTTCTCTTATTTTCTTTTTTCTTGGTAATTATATGTTTTTTAAATCTTAGATTTGTATTGTTTCTGCTATTTTTACAGTTTCCTTATATCAAAAGATTAAACGATGTCAAGATTGAAGGACAGGATGTAAAAAAAGTAACATTTACTCATTCATTAGCTCTTACTGGATGCACTGATCCAAAAGCAAGTGGTTGGTCTAGTGAAAAATATAACCAAGATCCTGAAAGAATCTGTTATAAAAAGAATCAGGAGGAACCTTTTTGTCTACACAAGAAAGAACTTCTGTAAGCATGCTTTACCTTTCTTCAATCTATTTGTCCAAATTTGTTCCCATTATTTGTACTAAACTGTAGTATTGCTGCGGATGCAGAGATGAAAGAAGTATGTATAAAGGGAAACTTCAGTTAATGGTTATAAACAGAAAGCAATTTTGCTTGGACGCTTATCCAAAAAGAACACTTAGTAATCAAGAGGTCAAAAAAGAAGGTCCATTTTCTCCATGCAAATTTGATGCAAGTCAGGTATGTTGCAGTGTGTATTCCATTTGCATATATAGCATATGCCACCATGTCTATTGGAAGCTGATCTATCCAATCTGAACAGATGTGGGAGTTAAAATCTAATGGGACTCTGATTAATAGTCATTCCGGCATGTGTGCAAAAGTAGAATATGTTCAAGGTAAAAATCAGTAGAAATTAGTTATCTCAATGCAATTGCAGAATTATTCAATTTGTATGTTTAAGTTCTCTCTTTCATTTTTTGTTTTTCTTCAATAATGCAAGTTGACTAATCATGCAGATGAAGGTTATGCTAATGGGATTCGATCTTGGATTGCAACTGGAAGAAAAGGTCTGATGCTAGCCATCCTAACTTCATATATTAAAAAAAAAATTAATAACAATGAGAATATTCCAATTTAATATTTCTGTTGTACCAAATTGAGATGCACCGTGAGATATATAAAACCATTAATGTAGTCTCACCCAACGGCTTAAGCTTTTGGGTTGAATTGGTTCTTTACATGATATCAGAGCCTCGTGTCCCGGGTTCGATTCTCGCCGCGTGTTCGATTCTCGCCGCCCCCCACTTTCTTGCAAGTGGAATTTCTTTGTTCGTACAAGTAGGTGGGTCTGTGCATTGTCCACCCTTCAAGCCCAATGGCCTCTCGTGTGAGGGGGCGTGTTGAGATATATAAAACCATTAGTGTAGCCTCATCCAACAGTTTAAGCTTTTAGGTTGAATTGGTTCTTTACACAGTCCTATAACTTGAATTTATTGTTACTTTTGCATTCAGGGGAGACATATGTTGCTTTTTTCAATCTAAATGATGAGAAGACAACAATATCTGCAAAAATTGGAGACTTGGCTAGTGTGCTTCCGGGCAGAAAGTTGAGAGGTTGCATGGGAAGGGAGATGTGGAGTGGAAGTACCATACAAATAAACGAGATGTTATCAGCGGAGGTAGCAAGGCATGGATGCTCATTATTTGTACTCAATTCATGTTGAATTTGACCCAAAATCTTATTTAAATATATATAATGTATAGTTTCATATTTCAAGTTGGATTGACATTTTTGTTTTGTTTTGCGGTAGAAAAATAAGAGTTTCCTTAGTAAATGAGGATGTTGAGAGCAATTACTTGCCGAATAATTTTTGATAAAACTCATGTTTAAGTCTTGCTGTACACAAGGTTAAATGTAATTGCAGTGCAGTAACTATACAAATGCCGAATAAATTTAAAACAGTTATCAATTCTTTCTTTCTTTTTGACTTTATTAAATTTAACCTCTCCCACTCGGAAATATCTTTTATGGTACAGGGACCACCCAATAATCTGTGCTCCCTCTCACAACATTAATTTTTTCTTTCCCTTTTTACCCCCTACTATTTTTTCGCATTTCCACTTTTATCCTTCTATTTACATTAAGGACAACCAAAAAACGGTGGTCCCGGACCACATTAAATAATCTCCTCCCACTCCCACTCCCTTGAATTTTCATGTTCTTTGTTTTTGTTTTTGTAGTATTCAACACATTTATTCATTAACCCTAGTGGGTTGCTTTGTCTTTTGGAAGCCTTGTCAAACACCTTTCCATTTCCCACATTGTTCTGAATTCAGGCTCCACCATTTAAAAGATAATAAAATAGGCGCAAGTGGGGCTGGTCCAAATTAATCTACTGATCCATCACATTGTAAACTTTTAATGTTAGGTTGCATTTACTATTTAGTGTGATATTATATAAGATGTTTTTTATTTATAAAATATTACTATTTTATTATTTTATATTCAATCATATATTTTACAATATTATATTAGATAAATATTAATGTTTGTGTAAAAAACTCTTTATTAAAAAATATACACAATTCATTTAAATTTATGTTATATTAATTTTTTAAAAACAAAAGTTTCAATGTCTTAAAAAAACTGATGACCATTAGGTATTAATAAAAAATAATATATATATAGAAATTAATAAAATTTTGATAAAACTAGATCCAATGTACACTGTAGGCAACAATTCTTTAAGGTTTCCCAATACTATTCACCCCCTCATTGGCGAAATCACGTACTTTTTATGGCTTTTAGCCACAAAACACCTTCCTATCAATTTTGAACTCTCAAATAAGAGGATTTTTTTTTTCCTTATTTTATTTCCGCTCTCTTATTTATCTGTCACTCAATCATAATAATGACTCTTTTATTATAAACCAATTTCATAAGCCTGTTTTATATATATCCAAACATTAAGGGCATGTTTGGAGCACCTGATAAGAAAGATAAGATAGAATAAGTTATCATATCCTACTTTTATCTCCAATTTGGTGGGTCAATAGGATATGATTAGCTTATCATTTCGTCTCATTTTATCCTATGAGGGGAGCTGAGTTAGGATTCAACCAGTGTATAAAAACCCGGCCCGGCCATCGACCCGGCCGAGGTCAAGGGTCACGGAGTCACGGGTTCAACCGGGGGGTCACTACTTTTATCTCTTATTTGGTGGGATATTAAATAAAATCTTTAATATATATAATATAATTTATATTTAATACATATAAGAATCCATGATAAGTCATATAACTAATCAAATATTTAAATTTCATAACATAAATAAAAATAAAAATAATTTTTTGTACTTTGTTAATTTTTCATATCATATTTCATAATAGAAAAAAATTAATTTATAAATTATTTTTTTATTTAGTTAATAAAATAAAATTAAGATTAAAAAAAAACGTGTCCCAGCGTGTCCGAACGTTGACCGCATGTCAGAAAAGGTTGACTGCGTGTCCGAAAAACGTGTCGGAACGTGTCGGAGAGTTGACCGCGTGTCCGAGCGTGTCGGAGCGTGTCCGTGTCGGACACGTGTCCGACACGTAAATTTTGAAAAAAATCACGTGTCCGTGCAAGGTAGGTCACTACGCTGACCCGGTTTTATATATTAAAAAATTATAAATATATATATCCTATATGAAAATAGGGAGAGGTTATACTTACAACCTTTTTTCTTTACAACCATATTTCATAACCGTTGATTTCCGCCAATCAACGGTTATGATTTTCCCAAATTAAAATCATTAATTAATTATTAATTCACAATAAATGATAACCGTTGATGGGTGGAAATCAACAATTATGATATATGGTTGTAAGAGGTTGTAAAAAAAAAAGTTGTAAGTATAACCTTCCTCGTGAAAATATTAAAAAATAAACCACCAATCATCAAAGATTCAAAATATACTTAACATAATTCAACAATTACAACCACAAGTCAATATTACATAACTTAATTAAAGTATCAAGATACCAAAGTACAAAACTCGTATTTTAATGGGGTCACTATGTTGATCCGGTTCTGACTCTTTTGAGGAGGTCACTGACAAAGAAAAATTTAAAGGAAATAAGAATGAGTTTTTATTTTTCATCGACGAAAGTAAGGATTTCATTTGAATGGGCAATGTAAGTAATTCATCAGCAATTCAATAATTCATGTTCAGTATTCTACATTCAATAACATGATACCGGATCTTTAGAGATCATGATTTTCCCATAAGAGTGTACCTTTTTCTATTAGTGCGGAAAAACTTTGATAATGAAAAATCGTTTCTCAGAATCTTTACCCTCTACTTTTCTTGTATCGTCTATGACAGGGATCTGATACAACTTTTAATGTTATATTTTTATGAAATTTAGTGTGATGATATTGTGAAAAAGATAGAATATATATATGTTACTATACAAAAAAGAAGATAGAATATAGGGGGAATGCACACATTATTTTTTATGCAAATTCTATAATCAAGTTCTGAGGTATTACAATGTTGCATCAATGAGACTTTAATCGTTCACTTCATTAAAAATACCTCATATGTTATTATACTGCCAGTGCCAATGTGTACTGTTTATGAGTTTGATTATCAATGTGTGTGACGTATAGTATATCATTATTAGTTGTGAATGTAAACTATATGTTAAAGGGTGGAACTTTTGAAAAAATGACTTTTTATGCATTATTTTTTTAAAAGAATTTTTTTAAAAATATAAAGTTATTTTACGTTTGCATGTATGATTTGAAAATCATCTTTACATAGAAAAGTTGTTTGCATATTAAAATAAAAAAGTTTTTTTATATAAAATTACAATAAAAGAGAGATAAAATAGCATAAGAAGAAATAAAATAGATATGATACTATGATTGGATGAGGTTAAAATTGTATTTTAAAAATTTATATTATCTTTTTTTAAATAAAAAATTTATATTATCTTTTAATTTATGCTTTTTTTCAAAAACAACAACTACTAGCTTAAAAAAAGCAACATTTTAACTTTTATTTTAAACTTTACTTTTTTAAAAAGTTGTTATCCAAACATCTACAAAATTTCAAAAGAATTTTTTCTTAAAAAAAAAAAGTAATTTTTTTAGAAATAAAAGTCCATCCAAATAAGCACTTAAATAAAAAGAATAACAAGTATGAATTCAAACAACCCTCTTGGACTCGTTTGGATGAGTTTTTTCTTTTAAAAGCTATTTTTTTCAAGAAAAAAACCCTTTTCATTTTTAGTTCGTTTGGATGTCTGTTTTTTCTAAGTCACAAAAAAAAACCAAAAATATACTTTTTCAGAAGCTAAGAGTTTTAACTTCCAAGAAAAGCAGAAGTCAAAATTCAAATATTTTTTTCAAAAACTAAATATTTTTATAAAAATATAAATTGCTTTAACTTTTATTAAAAATACTTATAAAATAAGGAAGAGATAAAAATAACTTTTTTGAGAAGAGCAAAGTGGATGGGCTTCGCATACTGCACAAACTACCAAAAGTGGAGTATCTACCTTTTTCTTTCTGCTGGCATGTGCGGTACCTATCATATTAGGATTATTGTTTGTATTGGGCAATCTATGGGCTTAGGTAACCCCTCGGAATTTTGGGCTTACCTTAATGTTGACCCTAAATTTGGCCCATTTTCAAGAGCATTGCTGGTCTATACATTTCTTTGCTTCACGATAACTGAGAAGTTTCATTCTCGATCTGTGTTCTTTTCATTTCTTTTTATTTATTTATTTTTAGAAGTAGGTTATTCATACTATCAATTATTTCTACTATCACTCTAATATAATTATGTATTCTGGGGAGTAAATTAAAAGTTATTTTCCTTTTTCTCTTTAGAAACTTTTTAGAGATTATCGGCTGAAAAGTCTAATCTAACAGTAATTAAAATGATAATAAATTAATAATAAAAATTATTTTGATTGTATGAATATACGGCAAAAAAATTAAAATATTACTATTTTAATAAATAATTACGAATACATAGCAGTTTCGAAACTATTTACAAATCTATAGCAGTCAGGGGCAAAAAAAAATTAACTTATGAACCGTAAAACTTTGAAAAGGCATAACTTTTGAAAGGCTTCGGGTATGACAACCATTGAGCTAATTCTTTTTTTGATTCCATATACTTTTTGAGATCTACAAATGACATCTCATTTGATATATTTTATCTCTCACAAACACAATTCAAATTTGCAATAATTGTATTATATAGTGTATCACAACAAAATTTAAAAAATTATTATTAATAAGAAAAATAAAATAAAGATTAAATTTGTGATATAAACTCAAAAGTTAATTTGAAAAATCTGTATTAATAAAGAAAATAATTAAATAAATATTCTAAACACTTGGTAGAATATTATATAAATTTGTATATATTTTAATAATTAATAAATAAACTTGTAAACTATTTTTTTTCAAACACTTGGCAGAAGTATATATTTTAATATGACATTAAGTATCCTTATTTATAGATGGGTTAATCTACTTTGGTGCCATCTTTATATTATCATTGTTGCAAATTTGAATTGTGTTTGTGAGAGATAAAATATATCAAATGAGATTTCATTGCGTAAATCTCGAAAAGTTATGTGGAATCAAAAAAAGAATTACCTCATTATATCCGATTTCAAAAGTTATGTCTTTTCAAAGTTTTACGGTTATGTAAGTTAACTGTTTTTTTGGAAGGGTGGTGCTATAGATTTATAAATAGTTTCGAAACTGCTATGTATTCGTAATTATTTATTAAAATAGTAATATTTTAATTTTTTTGCCATGAATATACTACTTTATATTTTTATATCTAACTTTCTGAACCCTTCTCTTTTTCTTTCGCTTCGACCATACTAGACATTAAAAAAAAATAACTCAAAACATTACAATTAGATGACAGAATCACATTTGGGACTACAAACATGGTTAGAAAATTAGCCCAACATTGTTGGCAATTTTGAAGCACGATAAATTTTGCATCAAAATCGTAGTTTTGATACCTAACTTTTATGGTAAAAAGATTTCAACTATTTGTATATTTACAAAAAAAAAAATTATAATTTAATAGTAGGGAAGGGTTACGTTTATAATTTTTTTTTTTTATAACTCTTATAACCTCAACTATATATTACAGGAAGCATAATACTTGAGAGTGTACTTTTCAAAATACATAATTAAAGTTGTAAGAATTGTAAACAATAAAAGTTATAGACATCTTAATATTATGCTAATGCTTTAATCATATTTAAATATTTTTATTAAAAATTATTAGGGTTTTATTACTATCATGTTACATAACTCAATAAAACCTTCCTACACACAATTAAAAAGTGGGGTCTACATTTTTTTTTCTCTTTCATCATTCCATTTTCTCTCTCTTCTTTATAGTGAGGGTATAAAAAATCTCTTATATCCTACAACATTATACTCATAAAACCCAAATTATTAATATAAAAGTTCAAATTGTTTTTATCACGACCATTTTTGAAATATAAAGTTTTAAACAAATTTTTATTTATAAATTCATTTTTTAACAAAATTAAATTAAAGTTCGTAAATAATTTAAATACATCTTGAATGGTTGGACAATATTCCGATGAAACGAGTCATGAGTAGGGCCAGTTTTTCCATGGAATTCAAATATTTCTCTTTCTCGGAGATTGGGTGTGAGGAGGTTGTTGATTTTGATTAGCGTTTGGATATGAAGTTTCTCTTTCAGTATATATGTTGGTATTTGAGACGAGGGCAAGGTGTGATCAGGAGTGGATCCTCTCATGTGAAAAAGTAGTCATGTAATTATATTATTTGATCATAATTATTCATTAATGATAAAATAAGAGAGAGAAAATTATATAATTTTTAAATAAATAATAGTAATTAAATAACATGACCACATTTCTATATGAGAGAATTTACTCCCAAGTGTGACCATACGGGACGCCGCCGGGAACTTTATTCCATGACCCCATTTTATTAATTGTTGTGGCCTTGAAAGTCAATGATTATTATTACTCATCCTGTGGGCAAACCTCAAGTTGGAGCTGTATGTCACGGAAATATTGTTTATGATTCAGGATCATCCAATAATTTTATTCTCCCTCTCATAATATTAATTTTTTCTTTTTATTTCTTTTTTTTATTTTTTTCTTTTCCAATTTTACCCTCTCATTTATATCGAGGACCACTTAAAAAAATAGTAGTCCCGAAATACTATAAATTCTCTCGTATGGCACAGGTACATCATTCAAAGTTTACCGCATACAACCTACCCTTTCCTCATGCTAACCATATTGGTAATGTGAACTTAATGCACAAAAAGGGTAATGTGCCTAATTTTGATAGGGGAATTAATATAAACTATTAAAATTAAATTCAATAATATTTTATCAATATTTCAAGATTTTGGGTTGAGGTAATTTTTTAAAGAAGAGCTTTTTTATTTTCCAAAATGTAACTCTTCTCAGTTATCACTTTATTTTCTAAAATATATCATTTTTATGCATTGGGAATTCGGTTTCCGGTCGAGAGTTTTTTTGTGCTTCGGAAGCATCGTGCTCCTTTCTAAAAATAAAAAATAAAAGGGAATTGAAAGAAATTATGAAATAAATAAGAGATTTAAATGAAATTTTATTTTTTCATTTTAAGAAAACAACCACCTAATTTTCAGTCACCGTGGAATACTGAAAATTTTCTCGTTCATGTCAAACCCACTTATCAGTTCTCATTGGTTTTGTTTATTTATTTTTTTAAGATGTTAAAAATTCAATTTTTTAGAAACAAATATTTTAACATGTTTTATTATACTAGATCAGTAACATGATCAAATGGGCACGCGCGTCAATTCCTTTAGAAAAATTAAAAGTCTGTTTGTTTGATTGTGTTTTAAATTTTTTTTTCTGAAAATTATTTTGTAACATCTTAAACTCAGAATTTATATACAACATATTTTTTTTATAACCTATAACCAATTTTTAACCGTTAATTTCCGTCAATCAATGGTTAAGATTTTCACTAATAAAATTTATTAATTAATTATCAATTCGCAATAAATGTTAACCGTTGATTGGCAGAAATTAACAGTTAAGATATTAGTTGTAAGAGGTTGTAAAGAAAAATAGGTCGTAAGTATAATCTTCTCCTAATTAAATAAATATGTGTTTTGATTTTTTTGTTTTTTTAAGTTAAAAATCAAAATGTCAAACAAAAATAACTCAGATATATTTTCAAATTTTGATTTTAAAAACTAAAAAACAATTATTATTTTTATAAAACAAGCATTATTAAACACTGGCGGTTCATGCTTCAACCGGAGCCCAGGTCAAAAAATTATAAGTGTATTTATTTTTCTTAATTTTAGTTAGCTCATATCATAATATATTTAAATTATATTAAATACAAAACACTTGAGCAGGAAAATAAAAAAGAATTATAATTTTATTAAATATTTTTAAATTTTATTGAATATATTTTACACAAAACTTCATAAAAGTTCCTATTAGTTTTCTCAATTATCACTTATTCCCTCACAAAATTTTTGAATCATTTACACCCTTAATTAGATTTTTTAAAAATTACCCCCTAAAAGTTTTTTTGATTGTGTTTAAGTTATGGGGGTTAAATGATAAAAAAAACTTTGAGTCAAGGGGTTAATGATTCAAAATTCTGGAGAGGGAGTAAATGATTACGAAGAAAGTTATACGAGTTTTTTTGAAGTTTTCCCTATATTTTAATTTTTTTTATATAAATGGAAATGGAACACATAACTTAATACAACCTATCCAAATCTCTCACCAGATATATTTTAATTTTTTATAGGCCCAAGTTACAAATTTTAGTCCGGAAAATACAATTTTAGACTGGGCCAAATTATAATTAATTATATAATTATACATGATAAATACAATTTGTTAAAATTTAGTCCGAGCTGAGGCCACACACGTGCAACGTGGCTCCGCCACCGTAAATATCAAATAAATTATACCAGAGAAAAAAAATATCAAATAAATTATTTTACTTTTTTCTATGAATTAAAAAATTATTTTTGAGAACTAAATTCATACATGACCTAAGTATCTATCTTTTGAAGGCAAGTGTATTGTCTAGAGAAGTACTAGTTATTTTTCTTTTTGGTACACAGAGAAGTACTAGATATTAATTAGAAGTTAACACTACTTAAATTCTAATGTAGCGTCTAGTCTATTTATTGCGACGTTAATGAAAAAACTTAAAAATATAAAAAAAAAAATTAAAAGTAGGGGACTCGAGGAAGAATTTCCTGAAACGTGGAATCTACTTTTCATTGACTATTTGACTATCTCGAAATAATAGACTCCGTCGCTTAGTACTTTGAAAATTCTTAAAGTGCTCCTTCCCGCATTTATTCCGTTTTTAACCTCATTGGTTGGATGTCATTTGTCAATGCCAGTCAAAATAAATTTCTTTTAAAAATATATATAGCGTTACATAATTTTTTTCTGGAATCCGATTTAGTGGCACAATTTTTTATGTGAGAGGAATATGAGATAGTTATCTCATGTAAAATGAGATAATGATTTCTCTTTAAAAATATATATAGCGTTACATAATTTTTTTCTGGAATCCGATTTAGAAAATAATTAGGATTTTTTTTTTTATAACTTGAGATCTCCTTATTCAAGATCCTCCAGTCACCTTGTCCTCGGGATATGGCCCTATAAGCTAACCCCTCATTAGAATAATGGTGCATTGAGCTTTGTCACCAGAAAAAGGATGAGATTAATCTCTCATTGGAGCTTAGTTGCCAATGTACTACGATATTAACCAATGTTAGAATTTATGGTTAATTCATTTATTTTTGAGAAAAATGTTTATCCTATTAAATGACACAACTTATATTCTTTCACTCTCACAAAGAGGGGTAGGATCTACATCTTTGTTTTTTTGTCAACTCTCTCTTTATCTATCTTTTTTTCTCTCTCTTTAAATGACAGAACTTTAAATTCTTTAAAATACACGCACTTCTTCCTTTATTTTTATTTTTAAAATTTCTCCAGTTCATCGATTACCCAAAATTGGGCTTTAAGCATGAATGTGTTTGTAGGAAAAGAAGAAGAAAAAAAAAATAGTAAACCTGTTTGTCCCTCCCATCCTTGTTGTATTCTCATGGATGATTTCGATTTAAGCGCAGGCGAAAAAACAAAGTAATTTGGCGCTCCCTCTCACATTACTAATTTTTACTTTTCCTTCTTAACTCTGTTATTTTTAAAAAACAAAGTAATTTTTGTAGTATGGTGTCGGTGGCAGAAAAACACAGAAGAGTATGTGTTGTGAAAACCCAACCACTTTTGCAAGTCTTGCAGCATTGGCATTTACTATTCAAGTCAATCACCTGAAAATCACGTGCTCCATCCCACTTTGGTTTGGGTCTGGCAAAAGATAATAACTTATAAAGAGGTCTTAATATCATTCTAACAATTGAGACATTTGAGTGTTCTGGAAATTAAAAAGGTATTAATATTAAACCATTAATATTGGTTTAGTGGTGAGGGTTTTGGTAATTTATATTAGGTTGTATGTTCATTTTTTATCAATATATTAAAAAAAAAGCTATTAATATTTTTTAAATAATTATTAAGAAGATATATTAATGACTAACAATTGAAGTATATATATATACTAAGGGTTTTCATTTCCTCATTTAACATAACACAACAAACTTTCCTACATACACAACATTTTGTAAGATCCAACAAAAAGAAAAAAATGGCACACAAAAATAATATAAATTATGTCATTTAATAGAATAAACATTTTTCCTGAGATATATATATATATATATATATACACTAATGTGACATTTACTGGCTGCTTGAAAATGGTGCTAATTTACTTGACCTTAATGATCCACATAATGGTTCCTTGTCCTATTGCGAACTGCCTTCTTTAAAACAAATAAATGAAAGGAACTAACTTTTGTTTTCGGTGTTTGTCGTATATGAATCTTACTACCCATGCTATTTTAGGACTCTCTTGCAACTACCCATTCTTAATACACCGGTCCAGGAATCAATTAATGAATAAGGGATAAAAATTATAAAAGTTAAGAATTAGAATATTTCAAAAAAATAAATAAATTCTTATCTACCTTTCTATAAAAAATAAAATAAAATATTTCAACAAAGTATATTTTAAAAAAAGTTCAGAAAACGAATTTGTCATCCCCCTAGATCCGTGCCTGCACTTTTAGTCATGGACGGTAGTAAACTGTTAGCAATATGTGTGAAACTAAAAACGAGATTATTCCTTTTACGTGACTAGGAGTATAATTTGTTCGGATTTGGGATAATAAAAAAAATCAACAAATTTAAATAAATTATTTTATTTTGTTTTTAATTTGTTTAACAATTGTAAACTAAATTAATCCGACTGAGATCAATCTTGTTGGTTTGAATTGTCGGATTAGAATAAAAAAAATTGTTATAAGGTGAAATATTATTTCCTTATTTATCTATGATCTGATATAATAATTAAATCAATACCAAAGATTAATATTACAGTTCACTAATATTTAAATTTTATAGTTTAACTTTTACGTCCTGATTAATATCTCTATGCATATAACTGGCGGAAAGAAAGGGGGTAAGGTGGATGGTGACCCCTTGAAAGTAACACTTCTTCATAAAAGAAATAATAATAAATAAATATGTTATTATAAGATATTAATTTTGTAGGTGACCTCAGCCCCCCTGAGAGCTGTTCCTCAGGTGGTCTCCATCCCCCACAAATGTAGTGTTATTATCAGATTCGATCCTCAAAAGCCTATCCATTCCCCTTCCTAATCTCCTGAGCATTCCCAAAAAGTTATAAAATAAAATAAATAAAAAATTGTAGATGGCTTTAGAATGAATATTAACCACTCGTCATTTAAAAGAGGTCGTGACTTTGACCAGCTACAGTCTCTGGATGGAAGAGTTTGTCACTGTTTAGGATGAATCTGGCTGGGGTGGGTAAAACGGGTTATCCAACCCGACCCGCATTCAATCCAAAAAAATGAGTCGGATTAGAGTTGATTCAGACAAAAAAATTGAGTCAGAAAATTCAATCCAACCCGAGTCCGGTTAGGGTTGGTTCACGGATTGACTCATTTTCAACCTATTTAAATGACCATTAGTATTAATGCATCAGTTATGTGTCTTCCATCACTTAAACAAATGGTTGCAAAATGATAAACAAAAGAAAAATATTTTAGTTTCGAGAATTCTTACAAATTTGCATCAATATCAAGAAACAATCAGAATCACTTGCTACCAAGTGGGTAAGATATTTGAACCAAACAGAGCCAACACAGTCTAACAATATAAAAATAGCAGGGATGTGAGAAGATTAGGGACTTAGGTTTAGAGAAGGAAGAAAATTGATGACAACATGTGTGGATTTTGTCCATTTTTGCATATTATATTTTGTATTTTTTTATATTAATAAAAAAAAAACTCAACCCGCGAGCTGGGTCGTTTAACCTGCGGATTGGCTCATTTTTTCACGAACTGGCTAGGGTTGAGTTGGCAGATCATTTTTACGAACTCAACACGGCTCATTTTTTGTGGTCTGGTTGGCTCATTTTTGCCAATCCTAAATCTGGCTATGGTTTGACGCCTAAGTTGCCCTTAAATGTTACATATATTTTAAGGAAAAAGTGTTTATCCTTTTAAATGACATAACTTATATCCTTTCACTCTCACAAAGAGGTGGGACCCACACATTTATTTATTTATTTTGTCAATTCTCGCTCCTCCTTTATCTATCTCTTTCTCTCTCTTAAAATAACACAACTTTACATCATTTAAATGATACACACTTTACCCATATTTTAATTATTGTGACATAAAATTATTGTTTATTTAAATATTTAATGATTAGATGGACGAGGTCATCTCTCATAATATTGTACCATTCTATGTTGCACCGACACCGACATAGGACAAGAGATGGACATCACATGACACTCCGACATGTTAATTATAAAAAATGTTAAATTTCGATACGTCATGACACGTTTTGAAATTATATAATTTTTTTAATTTATGTAGTGTATATTATATTTAATATTCAATAATTTAACAAATAAATAAAGTTAAACTTATAATATCCCCCAATGTTATAAATAAACATAAGATATCACAAATTTTTATATTAACCTCAATAAAATAGTAATCGTGATCCAACGAATCTAATAGTTGGAACTCAATATGTAACGCAACGTAACCTTTGAATCTTTTTTCAGTTGCAATAAGTATTGAAGTGTTGAGAAATTAAATGTCGGAGTATCAGTGAGTGTCAAAAACTGTCGGACACGACACGTCAGAGATTTTGAAGATGTCAGTGCTTCATAAATACCATTTTCAATCTTAAAATTAATTTTTGTTAAAAAAAATGATATATACATTATTTATTTTTTTATATTTTTAAAGGGGTTTCATATCGTCTGCCAAAAACAAATTCACTTACATAAAATTCAGGAAAGGTAAGTTAGATCATCTCTTGATTATATAAAAAAAATAAAAATCATCTCTTGTTCGTCATATTTTTGTTATACTCAATAACTATTAAAAGCTTATTTGAAGTTTGTCTATATATTCTTCACAAAATATTTGAACTCTAAGAAAATCCATCAATAAAAGTAAAATTAAATAACCTTTAGGAAACTTGTTTTTTGATATAGCAACTTAAGTAACCAATTTCATCTAATGAAAAAAGACTTTGCTTTTATTATTGTATTTTTTTACTATGGTCAAATTGTTTTATATACTTTCAATTTATTATTGGGTAAGAATTTTAAACTTCTATAACCCAAATTCTATTTACTTGGTTAAAAATGATATAAAAAAAGGTTCATTTTTTCTGTGATCACTGTAGATAAGTTATCTATAGTAAGCCTAATACGACGTTGTTTTGAATAAAAATCATGGTATTTTTATAATTTTAATTTATTTCAGGATTGTTATAGTATTTATAATTATTTTTTTAATCTTTCAATCCCAAAATAATATTATTTTTTAAATAAATTCGGATAATTTATCTGCGGTAAATGGAGCAATATCTTTCTGTATAAGCAAACAACAAAATTAGATATTTTTAAGTACTTATAATACTGTTCTTTAACTAAAAATAAAATAAAATAATAATACTTGCATTTTCTATATGTTGTCATTTCCTTTCGTCCAATAGAAAAACTTAGTTCGTGCGTAGGGGTAGCTACTCCTCAAACGACAAGTGTAGCTACTCACCAAATCCGTTAGTCAAGACTAGGCATTCCAGCATTCACTTAGACAAATTATAAATGCGGGGTAGATCTAATTTCTATTCAAACAATTATATAATATAAAATATAAAATAAAATTGAACTATGTACTTCTCCTATATGAGAGTGGTTTAAAAAAAAAAACAGATATAACAAGTATAAAAAAAAATATCAGGTTGTATAGCAATTAGTGAACTTCAAACAATGCACTTGAAAAAAAAAAATCAAGCTTATGTTTTTTTTTTTACCATAAAAAAATATCAAATTGGAGCAAATATACTTTACTTAGCAAACAAGTTAGATGGAATAATATTCCAACTCTTAATGGTTATGACTTATGAGAGCGTTGGCACAATGAACAAACTAGT
The DNA here is from genome assembly GCA_032173675.1 of Gastrolobium villosum. NCBI lineage: Eukaryota > Viridiplantae > Streptophyta > Magnoliopsida > Fabales > Fabaceae > Gastrolobium > Gastrolobium villosum. Next base: position 279,433 of record JAVKPL010009483.1, read on the forward strand.
CTACATAGTAGGGTCTATGGCCAAAAGATTGAAATATTTTTTATGTTCCAGAACTATTTAATAATTCGGTGCTCCTTTTCGTAACATTAATTTTTCCTTTTCCATTTTTTCTCTATTATTTTTTCTCTTTTCCACTTTTATCCTTCCATTTATACTAAGGATCACAAAAAAAAACGGTGGTCTAGACCACAATAAATAATCTCCCAAAAGATGCCCTAGCGTTGCTCGACGAGACCACCTGATGCAATATTTTCAATTTTGAGGAATAAATCTTTGGTATTAATGTTGTACCAAAGATTCAGTGCATCCCACCAACAAAAATATTACATGTCAGTTAATTTTATTTTATTTTCTGTTAAATTTTTTTCTTTTCTCTGATGTTTACTGTCCTCATTAATAAGATGCACTGAATCTTGGTACAACAATAGTATCAAAATTCATTCAATTTTGAGGTGTGGGTCAAGGGACACGTGGCAATATACTATTGATGGCTCCAATTGTTGGGATGTATCGCAGGACCACCAAATCTTACGTTTTTCTTTGGTGAGAATGAGAGTTGCAATGGCCTCGCAATGCGTGTCTGACTGGTTGCGTTTGCGTATCCAACGCTCACTGTTTTTCATGGGATCCACCTTTTAAATCACTAGCAGCAGATATTTTTCCAGCCATATGATGCAAATCAACGTCATCAACTATTTTGCCATTTTCATTTTTTTTATGTGATTATATCTATGTGTAAGGTTATAATTACAACATTTTTTTTTACAACATCTTACAACCATATCTTAGTTGATTTCCGACAATCAACGGTTATCATTTTAGCAAATTAAACTCACTAATTAATTATTAATTCACAATAAATCAATGGTAATAAGAAATCATTGTAAGAGATTGTAAAAAAAATTTGTAACTATAACCTTCCTCTATATGTATATATATTTTTTATTATTTCTTACCCATAATTTTGTCATTATTGAATAAAAACAAATTAATGACGGGTTTGTGTTTTCTAAAATTACTTTAGATAATTTGATCTAATGTTCATCGAAACGACGTCGTTTTGGAGTGAAAATCATGGTATTTTTTAATTTTAATTTATTTCAGTGTTATAATAGTCTTTATCATTCTAATTTTTTAACCCAAAACAACATCAGTTCTATGAATATTAGATAAAGTTATCTAAAATAACATTAGATACTTTTTCCCCATTAATGATTCTCACTTAATATTATTTTATAATCATTGATTTAATTTTAATTCAATAATAATAAAATTGAAAGTAAGAGAGATAAGAAAAAATAAAATAAATATAGTCTATCCTTTTTTTATAAGTAAACTATTTTTCAATAATTAATGTCTCCTTCGGTCTTTCTCGGAATGCTTGCGTAATTTAAATTTATAATTCAATCTATTTTGACACCCCTGTTCAGTTGAATTTTTTTTTTTTTTCATTCTTTAGTAATCAATTACTTATAAATATTGATTGTCGAAATTTATTATTATTGTCCTAAACAGAAAATGATTTTAATAACAAAAAAGCCTCATGATTCAAGATTAACATATTATTAAGTCAAAATATTAAAAATATCATATCACAATGATGAGGCCATCATAAAATTTTTATGTCTATTTTTTCTTCATTAAATAGTAATTGAATCTCATGTATTTAATATATATAAAGAAAGATACAAATAAAAAAATTTATATAACTTTTTTTATATAAATTTATAAAAAAAATTAACATCAGACGATTCATGGAAAAAAGACATGCATTGTTGATAAAATAAAGGATAAAGGTTTTTCATTTTAAATGACATAAAATCATATCATTTTAAGAGAGAGATAGATACAAAATAAAATTTTTATTTAAAATTTAAATTAAAAAAATCACTCACTCTTTCTCTATCATGATTTTCATTTATTGTGTCTATTTCTCTCCTAAAAATGATATAACTTATGTCATTTAAAACATCAAATCCTAAAATAAATTCGTCTGCAACAAGAAACGGTGGGGCCGTCACTGGCTTTTTAATCTTACGGCTAATTGTTCACCACGTGTCACATACTCAAGCACCCTAGGGTACACTTTAACGGCAACAGTTTTTCACAACCCAATATCTCAACGAATGCTGCAATGCCATTTTTTAGTGTCTAGCACTGTTCAACTTCAATGACATCTTTGCCCTTGTATTGACCACTACCACCGTGTGTTACACGAACCCAAGGTAACTTGAATCAGACGTTGAAGTCCTCTTTCTGACAATTGGACGGCCAAGATCTTCGAATTTTTGGCCCATTGACGAAAGAAAATCCAAGTGTGAATTTACTTTAGTAATTTTGCTTTTTAATATTTTTGGGATGCCAATTATATAAAATTATAAAGTGGTATTGCTAACCAGGGGCGAATCGAGTGAGTGATTAATATCGATGGCCGCCTCTTCCTAAAATTTCTTTATTAATAATAATAGTAAATTATTAATATGAATAGTTAGTTCTTTCCTTAGATTTTTTTATGATAATTAATATTTTCTATTAGTTTTAATATTTATATGGATTTAATTTTATTCTTTTTAAAAACATAGAATTGTATCTTTTAAAGTGGAAGGAAAAGATACATAATAAAAATTATGAAAGAAAAAAATGAATTTTTTAATTTAAATTTTAAATAAAAAATATGAGTTTTAAGTAAAATAATCATCCTTTGAAAAGATATATATTTTTTCCTATTTATAATTAAAAAAATTATTTTTATCTTCTTCTATAAAAAAATTATGAATTTGCCACTGCTGTAGACGAATATTGAGAATATTGAGGATTAACCAAACCCAATTGCAAAAAGTACCACCGACTGGCAGCAAACCCCAAAAGTCAAAATGCCACCATAAAGGCCTATTATAATTTATTTTGTTCGCTTTTACAAATACAATATACTTTTTCTTTTTTTTTACTGACGGAGGTATTAACTTCTAATAATATTATTTACAGATATTCGGGGCTCGTTTGGTGAACAGATAGGATAAGAGTAGGATGTGATATGTGGCTGATAAAGGTAGAATATGAAATGAGGCTAATAAACTCATATCATGTACTGTGTTTAATGAGCACTTGATTAACAATATGATAAGATTATGTAAAAGGAGAAAAAAAAAATATAATGCAATAAATACAAATATATTGAGTAGTGTATGAATATATTGGATAGCGTGGGGATATATTGGGTATTTAATATTGATATCCTATCCTGTTAAATCCTAACTCAACTCCCTCCATAGGATAAGAAATCATGTATTGGATAGGATAAAATGAGACAATAGGATAAACTAATCATATCAATTGACCCACCAAACAAGAGATAAAAATAAGATATGATAAGTTATCTTATCCTATTCTATATTATTTATCGGGTGCTCCAAACAGCTCTTAATTTATAACAGTGCATAACTGCAATGAAAAGATTACTTTTAATTTTTTTTAAAGTTAAGTTTAACTTTTTTAAGAGATAATTTTTTTTATTCTTTATTTTATTTAATATAAATGAAATTTTAACAATTTATCCTAATGTTTATTGTTAGATAAAAGAGATTTTAATTAAATAAAAAATTCATATTGAATCAAGTTTATAAAAATTATTGGTGTAATTTGTTTTAGAATTTCAAATTCAAATAAACCTCTGGAATTCAGATTTCCGAGTTATATCGATATCACTAAAACTAATTGAATAATCATTGATAGAAAACAATAATTTTTTATGACGTGGAACTATCCAAAACAATAATAAGATTTGAAAAATGTTTCGCGTTTATTTTCATCAACTACGACTCACTTGCCTATCCATAATCCTAAAGTGTGTCTTGAAGAATGGATCTAAATTAATCTCTATGTGGATGCATGATGTCTTGCTCATTCATATTAAGAACAAAATTATTTGCTGAAAGTAATGGTTTAGGGTAAATGCCCCTATTAATAATTTGGGATTTAAAAAACACACACTACTTTTAAAAAACATTACAATTTGAGATGTAAATATACTAGACCACTTATTAAGAGTTGGAGTGTGCAAAAAAACAAAAAAATTAAACTGAATTGATCTGCATTTAAAAAAATTGATTTTTAAAAATTAATTTATGAACCGAACGAGTTTTTAAAAAATCATTTTATGAACTACACTAGTTTTCAAAATCCAATATAAGTATGATTTTCAAAATTCAGTTCAAGAACCAAACTGATTTTTAAAAACTAATTCATAAACCAATTTTTTTTTCTCTCTCTATTTCATTTATTTATTTATTTAAAGGTTTTTTTTTATAAACACTTTTTTTTATTACTTTATTTCTTTAATTTTTTGTTTTTTATTCTTTTATTTTCAGAATAGATTCTATCTAAACTGGTTCCAAACCGTTCTCAAATCAAATTGTTTTTGAACTGAACATTTTCCGTAAAAGAAAATTTAATTCTTTGAACCAAATTGATTTAAACCTGTTCAATTCAAATTTTTAAAATATTCAATTTAATTTGACTCATGCACACCCGTAATTAATAATGTACTTCATATCACTAAATAATAAAATATAGTAGGCTCAGATTTAAAAAAAGTATTTAATAAAGGGTTCATTTTTTCTACACTTACTGCAGATAACTTATCTGCAGTAAATCCAATACTACGTCATTTTAGAATGGAAATCATGGTATTTTTATAATTTTAATTTGTTTCAGGGTTATAATAGTATTTATATTTATATTTTTTTAAGATTTCAATACCAAAACGATGTCATTTCAATAACAAATACAGATAACTATATGCAGTAACTGCATAAACATTTTTCCCTTTAATAAATATACCATATGCCTATTTAAAAAATCAGGCTTACAAGCCATCTTAAAATAATATTGATTTTTTATTCTCATTCTACATGACACTTTTCTTTAAAATATTTATTGTTGGTATTTTTTATTTCGTTTGACTTTGACCTTCTATATTCATAGATGATTATATATATATTTTTTAGGATACTCATGCAACCTTAATTCAATGTCACTCATGCCAATAGGTTCTATTATCACTAGTTCAATTTGCAAGAAATGTGTAGACCTACGGCCTTAAATTACTAAGTGCACGTACTACTATTGTTTATGTTGGATTTTTAGCATTATATGATAGTGTGTTTGTTATTTAATTTTTTTTATTGATGTTTTAGGTTGAATATTCAAATTTGCAGATATGGTCTATATTTCCTCAACTTCATAATTTTGAAGAGATTAAATATTAATCATAAGAGTTTTTACTATTTATTCTTATAATTTAATTTTTAATGCAATTCATTTTTTATTTATTACAAATTCAATTATAATACGCCTTGGAGGCTAGGTCGGGTCTTCCAATCTTTAAAAATAGTCAATACCGGGCTTTATAATTTAGCCTCCATCACATCAATAAAGCATGTTATACTCAAAATATTTTACATAGGTTTAGCTAGGGTAAAGTGTGTGTCATTTTTAAAGGATGTAAAGTTGTGTCATTTTAAGAGAGAGAAAAAAATAGATAAAAAAAGAGAGAGAATTGACAAAAAAAATAAAGGTGTGGTCCCACTTTTTTGTGAGAGTGAAAGGATATAAGTTGTGTCATTTAAAAGAATAAATATTTTTTCCTTTATATTATTAACCTAGCTCAGTTTTTTTTTTTTTTTTAATTAAGCTCAGCTTTTTTTTATTCCTATTGTAATGTACTATGCGAGCAAAATATGGCTTATACCCCATAATATTTTTTTTAAATACACAAATTAACAAACATATAATAAATTATGAGAAACCAATTTATACTAGAACAAGTTAATAAAAATTTATATGAAAATCAAATGTTAAACTGAACGTTCTGTTATATTAATTACTAGTATTTATGGATCATTAGATTCATTACGTTAATTCAAAATTATTTAATACTTAATTATTACATAGTAAATTATAAATTATAAATTTTATGTAATGTATAATTTTAAAAGATATAAAATAAGAATCATTTGAGTAAGTTTGTAGCGAGGTCATTTTTTTATATTTAATACAAACTATTAAAACAATAGAGTCAGTTTGATCATAAGAATTATATCTACATCAAGCCATTAAATTGTGTAAAAAAATTTAATTTTACCTTGATATAAATCAATGCTTGATCGATCGCTCACGAATAGTTTTTCTTTTTCAAATTTATAATTACTTCTTAGAGGTGTGAAAACTAAAATTCGAGACCTGTGCTGTGCGTATGAAAAAGAAAAAAGAAAATCTAATGACATGAGAATAAAATCAACGGTTGAGATGCTACTCCCCTCATTCACATCTACTTTTCAGGCCAATTAATTTTTCTAAACAATCGAAGCATACGAATAGAAATAAATAAATAAAAAGAAAAAGATTTTGGCAGTGAATAGTAGTAGTAATAGATCATGGTTCACGTAAACGTGTTGTGGAGATGCCACGTGGAGGGTAATATTGTACATAGAATAAATTGTTCGTACACGCGCGCAAGAACCTTACTTTAGTATTATTATTATTATTATTATTATTAACTTGTCGGGTTTCACATTCAAAGATCCAAAATGTGCCAAAGGTTGCAGAGCCACAACCAGGAAATTCTAATTTGACGCGAATTTTCATCCAATGGGAATATTATTTTATCTATTTTAAGATTTCACATTTTATCCTTTTTAATTTTACCTGCAAATCTCTCCTTGTAACTTTTGTTTTGTTTTTTTGTTTTCTCTCTTTTATATTTATTTTAATTTTCCTGGAAATTTTATTTCTTTTGTCTCTTCTTTCTCCTGATGATCATTTTGCCATCTGGGTGAGTTAATTTGTGAGTGTTCTGCGCTGATTTCTTCTTAAAGGCTCAAAGGGTCTTCTGGGTTTGATTGAACAAGCAAAAGGGTCCCCTTACCATTTCAACGCCACAAGATGCCAGAAAACCGGCAAGTTCTGAGGAATGCTGCTTCTAATCCATCTGGTGATAACATTGAAGGTAGTGCAGATTCTTCTGGTTATTGATTTTTTTTATTTTTTTCATGATTCATCGTTTAACTGGTTCTGATCATCATGTAATGATGCCTATCTATTGCTTTTAATTGGAATGTTTGATTGATTTTACTCAAAGATTTTGTTTCATTTGTAATAGTTCTCTTTTTACGGTTGCGATGATTTTGATTTGGGAAATTTTGATGATTCATATTATGTATTCTGAGACCTTTGAAGATTTTTGGAACCATGGCTTAACTTGTGTGGTTAAAAAAGGTTCAGAAATTTATTGTTCTCATTTAATGTTTTCTTTCCTAAACTCAAGTGTTGTGCTTGATCGCATATGGCTTTACTAAATTGATGTATTTTGCTTGATGATGCAACAAAGGATCGGCTGAAATGTTTTGTTCTTAAATCTTTTAGCTTGCAATAGTGTGCTTTATGAGGTGATCTTAAGTTTCTGATCTAATAAGTTGTATTGTTCTCTGAGTGTGGTAATTTGAGTTATCGTTTACACAGCTTCTGTTGAAATGCTTGTTGAGACTTTGCCTGATTCCTATCTGATCTGTATTGCAGAAGCTATTCGGCGTTTGAAAATCAATGACAATCGGGATCGAGATGCTGCAGCTCAATCTGCACCGTATCCGGATCGACCTGGTGAACCTGATTGCTTATATTATTTGAGGACCGGAATGTGTGGTTATGGGAGTAACTGTCGCTATAATCACCCTGCTCATGTTTCACTTGTAATGGAGCTCTTTCTTTTGTTTTCTTTTGATTTATTTTCTGCTGGATATATATATGAAGCAAATTTTTTGGTCAATTATTTGACAAAGGTGCAGTTTGTGTCATTGTCATCTTCTGATTTCTCTGTTAACTTACTCTCAATCTGCTCATTAGTTTTATCATATGTAAATAAGTCGAAGCTTCTCATACTTCATTAGATTTTCAGGATACTCATTATGGTGAAGAGCTCCCTGAGAGAGTTGGGCAACCTGATTGTGAGGTATGATTATTTTTTGTGACTTAAAATGTATTTATTTCTCATTGTTTTACTTATGTTGAATGCTACTTCATGAAACAGAATGTGGTAGGTGTTTTATGGAAGAACATTAGAGTTAAATGAAGTACAAACTTTCCCCATCCGATTTTAACAAACATTAACTTCGAAGAATGTTTAACACTAATAAATGCAATTTAATGTGTTTTTAGATAACTCCGCAAGAAGTTGCTCTGAAGCAATGGTTTCATATTTTGCTATTTCCCTCTGGCAGAAGTTTCACTTGTTTTTGCGCTTATTTTTGTCCTTTTGTGGTCTTTTGTTCCAATTCAACTATTTTAAAAACATGTTTGGTCTGTTTGTAATGTTTAGCAGTGAGTGATTACCAGTGCATTGTTAGGAAACCAATAAATGAAGGGTAAGAAAATGAAGTAGGATACCTAATGAACTGGACAAAATATTGAATAGTCTATTAGTGTAGAACATATATCATTTTGTTGTTTTTTATTGGTGGTTTGTTAGATTTTTGTTTTAGTGTACTTTTTTGTCCTGTAGAACTTATTTACCAGATTTCTTTATGATGATCATGGGAAAATTTCATTTGGTGCCAACCATGATCTGTCTGAATTGGAAGAGTGAATATATATATTCGAACTTGAGTTTGACTGCTATAATACTGGAAATATCAAGTTCAGGAACCGAAGTATAATGTGAAGATTTTGGTGTATTGTTAATGTGAGATATTACGTAGTCCATCTTTGTGAGAGATTTCCATCACCATTCCTGTGCATTGAAACTTTTTGGGGAATATGACCTACTCCATACAAGTAATTTATGATCTTGTTTGAAATACGCATTGCAGTATTTTCTTAAGACAGGGACATGCAAGTATGGACCAACGTGTAAATATCATCATCCAAAGGACAGGCGGGGTGCCGCTCCTGTATCATTCAATGCTTTAGGTCTTCCCATGCGTCAGGTTTGTACATTCCTTTGTAAATGAATATTTATTTTTCCCAAACTGATTACTGTTACTGTGTTGATGGAAGATATGGAAGCCATTGCATTTTTTTAACATTCTTTGGCTGTTGCTTTTAGGAAGAAAAATCATGTCCCTATTACCTGAGAACTGGGTCTTGTAAGTTTGGAGTTGCATGCAAGTTTCATCATCCACAGCATGCTTCCCTTGGAGCTTACCCTGTGGCTGGATCTCCTACCTCAACAATTATTCCTGGATCAGGTTCACCATACTTTGGTGGGTTTCCTGCATGGTCAGTACCAAGAATGTCATATTTATCTGGGCAGGGCCTTCAATCTTATGTGCCTCCTTATCTATCTTCTTCACAAGGCATTATACCCGCACAGGGCTGGAACAACTACATGGTTAGTTCTGGCAGTTGAATGTCCTGTGGATACATGCATTTGCTGTATTCTCTGGTCTTTATTTTTTCCTTCTACCCAGTAGTTATCCTGTAATTTAATATGATCCTGACTGGTACTATTTCTCAGCATGAATGATTGCAAGGGCTATACAGGTGGGTTAATTGTTAGTAAAAATAAAATGAAATGGAGTGCTGTATTGTATACTTTCTTCTGCCTTCTTACCAAAATGTTACTCCATACACGCAAGTTTTGGATAGTTGCATGTAGCATTAGCCAGTAGCTATTTACTTGGAAGTACATTGAATTTTGTTGTCCTATATAGCTAGCTAAGTAAATGCATAAAGATTAGTAAATATTGTTACCATCTTTCACTACCAGATGTCTTAGATACTGCAGGCAACTTTAAAGGATGTGATTTGTGTATAACAATATTGTTTTCCTTAGTCCTTCAACTCCCCATTTATTTTATTTTATTAATTGCCAAGTACATTTGGCATTCATACACTGATTAATATCTGAAGCAGAATGTGCTTTGTTCTTTAGGAAAGCTTCAGATGGTCTTTCCTCTTTGGTGATAATTATGTCGGGTTTTGGTTACTACATATAGTCAATGGTACTTTTGCAAATTCAATTAAGATTTTTTATTTTGACGGTGATTTTGTTTCTCAAAATAGGGAAGTATGAGCCCTACAATACCTACTGGTTTTCTTGGATCTAATCTTGTTTACGACTACATGAATCTGGGTGAGTCATTTTCTGGGGGGCAGGTAATAAGTTCAACTCTCCCTGATAGGCCTGATCAACCAGAATGTAGATACTTCATGAGCACTGGGACCTGCAAATATGGATCTGATTGCAAGTTCCACCACCCAAAAGAAAGAATTTCCCAATCATTAGTAAATCCACTTGGCCTTCCTGTGAGACCTGTAAGTTTAGTTTCTACTTGATGCTTAGTTACTTTAAATGATTTTGTTCATATTATCCTCCCTAATATCTTATAAAAAAGGGCCGACCCAGTTCAAATACCCACTTCGTGAGTGTCTGGGGAAGGGAATACTCTAGGTAGTCTTTCCCCTGCTTTTTGCAGAGAAACTGATTCGAACCCGCGACCTGACACACCACGGCAAGCAAACTTACCGCTGAGCCAAGCCGGCCCTTCCTCCCTAATATCTTATGAATATGTTTATATATTCCATATTGGCTACAACAAGGTCTCTAATTATATAAATTCGTGATTCCTATCTTGGTTATCTGCAGGGGCATGCTATATGCTCTTATTATAGAATCTATGGAATGTGCAAGTTTGGTCCAACATGCAAATTTGATCATCCAGTTTTGGCTATCCCTCAGAACTATGGCCTGACCTCACCTACTCTATCTGTTGTTGATACATCTCTCATTGGTAATCCAAGAGTGTTGTCAACTGTCCAACCATCAGAGACATCTCCATCTAAATTATCAGGTGAAAAGCTTCAGCACTCTGATACAAAAGCTGCTACTGAAGAGTCATCCAAAGAAGCTGATACTACATCAAATACCTTACCAGCCTCCTCAGAGTCTTTACATGACTAAACTGCTTGGAGTATGATTTTTCTATGGGACAATTTTTATTTTTTTTTCCACATTTTCAGGAGAAATATATCATACATACCATCCATTCCCCCTTTTTCACCTGCAATTCTGTGGAGTTGGATAGTTTGTTCAGAGGTTGTTGTGACAATCACTAGCTTGTGGGGGATGGATGGCATTTTTTGTGGTGAATAAAATGCAGGTAGAAACTTTGACCTTTGACCATGGATCTTTTTTCTTTTTTCTTTTTTCCTTTTTCTCTCTCTTGGGACCAGTTTGGTACACACTTAAAAAATTGCGAGTAATACAGTTCATTAAAAATTTTCCCCTATTTTTAAGGGGGTGTCAAACTGTCTATTTGCTCTCTTTTTCTTAAAACAAAAATTAAAATACTTTCATTTTGTGATGATGTCCACTTCAAATTATATGAACTGACAGGATTCTTAAATCTTGATTTCTCTTGTTTGAGAAGTTTTGGCCAGTTGAGCCTAAGAGGTTTTTTTTTTTTGTAGTGGTTTGGAGTTTGAATGGTGGCTACGTGGTAGTTTGCAAATGATGTCGGGTAGTTTGCAACATGGTTCACAAACGCCAATTTGGAGAGAAAAGAACTTAAAAAAATAAAAAGGAAAGAAAACACGAATCAATGAGCATTACGTGGTTGTGGTTGTTGTTGTTGTTGGTGCTTATTAATTATAATTTTCTTTTCTTTGTTTTGAGCGAAATTATCTGTTGTGTTTTGTTAAACTAGTCTCTTAACATGCTGAGCTGAAATTTGTTAATGGAGCGTGGTTTTAATTAACTGGAAATTTGTTGTTGGTGCTTTTAATTACGAAATTTTCTTCTTTTTGTTTTGAACTAAATTATGACAAGCTTGTGTAAAATACTTTAAAATTAGTCTACAAAGTGCATATGTGATTTGTTTTTATCTTTTATTTTTGCCAGTTTCCATTCAGAGTTTTTAAAATAAAAAATTATTTCTTTTTGGGGCAGGATATACTTATCACCAAAAAATTAGCATTCTTTGGATTTAACAATTTCTTTTTTACACCTCCTCTTCGTAATCTAGATTCTAACTAGAATATGACAAGTGAGGTAAAATACTTTAAAATTAGTCTACCAAGTGCATATGTGATTTTTATTTTTTTTTATCTTTTATTTTTGCCAGTTTAAAGGTGGTAAATTTTTAAAATAAAAAAGTATTTCTTTTTAGATTAATCTTTTTCAAACATGCATTAAAATTACTACGTTTGAATATAGTTCGTGTTTGGGTATTACTCAACCAAAATATACAATTTTATACTTCAAATTATTGCATACGTAACAAAAAACTTCAGTTTAAGTTAAGGAATACCTAGTCTTTTTTGAATATTAGTTGATGTGGATTGAATATTAACCGGATTATGTTAGCCACTTTAGCTATGATAGATGAAATATTTACAAAAATAAAAAACCTAAATCACCAACCATCCATTTTGGTTTTTAATTTGATTTTCTACTTTCAAACAGATATATCTCATCATCCCTTTGCCCTTTTGTATATTTTCTTATTACTTTAGCTTTGTATTCAGAAGGGTCTCTCTACTTCATGAAGTTCTCCTTGACACAAATGATAATCATTAAACCATAAACAGCCCAAGTTTCACCCAAAATGAAGTTCAATCGGTTGAAATTTGATATATGCTTGCCTTATTGCTTAACTGTAATTTTATAATATATAATTTTTATTACTCACTTGGCGTATGCTAGGAAAAAGAGTACAAAAGGTAGGAATGTTCCAGATTCTCCATCCAAAATCGAAACATTCGCTCCTAATTAACGATTGCTACAAGATTCTGCTGTGTCTATTCTAGCAAATAGAGAACTTTATGATTCTTATATCTTTCCTAAATTCCCTAATGGTATGTTAGGTCTATAAATTATTAACACATCATTGATTATTGTTCATCACTAAATTCCTAGAACAGTTAACTATTAATCAATTATATATTAATAATTATAAATTACTAGCATAATGTACTGTACTTGAATTGAATGCATGCTATTTCTCGTTTAGAATATACCACGAGAGAATAGCAATAAACTCTTGTTTCTTCAATGTTCTCATTTCACACCACCACCGAATATATAGAGAGACATCAATCTATCATAGTGACTGCTTTTAAAAAAAAGAAGGGTAGACCTGATGGGAATAAAAACCAGATAGTGTCTTATCCCTTTCTTATTATTACTCGTGTCGAAATTATCTATCCTTTTATTCAAAATTTCCAACTCATTTTGTATCACTTGTATTGCATATCCATTTCTTAGAATTTGGTTGATGCACTATGAACTATTCCAATTGCTTGATAACAAGCTTTAGCTTTTTGTACATAATCAATTGCAATGCCTTCCGTCTGTGTAACAGATTCAAGAAACTTCCTCATCTCTTTTGCTCCATTTCCCTAAGTATCTACTAGTGTTTCAGGTACATAAATATTCAGTTTATGTTAAAGAGTAGGCTTCGAACTGTGCTTCGATTACCTGGGTATAATTGTTATTTCACAATTTTGAAATTGGGATGGAAATGTAGTTCAAATTATATATGGGTTTCTTGTTCTTCTAAATTGGCACCGTACATAAATAAATCTGTAAGCTGTAAACTTCAAAATTCTTAAATAAACACGAGTAAGTTCTTATACAAAATAATTTTTGTCCTCTATAATCTATACTTCTATTTTAGGCATAGGCCTAAGTAAGATTATGAACAATAATTGTGTTATATCCATATTGCTATACCAGAAATACCCTAGAAATAGATAGGTACCTTGGTTGGCTTATAATTAGTATCTCAATCACAGCGCACAAGAAATAAACTTATAGCCAAGATTTAACCTCTTATTTATAAGTGTTACCTTTAGGGTTTGTGTACATCTCCCAGTAGTAGTAGGATTCAACTTCCTTTCTATTGAGATAACGACTCTATCTTGAGTAGCTTTGTTATTTGATAATTATTATGATAATTAAATATTTATCCTTTAATGGATTCTTAGGTAAGTAATTAGGATATGATATATATTCATTACAAATTGAACACTATATTTCCATGGCATGGCTTTCAAATTTAGTATGTATAAATCAATGTTTTGAAAAGTATAAACAACGTTTGTACTTATTTTTGCCTCTTAATGTTTCTCAAAACATTTGGATTATAGTTTGTAAATCATGACTTGACCTAAGCAATAATATCTCTTTACAACTATTTTGTTATCATTAAATCAAAATTAAATTAATAACTCTTAATTAATGATATTTTATTAATGTTGATTTGATTTTAATTTAAGAATAACAAAATAATTGTAAAGAGGTTATAAGAATAAGCAAGTTATAGGGATAACCTTCATCTAGAAACTATTATCAAAACATGTTATTGATCTTCCTAGGTCGCAGCATGACTTTTCCTCTATAAAGATTTTCAAAACTTTACATTTAACATTTAGCATTTAACTTTTAATACACTTAAATAATCCAATAAGTAAATCTATTTAGAATGCTTAAAAACACAATCAGTATTAAATACATTTATCCAACATGATGCGACTTTAAATTTGAGCCCTCCATGACACAAAAGGAGTAGTTTTAGTTTCAGAATCACACTTAAAAGTATTAAATACATTTTAATTCTCACTTTATCTTAAAACATCAAGATGAAAATAATTTTTTAACTGTCTTCTTACACCTACCATTCTTGATTGTTAGATGGTCCTTATTATGGTTTGATATAGGCGTGTATATTAACTGATTCAAACTGCGGTGTCCGAACCGAAAAACCGACAACCGAATAAATTGAAAAATTGAAAATCGAAAACCGAAAAAAAATTTCGTAAATTTTAATTGGATTAGATCGATTTTTTGATTGGTTGATGAAAATTGATACAATCCAAACCGATCCAATATATTAATTCCCTTCTACCTGCTTGGGCATTTCCTTGATCATATAAACCCAAGATCCATTAATCCATCAACTAAACTCAGGAAAAAACTTAGTTACATCTCATCAACTTAATTTTATCTTTATATAGCTTCATATCTCATTGCCCCCACAAAAAAAAACTATATTATTGTTTATTAATGCTTTGTATTTCAAAAATAAAATAAAATTACAAAGTCAATACATACAAAAAATGTTATTTACATAATAATCATGAAACAAATTTTAGGATTTTCAGAAAATCGAAAACTGAAAACCAGTCTAATGCAAACCAAAAAAAATTGGATTCGGTAAGATCAGATTTGAAAAAAAAATCCAAACTGGATGGATGGTTACATGATCAAACTGAAGGGATTGAATCGGATATTTTTGTTTTCAAAATCGATCTCATCCAGACCACGAACACCCCTGCTTTGACATGAGTTTGAAAAAACAAAACAAAATCAGAATTAGGCCAAACAATGTTTGATTTATCATTGAAAGAATTCAACAAACTAAACAAAGTTGGAGTCGTGATTAGTTCTATTTATAAAAATCAGTTAGCAGCTCCTACAATTTTGAGAATTTAACGAGATATTAAAAATGAGATTGCTATAAGTATAAAAATCAATTATATCTCTTGAAAGAAAATCGAAACCTTACCATAACATGATGCTAAATCAAGCAACTCGGTTTAAAACATCTTAATTTGCAAAACGCAAATGCCATAAATGGTTGCTCCCAAAACTAGAGCCAATGTGGTGTCCTTAACTCTTGATGACAATAACAAGAATCATTACGACAAGCATATACCCCATATGCCTAATATTTCCATGTAAACCCCAATCCATTTCCATGGCCATGGCTCCCCCCACAATAATCACATTGGGGGCATATACACATAAAAATAAAGTCAACAAATACCATCCATGTCCCTCCCATTCTTATTTCCTAATGAAACGACAAAGGGTAACCATGTCATTCCACAAACGTATAATCTACTGGAGCAAATCAGGCAAAACCACATGGGACCCCAAAATAAAAAAAGAAGAAAGGAAAGGAAAAGAAAAGAAAAGAAAAGAGAAAATTTTGTGTGTTTTCAAAAAAGAGAGAGATGGAGAAGAAGCAAGATTAAGAATTGCCCTTGAAGGAGGTGGTGGCTGGTGTTTGAAGGGTTGCTTCTATTCCAAATAAAGACTTCAACTTTTTTCTTCAAATCACACACCCACCACCTTCACCTTCACCACCACCACCACCACAACCACCATCATCGTCATCATCTCCACCACCCATGCGCCGAGGCAGAGCCGCAGATCCAACGCCGCCACCACCACCACCACCACCACCACCAACCGCCGGAAGCCCCGTCAAGGAAACGCGATTCCGCGGCGTTAGAAAGCGGCCATGGGGCCGATTCGCCGCGGAGATCAGAGATCCGTGGAAGAAGGCTCGCGTTTGGCTCGGCACCTTCGACTCCGCCGAGGACGCCGCCAGAGCCTACGACGCCGCCGCCCGCTCCTTCCGCGGTCCCAAAGCCAAGACCAACTTTCCCTTCCCTAACCCTGAAATCGATCAGATTCCCCTCTTTCATCATCACGATTTCCAAGACGACCATGTGAACCGGTTCTCAAAGTTCGACCCGGTTCACGTGAACCGCCCCACCTCCAGCGGCATGAGCAGCACCGTCGAGTCCTTCAGCGGTCCTAGGGTTCCGGTTCCGTCCTCCTCCGCCACCGTCCCCAGGGTCCATCCTCGCAGACCCGTCAACCCCGTTCCCGTCGACGATTGCCACAGCGATTGCGATTCTTCCTCCTCCGTCATCGACGATGAGGATTGCGTGCTCACCTCTTCGTTCCGGAAAACCCTACCTTTCGATCTGAACCTTCCACCGGCGGCGCCGGCCGATGACGACGCCGATTTCACCGCCGACGATCTCCTAGCCACCGCCTTGTGTCTCTGACGCTGGATGACCGATGATGGATCTGTCTCTGGTATAATCGCCTGATTTTCTATCTTGTTTTCTCGGGAAAATGGTTTTCTGGGAAAGTGGGGGGCTCACTGGATGGTTGAAGAGAATCATTTTTTCCCACTCTCTTTTTTCTTAATATTTAAATTCCACTTTGTTGAGTCCCGAAAATTGGAAAAAAAAAAATTTCCACTTTGTTAGATTATTATGAAGTTGTAGAGTAATAGGCACAACCATCAGTGTTATGTGATAAATGAAGGTTTCTTGAAGTTGATGGTTGTGTCTGTGTTGTTGTAAGTTATTTGGATTATATCTCATAGCATTGGACCTGATCTGAGACTCTCTCTCTCTCTCTCTCTCTCTCTGGATCTGCTTCTTACCAATTAGAACTTAACTTTTTTTTATTTCTTCTGTACAAAAATTATGGCAATCACATGAGAAAATAAATTACATTCTACTTAACTTCTGTACACTTTGCTTGTTGTTGATCTTAATATTGTCTAATCATTGCATTGGCATAGGGTTTTGAGTGTGGTTGAGTTTGATGTGCAACATTACCACAGTGCCACAGTGGGAAGGTTGAATTGAAATGCAATTCTATCCTATAATCTTTTCTCTGAGCATCCTCTGTTGGAGTTTGAGTTTTTCCAACAAATCTTTATGTCGTAAAGGGTTTGAACTTTGAAGCATGATCTTCGGAAATTATCCTGTAATACTCTTATGTATATGATGTTTGATATTGCTACCCCCATATGTTAACTAATTTTTATTTGAATTACTCCTTTTTCTTTTGCTAATGAAATTTATAATTTAGAGAAATTATATAGAAGTTAATTGAATAGGAGTTAGAATAGACACAATGTAATGGCAGGAGAGACTCCCAGAAATATATGGAAAAATAAGATCCTATATTTGATATGTAATGATTAGCACGGATCTTGAATATTTCATGCTCAAATATTACACAGTATGGATGGATGGATGTTCACACACCTGTGAGAAAATACTCAAACCCTTTATTCTCGCTCAACAATTTTGGACTAACTTTTTTTTTATTAAAAAAAAAAGGTGACTATAAGTTATCTTCGCCTATGCAAGGCTTTTTAGTGTGAGAATGAATAATAACTCTTGTTGCAAAGCAAGCCTCTGGCTTCGTTTAAGTTATATATTTAATTGAGACTATAAAATTCCATGACATGATTTGAGGATCAAGCCTGTTGCCGCATGGTGTTCCAATATATGTTTTAGATCGATACCTTCTTGACAACCTATTGATCAGACAAATAAAAATGTGTTGTATATAGAGAATTATCTCGGCGTTTAATTTGAACCAAAACTTCTTCAGAGATGATTGGTTTCTAAAGAGGAAGTGGATTCTATGCTATTGCTGCCTTTGTAACGGAATGTCCATATTAAGTAGCAAAAGGTTATACTTTTACTACAATTCTCCTCGGTATCAATAGTGCTAATGTTACCTAAAATGATTCACCAAAAAAAAAAAAAAAATTTGTTACCTAAAATTAATGGTCTGACATCATCTCTTAGTTTAACATCTTTTGAAGCCTTTTTGTAGGATTTAACTTTTCTGCAATATCAGAAGAGTTTATCTCTCACACACAAATAAAGCAATGAGTCTCATTGCAATAGAATTCATTTTAAAAATTTGCCTATGTATTTTAAGGAATACATTGTGTATGGCAATAAAAACTTTTACATAAACTGCATAAATGTTTACTTTTTTTATTAAAGGAGAAGGAAAATTTACCTATGTATTTCGAAGAACACAATTTGGCAGATAAAAACTTTCCCTTTTTTTATTAAAGGAGAAGGATGCATGATTTGTTCCCAAGTAGTATTACGAATATTTACTTTCTTCCATTTATGACGGAAAAAAAATCTTTGTTATTAAATATTTTTTAAGGAAAAAAGAATATACTAAAAACTGGGATTTTTTTTCTGTATTGGTATGGATATTGCCATCTTTTTCTTTTATTATAACCAAAAGAATCCAACTTTCTAATAATAGTAAAAATGAATAATCTTTAACATCCTCAATCCTCATCGATGATAAAATTTTAACAAATACATATCAAAACTAATGATAAAATAAGAAGGAACAAAAATGGTTATTCATGATTAAAAGTATATATAAAGCTACCTCAAGGATAATCCGATTTAATCAAAAGTTTTATGGTCTTACCCAACTCGAATTAATTGAATAATTGATGAATTGGTAAAAAAAAATTTAAAAAATATATGTACAAAATCAGGAGAAAAAACGAAACCAATCTTATAAAAGTTTTCTCCACGAATAATATTAGTTACCTCACTTCACCAAAAAAAAAGAAAAAAAAATAGTTACCTCATATTTGAAGTTTTCATTATCTACTCACTTACATTTTTTTTTTTTGTGTGTGGGTAAATTGATCATGTACATTTGATTCTGTACTTCACGTTAATATGAGGTGACATGTTTGTTGTTAATATGTACTAAATATTATTTTATTTCTACACTTGCCAATTAAATTGCAAGAGTAATATATTTTTTACGGAATGTGTATAACTTCATATATAACATTAAAAAAATGGTTAAAGGAGGAGACATTAATAGTTTATATAATTAAAAATATTTCTCTTTGGACTGATGAGATCTCAAATGTTATCTAGGTTCATCCCTACTGTGATGACTGCTGTGGCGATAAAAGAAGGGAGTGATGCATCTACAAATTAAGTTAGAGATGGCACGAGAGAGTGGGATTATTAAATAAAGATGCTATCTAGGTCTCATCTCTAAAACAAGGTACATCATCACTTTAAGTTAGAGATGATGCAAAAGAGTAGAGAATATTAGAAAAATATTGTGTATATTTGAAGAGGTTGAGAGCTCCTTAAGTTGAGGTATGTTTATGAGGATTCTGAGTTATAATTTTAATTGACATAGTAATAGTGTATATTTTTATTTATTTGTACTTCATAAACTTATAAAAGTGTGATTGAGTAATTTTTGAGCTTATTTAGTTAATTTTGTTTAACTCATTTTAGATATGAAGAATATAATTAAATGTATATGTTCAAATCTATATATATATATATATATATATTTATGGGTTTGATGTTCATTTTAAATGACATAAGTTATGTCATTTTAGGAGAGAGATAGACACAAAAAATGAAAATCATGAGAGAGAAAATGAGTGATTTTTTTAATTTAAAATCTAAATAAAAAATTATTTTGTATCTATCTCTCTCTTAAAATGACATGACTTTGTGTAATTTAAAATGATAAATATTTTTCCCTATATTTATATATATATATATATAAATACCCGAATCGGATTTAATAACACTCCGTCAAATCAGCTAATATGAAGATCTGTACATATGTTGTGTATATAATTTGCTTCATCACAAATATGGTTGGAATCTGAGTTAAAAGAAGAAAGTCCAAAATTAGTAGAAAATTATTCCCTTAAATATTATTTCGAATTACTCAGCTTTTTCTTTGTTGTGTAATAATAGTTGAATCTGTGGTAGGAATATTGGACAATAAATAATATTAGATCTCAATAAAAAAATTAATTTTTCAAAGTAATTTATTTTGAAAATATTTAAATGTTATGCACAGACAAAAATATTTATCAGAGACGAAAAACTTTGTCAGTTGGAGATAGAAACAATTGGGAAAAATGTGTATCATTTTAAAGGATGTAAAGTTGTGTATATAATTTTTCATCACAAAGAGAGAGAAAGAGATAGAGAAAGTCCAAAATTAGAGAAAATTATTCCCTTAAATATTAAAAGAAAGGTGTACTCAGCTTTTTCTTTGTTGTGTATAGTCGAATTTGTGGTAGAATTGGATAATAAATAATATTAGATTTCAATAAATAAAAAATTAAATTTTCAAAAACAATTTGTTACTAACAGAGACAAAAAAAAATTCTATCACTAACAGCCAAAATCTATAATTTTTAGTTAGTGCAACTCTTTGTACTTACCTCTATAAGCCCAAAGGCTATTGTTTGATCTGACTCTTTTTTTTTTTTGGTAAAAGATTGTTTGATCTGACTCTAACCCCACGTTGGGTCTTGCCAAGGTAATTTTACATTTAAAAAAAAAAGTTTTATAAATTAAGACAAAATCTCTTCAACATATTTTTCAATTATTAATTTTATTTATTTCCAATAAATGTTGCTGTAATTGATAGACTGTTTTTTTTTTTTTTTTCATTTTATCCTTTAACATAACACAACAAATTTTCCTACACACACCATTTTATGGGACCCACACATTTTAAAATAAAAAAAAAAAAAATATGACACGCAAAACGAATCTCTATAATATTACATAATCACTCTTTTCCTACGACATAATAAACATAAAATTTTTTTTTTTTACCTCTTCTACTTGTCAAAACGTTTTTTATTATTTGAGAAATTCTTAAATATTAGTCAGCAAAAAATCTCTCATACCATATATTCTTAAATTTTAAAATATTTATTTACGCTAATGCTAATATTTAATTGTCTTTGATTAGAATAACTCTATATGTATTATTGTAAAATTAATTTCGCAAAACAATTTTTTTTTGGTAAATATTTCGCAAAACAATTAAAGTTATAATATTACCTTTAAAGACCTACAAAAAATTATATAATTTACTCTTTTTCCGTAATTTCGTTTATCATGTAGATTTTGTCCCAATTATCATAAATTGTAAGCATATAATTTATTATTATTATTACTACTTCTGCTACTACTTTTATTATTGCTTGTTTTGGTGCATATTGGTAAAGCTCAAACTTAACATTTTTGGTTAAATAGTGAAAATTTTAGCCGTTGGTAAATCAAAAACGATTTCATGCTTTATTTTTATTTATTTTTTGCTTGTTTCGGTTTCACAATCATACAAATAGCATGATCTTTGACTCTTAGTGAGACACATATCCCCTCTCATTACTCTGATATTTGAGTGATCCTTGTTCTCAAAAATTCATCTTTTTAGCCTCCTTAATACTAAATAGTCATCGTTTTAGCCTTCTCAAATAGTTATTTTTTTATTGACCATCATGTGGTATAACTAATTGGATCCCTATTTAGCATTGAGAAGGCTAAAAGATGACTTCTTGAGAACAAAGACCACTCACATATGAATACTAAGAGGAGGTGTGTGTCTCACAAGTCAAAGTTCATATTATTTGGATGATCGTGAAAACAAAACAAACAAAAAATAAATAAAAAAAAGTATAAAATCATTTTTGACTTACCAACGGCTAAAATTTTCTATTTAACCAAAAATGTTAAGTTTGAACTTTACCAACATGCACCAAAACAAGCAATAATAATAATAATAATAATAATAATAATAATAATAATAATAATAATAAAAAGAAGAAAGAGTTGGATTTTACAATTTGAAATACATGAATATTTTCAGTTTTCTTTGCCAGAGGACCACAGGAAACAGTATTTCAACTTTGAGGAACCGGTCAACTCAAATATGTGTTTGCCATGTATATTTTAGTATTACAATTTTCCAATGGTTGCATGAGATAATATGGCAAGCATATTTTCCAATTATTAATTTACCATTCATTCCCAATAAATGCTGCTGTAATTGGTAGACTGTTTTTTTTTTTTGACCTTTTCTACCTGTCAAAACGTTTCTTATTATTTGAGAAATTCTTAACTATTAGTCAGCAAAAAAATCTCTCTTACCATATATTTTTAAATTTTAAAATATTTATTTACGCCAATGCTAATATTTAATTGTCTTTTTTTGTAAGCAATATTTAATTGTCTTTGATTAGAATAACTCTATATGTATAATTGTAAAATTAATCTCGCAAAAAATTAAAGTTATAATATTACCTTTTAAAACCTATAAAAAATGATATAATTTACTCTTTTATTCTTTTTGTTCTCTTTTTCCATAATCCCGTTTATCATGTAGATTTTATCGCAATTATCAATATTTGTAAGCATTATTATTAAAAATTAGTCCGGTAGAAACACAGTGCAAAAACGTAAGTAGAAATGGTCCTCGGTAGAACGGATAAACGTCCATGTAGAAATGTAAAAACGGTATAAACACAAGTTTTTATGTTTTTTTTATTGTTTTTACTTAAACTCAATTTTTTTATTTTTTAAAAAATCTATTTTCCATTTTTTTAAATTCAATTTTCTCTTTTAATGTTTTTGGACTTATGTCTTACATAATTATGTGACTTATATATTTTAAATATGAAGTTATTTATTAAATTTTGAGTAGTGACTTACGTGAATTTTTTTTTACATTCATATATATAATTTTATATCTTGACTTTAAGTAGTAAAAATTTTACGTTCCATCTTATTTGTACCACATCTTATGTTTCTACTTAAAAACTCGATTTTGATTACATTATTTGTAAGCACATAATTTATTTGTGTGTAGTGCACGAATTTTGCACGAATTTTACCTAATTATTATTATTCATGAGCAGGATACATTTTATGGAAAAAAACATTTATCTTTTTAAATGATAGTTATTTTTTTTTAAAATAAATTTTTTTTATTTAAAATTTAAATTAAAAAAAACTCTCACTTTTTTCTATGATTTGCATTGTCTCAATCATTCTCTAACTTAAAATAATACAATTTCTATATACTTTACAAGGAGAAAGATTAATCTCATATTTTATTCACAATCGTAGAAAAATAATGATGTCAAATTTTTTTAATGATTTTTTTTGGTAGAATAATATTTCTATCAATATAAATTCAAAAGTTGAGATACTTGTATTTGTATATCACCCTGAACTTTAGTAAAACGGTTGTGTCTCCACTCTCCATTTGTTTTCTCTTCCCTAAGAACTCCAAAAGATTTGAGCAAGTTTTCATCTTGATTATTGAGAATTGGTGTTGCTGATGCTCTAGTTGTGGGTTTTGTTCAAAATTTCAGAATCGTAATGGAAAATTCAGATTACGACGAGCCCGACAAGAAGAGGCCTCATCTCATTTCTGTGTCTTCCCGAATGCCCCGAAACTCAACCAATGCTTCTACCAACAACAAAACCGTAACCCCTTTATCTCTCTCTACATAGTTATGTATTCATGTATATATATGTATGTGCTGCTTTTTATCTGTCTTATTGATGTCTTATGTTCTGTTGATGATCTTATTCTCAATTTTAATGTTTGAATTGAATTGGGTGTGAAATTGGATTCTTTTAGCTGTTTGGTCTTGTGGGCACTAAACAAATTGGCTCTCTAGTATAGAGGGGTAGCAATTGTTTTTTTGTACTTAGTGCTCACTTACTACTGATTAGGGCTGTGATAGCAAGGAAGAAATTGATGTCTTACTAATTGTTTTATTATATTATATCTGATTCGATGATGGGGTATTTAGGTTGGAGCTTCATGTTGTGCTCAATCTTTCAGAAAGGGATGTTTTCATGTCATTGAGAATCCTTCTTTAAAGGAAAAATAGTATATTTTGAAACTGAAAAATATGTGTGAGCAAGGGTTTTTTTTGGGCTTTGAGGTGCTTGGAAAGAGTTGAGGAGGGAAGAAAAAGCTGTTTGGTTTCTTGTGTTTCATCATTACAACTCTATCTGTGTGGCAACGGGATTTTTTCATTATGAATTGTTTCTATGTTTTACTTGGATAACGGGGAATGATTATGCTCCCGCCAGGCTGATGAAGGAGTCTTACAGTTCCAGAATCAGCAGCTTGTTCAACAGATAGACATCCAAAAACATGCTTTGCATGATCTTGAAGAAAGAATTAGAGAATTAAAAGAAAGGCAAAACTCTTATGATGATTTGTTGATTGCATTGAATCAACTCTGGATTCAGGTTAATCTTTATTATTGTGCTCTGGTTTCTGTCGCCGTTTTCTCTTTTCAGTTTATTAATTTCCTCTTTTGAAAGTAACTTATGCACCTAGAATATGGAAAAGAAAAAGTACGGAAACACAATCAACATTAAACACGCCTAAAATATGAAAACAATTATGCTAAAAATGAAAAATAAGCCTAAAAACCTAAATAGGATACGTGCACTATTTTAATCCAATTTTAGGTGCATTAGTAACACTACCATAAAAAGTAGCCCATGTTCTGGCGCCCCTATGGGGGCTCGGTGGGTGGAGGGTGAGGCACTTTTTGTTATATTCCTTTAGGATATGCACGTTGCTTTAACTTCATTATTTGCTTTTCTAGCTGGTTGATGATATGGTTCTTCTTGGGATACGAGCTGGGAGAGGCAAAGATGCATTGCAAACTTTGACTTACCTTGACAATCCTCAAGGTACTTCCATTGTTTGTGTGTGTGTGTATGGTTTTTTCAAGTTCTTTAATGCAGTATTAAGAAAATTGAAGATATTGACTTGACTTACTTGTTAGGTTCACTTCCTTCGTGTGCCGCGGAGGATATATTTTTATGTAGATTAATCCAGAAAGAATCTATTGAAGGAAGTAATAATTATGAGATAATTAGTTACGTTGAGGAAGCCCTTGCTTTTCGTCGGTCATCTACATGGGAGTTGTTAAAACTCCTTCAAGATACCATTGTTGATCAGATGGAAAGAACTAACAGTATTGCCCAGATTTTACATGGAGATTTATCTTCAGAAGGTAAAAACATTTGATTTGCTATCCATTTGTTGAATTATATTGTTTTGGTTAACGATTGATTAAATATTTTTCTACCAGATATTATTGATGTAGGATTGTTTGAAGATTTTTGTATAAATGATCTGTTATTGTTACTTGTTCTCGGGTTTGCAGATGCTATTATCCAAATGTCTAACATTGATGATATGACGAAAGAGGAGGCAAATGATTTACGTGAAGTTATTGATGCTCTTCATGTGAAGCATAAAGAGTACACTGCTAGTATTCAAAATTATATTGGCGGGTGCTCACATGATCAATCAGACATTAAACACCTTGGAGGTTTCTGAAATGTTCCATTTCTTTTTTGTTTTAACTACATTTATCATGAAATTTTGAAAACTAAGTATGAACTTTAATGGTCTTAATTTTCATATGTTTCGGGTTTTATATGATTACTGGCATGGTTGAATAAACAAAGTTTTCCTTGTGTTTACTGATCTTTTTTTAGTTATGAATGATAATATTAAATGATGCATGACTAAATCCCCAATTTGATCCTTGAAAGATGTTTGGAGCATCAATTTGTTCCTCGAAAATATTAGCAACAATGATTTTAGTTGCTGCATGACATCATTTTGGTCCCTGTAAACAGTAACTTCTTGGACTATTTTATGTCAAAAGAGTATCATTCGAGGACCAAATTGATGTAATAATCTTTTAAGGAACAAATTGAATGTTCTGAAAATCTTTTGTATCCCAACATGGTGGCTTACACTAAAATTTTGTGGTATCTCTTACTGCTATAATTGTACATTGAATATCTTTGGCACATTGTTTGTTTCTTGTTGCTTGCATTATTAGTTAGTTGATATATTGAAAATAATGTTCATTTGGCACATCTTATTTGTAGATGAATTGTACTATTTCATATAATATATAAAAGGTTATGTCTTGTTGTCAAAAAAAAAAAAAAAAGGTTATGTCTAGAGTGAAATTGGGAAATGTATTGTCTAGGCAATCTGATGTTAAGTACAAGCAGAAGTATATATTTTTAGCATTACTTTGATTAGATCAGCACTTTGCAGTAGGGATGGTCATTTAAAGTTCATGACAAGCCATGCAGTTTTGAATGATCTGGTCTTGTTTAAAAACTATTGAAAATGGAAGAAAATATCTTATAGTGTGTTTGTAATGAAATATTTTGAGAACTGATTTGATTTGTAATTGGAATTTTATATTTGGAAAACTATATAATAGGAATTGATTTGATTTTGAAATCCTTCTGATTTTAGCTGAGTATATATAGAAATCCACTCAAAATTGGTTGACTTAAGTGGATTTGATTTGATTTTAGTTTTAGTTGTTTGAATTGACATATTTACCTGGATTATTTAAGTCATTTAACCTATTTTAAGTATGGACAATAAAATAAATTACTATTATAACTCAATTTAATTCATCTTTAATGTGTTCCAAACATCAATCTTGATTTTTATTCAAATCCCATTTTATTTTATTTTTCTTTTTAATTGTTTATTGCTATTTTTTTAATTTCTACTATTATTTATATATATATATATTTTGGTATAACCTGGAGGTATCCCCATTCATTCTCCTTCGGTCACCTTGCCCTTGGGATACGACTCTGTAGGCTAGCCCCTCATTGGAACAACGGGTGTATTGAGCTTCGCTACCGGAGGAAGGATGTGACTAATCCCCCATTCGAGGAGGGAGGCACATCCTCTGGCCCTCAAAGATTTTCCAAGAATTTGCTTGAGGCAGAGTTTGAACTCTGACTCAAGCAAACCCTTGGGAGCTTAGTTGCCAACTGAGCTACCCTTGGGGGTTGTTTGTTTTAGTTTTAGTTTTTTCCCAATCTTTTCGTACTTTTCATTTGGGTTCATCTGCCAATGACCCTAACTAATTTGGGATAAAGATGATGTTGATATTGAGTTCCAAACAGGAGAATTAATTAATAAATCAAATCAAATTAATTCCTATTGTAAATTGGGATAGGTTATTCTACCTACCATTTTTTCTGCCTACCTTTGTCTACCACCCTCCAACACCGTTAGATCATAATCTCACGAAGAGAGAGAAAGATAAATATTAGTTAAGATTCTGATCTAACGGTGTTGGAGGGTGGTAGGCAAAGGTAGGCAGAAAAAATGGTAGGTAGAATAACCCATCCCTTGTAAATTATTCCAAACACTTGTTACAGTAATTTGAAAAATCATGCAAATAGGCTTTGCACATCCTAAAATCATTTTGTGATTTTTCTATGATAGAGAACTTAGGCTTACTTTTTACACGGGATGAATGTTAAACTTAGAGAAATTGAGATAAAAAACTGTATGAGAATTGTCATTTAAATAGTATGATACAATGACATAGTAACCTACAACTAATTAATTAAGGATATAATTACACAATCATAGTTACATAGTTACAAATCTGTACAATTAATGCCAAATATTTTACCCATTTACGGTTACACAGTTACAAATCTGCACAATTAATGCCAAATATTCTGCCCATCAATTCTATTGACATCCCCCCTCAAATTGATGCTGGTGAATTGTTACGGTGCGCAAGTCTAGTAGAATTAGGAGCAGTTCTACTAGGTTGAATGACTATGTAGCTTAGGAGTACATACTGTTATTAGTTACTTTACAATAGGACAGGTGTCATATTCATAGTGAGTACAAGTGTCATAGGAATGGGAAGTCCTATGGACAGATGTAAAACATATAAACCATCATTGTACAGATTGTGATTCATTCTGAATAATACTGAAGTTTCCGTTCTTTGCTTGTCTTCTTCTCATTAGGATCCTTAATCCTAATATTGGTGCTTTCATCTTGAACACCCATAGCTTGCAGATTCGGATCGATCAACAATGAAGATCCAGGAGTTAGCGGAGGAAGTCGCTTCCTTTCAACAACTCATGGACAACAATATTGCTGAGGTTCGTCTTCAAGCTACTGAGACCCAAAACCAGATCTCTTTGCTGGTTTCTCAATTGCAGCAGATCCAGGAGGTATTTTTGGCGCGAGTTCAACCGGAAAAGAACTCTTCGCATGCTCAATCGGCGTTTCACAATGAAGCACCATTTTCTCAATCGCACACGAATTTGCACAATCAGTTTGACCATCGTTCCGTCCTCAAGGGGGTACGTATGGAGATACCCATTTTTAATGGCACAGAGCCAAATGTTTGGATTTTTAGGGCTGAACTCTTCTTTCATCTCCAACACATTCCCGATGAATCCAAAGTTCCTCTGGCAGGCCTCCGGATGGAAGGCATGGCAGCATCATGGTTCCAATGGATGTTCAAGGGTGGCACGGTGAACAATTGGTCATCTCTCTCGCTGGCTTTGCGTCAACGATTTGGTACATCAACTTTTGTTAATTTGAAGGGCACTTTGTCCAAATTAACCCAAACGTCCACGCTTCGTGATTATGTTCAACGTTTTGAAGCATTGGTTAATCAGGTTCCGAAATTGGAAGATGATTTGTTGATGAATTTCTTCGTTTCGGGGTTGCAATCGGAATTGAGAAGCGCAGTACAATTGCGTATGCCTACGACCCTTCATCAAGCTATTCAGTTGTCTATGGCTTATGATGATCATCATCTTGACTTGCGAGCATCTTTTTCGGGTGTTCAGAAGAAGTTTGTTCCTCGCGTTCCAAATGCATTGGAAAATGTCTCTCAAGCCACTCCTCTTGTCACCCACACCACACCTTTGGCTCTACCATCGTCTGCTACCAACAAGCGTTTCTCTCACGCTGATTTGGCAAAAAAGAGGGAATTGGGTCAGTGCTATACATGCGAGGAGAAGTGGACGAAGCAACATAGATGCAAAGGTAAATTGTTGCTCCTGATAGGTGAGGAAGATTGCTTGGAGCCTGATCCTGAAGAAGAACAGATTCTTTGGTCACCAGAACAACCCACTCCTGTATTCAACGATGCTTCCTTGCATTCTTTATGTGCTACCGAGCATCAACATGCCTTGACATTTCGGACAAAATTGAGAGGTCTTGATGTTTCGGTTTTGGTGGATTCAGGTAGCACTCACAATTTTTTGCAGAAGAGTTTAGTATTGCAACTTTGTTTACCTATGATTCGCAAACACAAGCTTAGAGTTTTCTTGGGCAATGGTGATTGTCTTCTCTCTGACAGGAAATGCCTACAGGTGCCTATTCAATTACAAGATACTATTTTTTTAGTTGATTTCTGGGTAATTGAATTGGCAGAACTTAATGTCGTGCTTGGGATGCCATGGCTTGAATTACTGGGAAGAGTTACTCATGATTATAGCAAATTGACTATGGAGTTTACATGGAAAGGATGTGATATTTTGTTGCAAGGGTTGCAATCGAATTCGGCAACAGTTTCTTCACTCAATTGTGTTCAGTTAGATTGTGCTACTTGCTGCTCCATACACCTTTCTATGTCACCAGTCCACCAAATCAAGATAAACTCTGAAGTTGCATCTCTCGAAGACAAAATCCATCCACAACTTTGGCAGGTCATTTTACAGCATCAAGAGGTATTTGCTATTCCCTCTGTTCTTCCTCCTTTTCGTGGATGGGATCATTCAATTCACCTGTTGGATGACAACAAGCCGATCAATGTGAAGCCTTATCGTTATGCTTATGCTCAAAAGACAGAAATAGAGCATCAGGTGGCTGCTTTACTCAAGACAGGTTTTATTCAACATTCCCAAAGTCCATATTCATATCCTGTTCTCTTAGTCAGGAAGCAAGATAATACATGGAGGCTTTGTATTGATTATAGGGCCTTAAATGCAGCCACTATTAAAGATAGGTTCCCAATACCTACAATTGACGAGTTGTTAGATGAATTGGGAGGATCTTCTATATTTTCCAAGCTTGATTTAAGAGCTGGTTATCATCAAATTAGAATGCTGCCTGCTGATGTATCCAAAACGGCTTTTAGAACTCATGAAGGCCACTATGAGTTTCTCGTTATGCCTTTTGGCTTAACTAACGCACCAGCTACGTTCCAGGCTGTCATGAATCACATCTTCAAGCCTTACCTTCGACAATTTATAATTGTTTTTTTTTGATGATATTCTGATCTTTAGCAAGTCATTGTTGGAGCATGTTCGACATGTGGCATTAGCATTGGAGTGCCTACATCAGAATCAATTTTTTGTGAAGGCAAGTAAGTGTTCGTTTGGTGTGGGAACGGTAGACTATTTGGGGCATGTGGTTTCCAAGGAGGGTGTCTTTGCTGATCCAAGGAAAATTGATGCCATGGTGCAGTGGCCAGTACCTAAGAATCTTAAACAACTTCGTGGGTTCCTAGGTTTAACTGGATATTACCGTAGGTTTGTAAAAGGGTATGCTTCCTTAGCACTACTTTTGACAGACTTGCTGAAAGGGGCTGATGATTTTTGCTGGTCTGAAGCTGCCATGAATGCTTTTCAGATCCTCAAGCAGTCCATGACTTCTACACCTATACTGACCCTTCCTGATTTTACACAAAGATTTATCATTGAAATTGATGCCTCTAACACTGGAGTGGGTGCAGTATTGATGCAGAACGATAAGCCACTGTCATTTTTTAGCAGGAAGTTGGGTATCCGAATGTCAAATGCTTCCACTTATGTACGTGAACTTTTTGCCATCACTGCTGCTGTCAAACGTTGGAGGCAATATTTGCTTGGTTCAGAGTTCACTATTCGGACTGATCATCAAAGTATCAAGGAAATTTTGACTCAAACCATTCACACTTCAGAACAACAAAAATACTTATGTAAGCTTTTGGGTTACAGTTTTACAATTGAGTACAAGGCTGGACGATCCAATGTTGTTGCTGATGCTCTCTCACGGGTTTATGAAGAAGGTTCCTTACATGCCATCCTATCCTTGCCCTCTTTTGATATTTTGTCTGCCATACAACAATTAAATCAGTCTGATCCCTACTTGTTACGGCTTCATCAACAGGTTCGTGATAATACAATTGTTGATAAAGAGATATCAGTTAGGGGAGGGATTTTATTCCATAACAAAAGGTATCTGTTGAGTTCCTCTTCTTCTATGATTCCACACTTGATTCATGAGGCTCACGGCTCTCCCATTGGCGGACACGCTGGTATATTACGGACATTCCTTAGGTTGTCTTCTACTTTCTATTGGCAGACAATGAGGAAGGATGTCAAGAAATTGGTGAGTGAATGTGTTATATGTCAACAAGTTAAGCCCGAAACTACAAAGGCTTCAGGACTTCTTCAACCCTTGCCTGTACCAGAAGGAATCTTTGAGGAATTATCCATGGATTTCATTTCTGGTCTGCCTTCATCTAAAAACTTCACTACTATTATGGTTGTCATTGATAGGCTTTCCAAGTTTGCTTATTTTGGTGGACTTCCTACCCATTATACAGCTGCTTCTGTGGCAGCCTTGTTTTGTAATTTGATAGTGAGAAATCATGGATTTCCTCGTTCTATTCTCTCTGATCGCGACAATATTTTCTTAAGCCATTTTTGGACTCAACTATTCACTTTAAGTGGCACGAAGCTTCGGACATCGTCTTCTTATCATCCACAGACGGATGGCCAGACGGAGGTCACTAATAGGTATTTAGAACAATATTTGCGTTCTTTTTGTGTTGACCGTCCTCATTCTTGGTCTGGTTTCCTTTGTTGGGCTCAATTTCATTATAACTCAGCCGTTCATTCCTCTATTGGCATCACACAATATCAAGCGGTGTTTGGCAAGCCACCCTTGATGATTCCATTTTATCCGAAAGGCTTAGTTAAACTGGAGGCAGTAGATACTCAGTTGCAGCAGCGAAATGAGGTGTTAGCTGAGTTGAAAGTGAACCTGGAACGTGCTCGAAACAGGATGAAAGCTCAGCATGATAAGAGTCACAAAGAGAGGTCATTTGTTGTGGGAGATCAAGTGCTGGTCAAGTTACAACCTTACAGACAAGTGTCTGTGGCAAGGCGTTCTAACCATAAATTAGCTCGAAGGTTTTTTGGCCCATTCCCTGTTTCTAAGGTCCTTGGTCCTGTAGCTTATCAACTGGAGTTGCCTCAAGGATGTCAGATTCATCCTGTCTTTCATGTTTCTTTATTGAAACCGTTCAAAGGATCATCTACTTCCATGGGTAGTTCTCTTCCTCCAGCTGCAATGAATAACAGACCTGTTCAGGATCCCTTGGCAGTCTTGGCTGTGCGGGCTGTTGCAGATGGCACTCAGCAAAAACGTGAGTTCTTGATTCAATGGTCTGATGCTGTTCCTGAAGATGCATCTTGGGAGCCTGAAGATCAGTTGTTATGTTCTTATCCACAATTGAACCTTGAGGACCAGGTTCCTTGTCAAGGGGGAGGGAATGTTACGGTGCGCAAGTCTAGTAGAATTAGGAGCAGTTCTACTAGGTTGAATGACTATGTAGCTTAGGAGTACATACTGTTATTAGTTACTTTACAATAGGACAGGTGTCATATTCATAGTGAGTACAAGTGTCATAGGAATGGGAAGTCCTATGGACAGATGTAAAACATATAAACCATCATTGTACAGATTGTGATTCATTCTGAATAATACTGAAGTTTCCGTTCTTTGCTTGTCTTCTTCTCATTAGGATCCTTAATCCTAATATGAATCTACAAGCATCAATTTGCTGACGAGGAAATTATGTCGTTGACGTGTCAAAGACTTGGTGAGGATGTCAGCTAGTTGAACAGATGTTGAGACATGAGGTAGAGTGATAATTCTACGGTCATAAGCTTCCATGATTGAATGACAATCGACCTCTATGTGCTTTGTTCTTTCATGGTATACATGATTTGCTGCAATCTGTATGACACTTGTATTATCAGCATACAACGGAGTTGGTGTTGTTTGTGAATAACCAAGTTCTGAAAGAAGGCCCCGTAACCAAATAATCTCAGAGCATGCTGCAGACATGGACCGATATTATGCTTCAGTGGAGGATTTAGAGACAGATTCCTGTTTCTTGCATTTCCAGGAGATAGGTGCATCTCCTAAAAATATACACCAGCCAGTAGTAGACTTCCTTGTGTCGGGACATCCAGCCCAATCAGCGTCGCTATATGCTTGAAGTTTTATTGTTGTATTTGTCGGAAAGAAGATACCACGGCTGAGAGTGACCAACAAATATTTAATGATTCGTTGTACTGCTGTAAGATGCAAGTGTCTAGGATTTTGCATGAATTTGCTGACTGTGTAGACCGCAAAAGAGATATCAGGTCTTGTGATGGTGAGGTAGATGAGACTTCCTACCAACTTTCGATATAAAGTTGGGTCTTGTAGGAGTTTACCTTCATCCCGTTTTAACTTTTCATTAACTTCCATGGGAGTGTCAATCATAGTTGCAGTGGTGAGACCAGCTAGCTGAATTAGATCCTGAGTATATTTGTGCTGAGTGACAAAGATGCCTTTTTGTTGGAATTGTACTTCTAATCCCAAGAAATAAGTGAGCTGTCCAAGATCTTTCATGTGGAAAGTTGTATGCATCAATTGTTTGATTGTAGTGATAGCCTCTTGATCTGAGCCGGTGATGATAATGTCATCCACATAAACAAGGAGAATCACAATTCCTTTGGAGGTCCTTTGTAGAAAAAGAGATGGATCATAGCTACTTTGGATGAAGGAAAAACCAAGTAATGTTGTGTTAAACTTTTCAAACCACACTCTTGGTGCCTGTTTAAATCCATCCAAAGAACGTTTTAGCTTATAAACAGTATTAGGTAATAGTGAAGGCATACCTGTAGGAAGTTTGATGTAAACTTTTTCTTTGAGGTCACCATGAAGGAAGACAGTTTTGACATCCAGCCGGTGAATTGGCCAAGATTCAGATGCAGCAATGGCAATAATAGTCCGCACAGTAGTCATCTTGGCCACCGGCGCAAAGGTCTCTTCATAGTCTAGGTCAAATTCTTGCTTATTTCCAAGAACAACCAATCTAGCCTTGTATAAATCGATGGATCCATCTGAACGCAACTTTATAGTGAATACAAATTTACTGCCAAGAGGTTTAACCGATGGAGGACATGGAACAATGTCCCACTCTAGTGCAAGAAGTTCAGTTTCTACAGCATCCTGCCAACATTTATGCTCCATTGCCTGTTTATATGAAGAAGGAATAGGAATAGATGCTAAAGTTGTTGTCAAAGATAAAGATTCAGAAAAACCATACTTTTCCGGTGGTTTACGAATGCGAGTACTGCGGCGTAAAGGGGCTGCTTCTAGTGCATGCGCTGGATCAGCAGCCAGAGAATGATCAGAAGGGGGCCTTAAAGGGATTGAAGGCTGAATTGGTGGAACAGACGGACGTCTTTGGTAGACAATGACAGGAGGACGAGCTTGTTCTTCTGCAAAACTGTTAGGAAACAATGGCAAGACAGATTTGGATGTAGAAGATTGGGGGTCTTGGTTAGTAGCAAAAAAGTATGTATCTTCTTGAAAAATGACATTTCTAGAAACCCGAATCCTATGTAAGTGAGGATCATAGCATATAAAACTTTTTTGATGGGCTGAGTAACCAAGAAAAGCACATTTAACAGATTGAGCTGTGAGTTTGGTGCATTTTGGTGGCTGAAGATGAACATAACAGACACAACCAAAGTTGCGAAGAGTAGAATAATTGGGTTGCTTACCAAATAACCTTAAGAAAGGGGAATCATTGTGCAAGACTGGAGAAGGCAGCCGAGTAATAAGGTGGACAGCAGTTGAGAGAGCTTCAAACCAAAAATGGGAGGCTACTAAAGAGTCCAACATTAAGGTACATACAACATCAAGAAGATGGCGGTTTTTTCTTTCAGCTATCCCATTTTGTTGGGGAGTGGAAGGACACGACCTTTGAGATAATATACCATTTTTCTGCAAGAACTCTTGAAACAAATGAGATGTGTATTCCCCCCCCCCCATTGTCAGAATGCAGAGTTTTAATTTTTGATGAAAACTGAGTCATAGGCGTGAAAAAATTGGAATGCAGAGAAAGTTTCAGCTTTAGATTGCAAAAAATAGACCCATGTGAAACGAATATAGTTGTCAATAAAAGTGATAAAATATTTGTAATGTGCATGAGATATTACAGGTGTGATGCCCCATAAATCACTGTGAATTATGTCAAAAGGCTGATTTACATTTGATTGATGAACTAGAAATGGTAGTATTTTACTTTTTCCAAGTTTACAAAAATTGCAATCAAATTGAACAGCACTAGAAGATGGGGAATGTTTATTGCCAAGAACTCCAGATTTCATTAAGCCATGAAGTACATTGGAATTTGGGTGACTAAGAAGCTTATGCCATAATTGAAAATTAACAGTTGCAGAATTACAAGAAATAAAAGGCAGAAAAGAACATGGTGACAACAATGAATAAAGAGGAAAAAGACGTCCAACTTTAGGCCCCTTCGCGATCAACTTCCCTGAGTGTTGATCCTGCACATGACAACCAGACTTTGAGAATTCAACTTTGCAATCACTGTCAACTAATTTACCAACTGAAATAAGGTTACTGGTGAGATCAGGGGAAACATAAACATTGGTAAGAGATGAAGAAATATCACCAATTGCTGTGATAGGTAAATTGTTTCCATCTGCAGTGTGTATTTGCAAATTACCAGATTAATTTGTAACATTGGTAACAGAAGCAACATTGTTGGTCATATGATTGGATGCGCCAGAGTCAAAGTACCAAGGAGAGCTGGATAAAGAAACTTTACCTGAAAGACCCAAAGCAGAAAATGTAGAAACAATCATTTGTTGAACCATTTCAGGGGTTAAAGTTGGCACAGAAATAGGAGTAGTAGAAGAGCCAACAGTGGCAGTGAAGGCTGTTGCATTTCTCCGTGGTGGTCTGATTTGACATTCTTTGATGATGTGACCTTCTTTTTTGCAGTAATTACAGAACTTTTTAGGACAGTTTGAAGCAAAATGTCCGTGGACTTTGCAGCAGAAACATTGGACAGTACGCATGTCTCGACCTCGAGGTTTGCCTTGTACTGCATACGCTACAGGAAGATAGACAAATTTCTGGTGTTCCATGTTTGTTTGAGTAAGGAGACGTTGTTCTTCACGAAGCAATTCATTTAGACATTCATCCAAGGAGGGAACAGGAGCCCTGTTCATTAGGTTGGTGCGAATGCCCTCAAAAGTAGAACTCAATTTCATAAGAAATTGATCTCGTTTTGTGATGTCATGAACATTTTGGACTGCCGTTTGTCCTTAAGTCGACAAGTCTTTATAAACAATGTCAGTATATTCAGCCCAAAGATTCATGAAATGAGAATAGAATTCAGAAATTGAGAGACTATCTTGTTGAAAAAGAGAAATTTCATGTTCAAGTTGGAATCTGCGAACAGTGTTTGTTTGGTTATAAATTTTCTTCAAATAGTCCCACATCTTTGCTACCGTTGTGAAGGTCTGAGATTGAGGACAATACTAGGCTCAACAGAGCCTATGATCCAAGTCATTACCTGTGCATCTTTGGCCTCCCATTGGGCATGTGCCGCTTGGTGCTTAGTTTTATCAGGAGCAAAATTAATTCCGTCAACATGATCCCAAAGCTCCTTGCCTTTGACAAAGATCTGGAACTGAAATGCCCAGGTGGAGTAGTTCTTTCCATTAAGACGAACAAAAAGAACATCATATTTTTCAGTAGACATGATGCTGTAAAAAATTGCAGGAGGAAAAAAAAAAATAAGAACTGCGACGTGAACAGTACGCGCAAAAGACTAGAACTGGGAACTTAGAGACTGTGAGCACAGCGAAAAATTTAGTAACGAAACCTAGACTGATACCATGTTAAACTCAGAGAAATTGGGATAAAAAACTGTATGTTCTCCTTTGGAGAATTCCCATTTAAATAATATGATACAATTACATAGTAACCTACAGCTAATTAATTAAGGATATAATTACACAATCACAGTTACATAGTTACAAATCTGCACAATTAATGACAAATATTCTGCCCATTCACAGTTATACAGTTACAAATCTGTATAATTAATGCCAAATATTCTGCCCATCAATTCTACAATTAATGCCAAATATTCTGCCCATCAATTCTATTGACATTGAAATGGTAGTTATAAAGAAAGGATTAGCCAACCCTATGTGCACATTTTAAGGTTGATGAATAGGAATTTAATCAAGACTATTGTAAAATTCAAATATAATTTAGTAATAAAAGCCTCAGCAGAGGGATGAGTGTACAGTGGCCTTGTGCTGAGTAGGGAGAGAATTGTAATTATGCCACTGAAAATTTCAGTAATGAAGTAAAACTATCAAGGAGTTATAGGGATTAAAATTGGTCTGGTTAGAATTAATTAGGAATAGATATGACCAGAGGTAATGTACTTCGATTTATGCAGAGATTTTTTTCATAATTCTGGAGATCATAATGGCTCTAAGATTGAGAAAGTATGTGGTTACCTATGATACACTGACACGGGACACAACACGACACGCCGACACGTTAATTCTAAAAAATCATAACGTTGGAAACGTGTCAGAACGTTGACCGTGTGTCGGAAAAAGCTGACTGCTTGTCGGAAAAGCGTGTCCCAAAATATTGACCACGTGTTGGTGTCCGACACATATTTTTTTAAAATTTGTTCGTGTCCATGCTTGTTAGGTGGTTACTTTCTCTTGGTTGATGACTTTTTATAATTGTCACTTGAGTGTCTTCTCCTCATACTGAAAGGTGAGCTTGATGAGATCATGGCTGAACTTGAAGAGAGTAGAAGAAAGCTAGTCAATCTGAAAATGCAAAAGGATGCAGCGTTGGGGATGAATTCCCCTAGTACAGATGCAGTGAATGGAAACTTGTCTCCTGAAAAGCCTGCAGAGAGGACCATGGGTTTGCGTGAGTTGAAGGATTCAATAGACGAAGCAAAGGTTTTTGTCATTTGATTTTCTTTCCTTTTGTCATTTCTTTGTCCTTTTCTCTATATAATGAAGATATATTCTTGCATATTGTCATAGCCATAGCTTTTACGATCGCACAATTCACGATTTGAGTCTCATGATTCGATACAATTTAGCAAGCCAACGATTCATATCATGTGATGAGTCGGATATGACTTTAAATTATATGGTACATGCATGAATTGGTGTATTCCATATTACCAATACAAATTGCATGATTCAATGATTTATTAATTTTTTTTTTTTGCTTTTCTTTCACCAATTCTCGTTAAGAAAATAAAAAAATCAAATAAACTTATATAAAATGAAAAGGAACAGATGAGTGCTATTGAATGCACCCTATTTGATTATTTCATTGCCTTGTCTTCATTCTTCTGAAATAGGAGATTCACATAATCACTCACTCACTCACTCTATGCGTCCTATTTAGCTATTCTATTCCTATGTTTTCATTCTTCTGAAACAGAGGCTTTACATTGTCACTTGCTTACTCTATATGTACCTTATTTGACTATATCGTGGCTCTGTTTTTGTTCTTCTGAAACGTGTTTTATGCCGTCACTTTATGTGACTTAGTTATGACTTATGACTTAAGATATTGATTTGTGAGACTTAAGGTTAAGTTGTTTTGTCAATTCCTAATTCCTAGTTTAAAATTATTACATTGAGCATTATACATCATTTATGTCATATATTTCAAGTTATTTTTCATTGTGTCTTTGAATTGTAAATGTGATTACATTTCAAAAATTAGCCTGAATTCATGATTTGAATTGTGATTTGATAATAGATAGTGGATGCTGATCGTCTTTCTGAGCTTCAAGATGCACAAGAAGACAATCAAACTTTGACAAAGCAATTCCAAGATCTTCAGGTTTGTAAGTTTGAATTATCTATATGATAGTTTTGCCATGTTTTCTTGAAAAATTGAGATACATTCATTTTAAGGTTCGATGTAAAAGTTGCTTTTCATCCATGTTTATTTCCAGAATGAACTGAATGATGATAAGTATGTGCGCTCTTCCCGAATATACTCTTTGGCAAATGATCAACTTCAACATTGGATTGCTGAGTTGGACCGATATAAAACATTGGCAGAATCCCTGCAGGTTAACAGGGATTTCCTTATTTTTTCCTAAGATGTATAACAGTTTAATTGTAATTGAATATTTGTTGTTCCCCCTTTTACATTTTTTTTTTAAATGCAAATTTAGGCTGGCAGTGTTCATGTCACAAAATGGGAGAAGGAATTGAATTTGAAATTGGAATCTACCGATTCTGCAAGGCATATCCTTGACAATTCTAAACATAGGATAGATGAGCTAGAGCTTCAGTTGCAGAAGTGTGTTATTGAAAAGAATGATCTTGAAATTAAGATGGAAGAGGCTGTACAGGATACAGGTCAGCATATCACTTGCTCTGTGTTTAGTCTTGCGCTGCAGATGATTGGATCTCCTAATTTCTTAAAATATTAAATGTTGCAGGGAGAAAAGATATCAAATCTGAGTTTCATGTGATGGCTTCAGCTTTATCTAAAGAAATGGGGATGATGGAAGCTCAACTGAAGCGATGGAAGGATGCAGCTCATGAGGCTGTATTGTTACGTGAGAAAGCACATTCACTAAGAGCATTGTTAAGTGGGAAGGTTTTTATCACAAACTGATTCAATATTTTGTTCTCTTTCATTTTCTTTCCCACCTACTTTATGATAGGTGTTTTACAGAAATTTATCTATGTTCTCTACATAGTTACTTTTACAGGGAATTGGAATTTCATGAAAGAATAATTCTTTAGCCATCTTAAATTTTGTTGTCAAATGTCAAGAATCAATTCACTCTAAAAAGCTAAGCTATTAGGAGAAAGGCACAAGAATTGTGTTGAAATAGATCTCTAACATGCCCACTCAAGTAAAAGCCCTTTTGACTGAAAGTGTGAACAAAGTAAAATAACATGTTATTGAAGCCAATAAATATAAAATATTTGTGCATCAAGGTTTATTAATTCCTTTGTTTTGAAGCAGACAAGCAAACTTAAGAGCCTTGCAAACAAATGTGCAGAACAGGTTTTGGAAATCAAGTCTTTAACAACATTGGTAAGTCTTCCCTTGTCTTTACCTTTGTGTTTTTCTTTGTCTGTACATATTTTCTTCAATGCCTCTGCTGTATAACAGTAATACTTCTCAACTTCCTCATTCAAGATTGATTTGATTGGATGCCACTTATCTATTACTTTCTGTATCTGGAGTATGTCTGTGAATGAGTCAGATTTCATTGTAGTGTTTTCCTTTGCTTTTGTTGTGTGTTATGCACGTGTATACGCACCTGTGATTTCCAAAATTCTCAAACACTATTTGCATTTTGATTTTAGAGGTTTTATATGTTGTATAACTAATCTTCAAATAACTGATTAAGATGTTTGTTACAGATTGAAAAGTTACAGAAGGAGAAACTGGAGTTAGAATTTGTTCTGGATATGCATGGCCAGGAGAATTATGATAAAAGGTATGCTGATCTGAGATTGTTAAGTGGTGGTAATAGTTTTGTAGTTGAATTTGTGGGTAAATTTTTTTCTAAAGTAAATGCTGATGTGTGTGGTGATTTCTCTGCTTATTACTCCATGCTGTGTATTTTGGATGATAAAATGAATTTTATGGGTGAAGTAATGGAAACACCTGTCAGTGGCTAGAGTGCATATTATACCATAGTTGGAAAAACCTCTTTGGTAGAAGATGATAAAATTATTGCTTCTTAACAGAATGGATATGATGTTATACTAGTCCCAGAATATTTGTGCGTGTCATCCCTTCTTTGTTCCCCTGCTCATGTTTAAAGCTGGTGATGGTCCCTGACCTCCTATATCCAAATTGTGGAGGATTCTGGGTGAGGCAAGTCCCTTTGTGGTTTCTCTTCCTTATTGCCTTTCATCTTTGATTTATGTACACCTAGTCCATTTTAATGGTATGCAAGGTTTCATTTTTCCTTTTATATTCATTTATTTTTAAGGAACTTCAGTTTTAGGAAGCCTCAAATTTTGTCCAGTAATGGTTCCAGTACTTTCTTTTGAAAATCTTACTTTCATGTCCTAATCCATTCTTTCTTGGTGGATGACGAATGCTTATTTCAAATTGGTCAATTTCTGATATTTAATATTTACATTCTTTTTTTGCGTTGTCTGTTATACTTTGGACAAGGAAAAGTTTGTTGTGGAGAATTGTTTCTCTATTATGTTTCAATTCACGGTGCCCAACTTATTAAGGTTTTATTGTTAAATCGAACTTATGATAAACATTTAGTTGTAGTTGGTAACTGAGTAGGGAATTTGTTTTGTATTCAAAACAAAATGTTGGTGTCCTGTGTCTCTACTTGAATGATTTGTTCTTGATATGCTATAAAACTTGGATTTCAGATATTTGGCTGAAGTTAGAGAATCTGAAAGTAAAGCTCACTCTCAAGCTGAAATGCTGAAAAATGCTTTAGATGAGCATAGTCTAGAGTTGAGAGTAAAAGCTGCTAATGAAGCTGAAGCTGCTTGTGAACATAGGCTTTCTGCGGCAGAAGCTGAAATAGAGGAGTTAAGGGTCAAGCTGGATGCATCCGACAGGTTGGTGTCATATATACTTCTACATTGATTATGGATTTGCTGCTTTTACAAAATGGTGGAGAGTGTCTATTGTTTTTTTCTTCCTTTTTAAACCTATGTTTGTGGATGTTTATTTGGGGAGATAATTTTCTGGTGATGAGGAGTGGAAGCTAGATGCTTAAAGTTTATGTAGAATTCAAGGATTTTCTCTCTTGGCCAATATACTATGCTGCTTTTGATACATGGATGCGTGCCCTGGGAGAATGTGTTTGCTAGAGCCCCATTTGAGTTTTTATCACATAATGACTTTGCAGAAGCATGCAATTTCTGAAGTTAAGCCATATTTATTTCATTGGATTCCTAGTTATCTGGGTTGCTACGGGGTGTTATTTGGCAAAGGCCAGAGTTGAAGTAGTTGCACTTGAGCCTTGAAAAACTGAGAGTAAATATTACAGTCTAAAGAAAAAGGTGAGGACTAAAGGTTTAATCGAGCTAAGTATTAACATAAATTTATGGTGCAATGAATATTTTAAACTGATTTTTAGAGAAACAACTCTCAACGTAAGTACACTAATTACACTGTAAACCTAATTTAACATGTCTGTAATCATATGTAAATTGCAAAAGCTTGTAGCATTTTCTTGAAGAAAAATAATTAAATTTAGTTGTTATATTGTGTCATGAACCAACTATAGTAAAAATTTAAGTTATTAGGTGAAAATACATGAATGATTGTGTACTTTTATATTTTTAGCAGCCTCTTCACACGAGAGCCCTTTGGCTTGAAGTGTGAACAATATCAGACCCACATTACTCTGTGCTGAAATTTACTTTTTAATTAGAAGAATTAGGGGTGACAAAGAACAAACTCTTGACAACTCAATCAAAGAGGCTCTAATAACATGTCATGAACTAATTATCCTAAAAGGTTATGCTGTTAGGTGAAGATATATGAATATTTTTTATACTTTTGTATCTTTAATATATATAGTCTTGATGAAAATCAGAAATGGATTTCGAACATCTGTGTGATCTAATGACAAGAATGTCTAGCAGTTTTCTTTTTATTTTTTATTTGTGTGTATCAGTTTCTTGATGGCAAGATTTGAGTACACCTGCTAACATTACTTTGTCAGATAGAAACAATTTTTTTTCGTATTGATTGTATTCATATGACTGGAATAAATGATTGTGCAAACTGTAATTGTTTTTTAATCTGTTGATACATGCCTTCTCCATGCATAACCTGTCCATATTCAGAGATATTTTGGAGCTGACTGAGGCTATTAAAGTTAAAGATGCTGAGGCAGAGGCATATATATCTGAAATTGAGGTTTCCTATCTGACTTTACGTTTCTTCCTCCCATACTTGATGAGCAACAATAAGTTAGTGGTGGCTATGCTTTAACTCTCCTTTCTTGTAATATAATTGATTGCTTTCCTGTAGACAATTGGTCAAGCATACGAAGATATGCAGACACAGAACCAACATCTGTTGCAGCAGGTGACCGAGAGGGATGATTATAATATTAAGGTATGCCTTATTGTTGTCTTTATTCTTTAATAAATGCCGCCTTGCTATGATCTTCCCCATTTTTCCGTGCACAACTCCAGTAATGCTTTGGTTATTGTCTAGGCTTTTGCTAACCTGGTTAATGCAAAATTATTGCTTCAACTTTGTAACTAATATGTTAATGATGGTACCCGTATATAACTAGTGCTTAATCAATGTAATTGTCAGCTAAATAACCAGTTAACACGAGAAAATGAATCATCAACAGATCTGAAATTACATCCATAGCATTTTATTATTATTTTCTGTAATCAACTCCAAACAAGAGATACCCTCCTACTTACGG
Source organism: Gastrolobium villosum (assembly GCA_032173675.1). Lineage (NCBI taxonomy): Eukaryota > Viridiplantae > Streptophyta > Magnoliopsida > Fabales > Fabaceae > Gastrolobium > Gastrolobium villosum. The sequence goes on from JAVKPL010009483.1 coordinate 323,268, forward strand.
ACTCCGAAGAATCGATTCCAACCTATCACACTTTGATAGGGAAAATGCAACCAGACTCCAACAGGAAAAATACAGACTCCTGAGTGCTATCACTACACCATGACCCATCTACATACTGTTTGACTATAACAAAATGACAGTAAAAACCATAGACACCTTACAATAAAGCAAACATAACAACCCAGCTCCCTCTACAAACCTTCCACCCATTTGCAGAGTTCACTAATTCCCCTTTTCAAGTTCATTCCTCTCCCCCTTCCTCCCTTGTTCCCCTTCCCTTATAACCACCTTCCTTCACGTTTTCCTGTTCCACGATGTCCTCTTCTCCGATCAGCATTTGCCAGCTGTCCCTTCCCCTTTTTCTTCTAACTAACTTCATTTGCCAATTGCCTTGCGTTTGGTCTGACTCCTCTTGTATTTCCTTTTGTGTTATTGGGCTTGTCACTTCATTGTCACCCTGTTGGGCTTGTTGAGCTGAGTCTTGTTGGTTTGGACTTCGCTTGAATCTCCTCCTTTTATAACTTCTCTGTAGTGGCTGTATTAATCCATCAGTTAACATTTGCATTGATTTCTTAGATAAGAAATATATTTAAATATTTAAAAATATATGTTAATATTCTGAAGAACTGGTTTTGTATGAATTGATTTTTATTTGGTTATGTAAAGGAAAATCATTAGTGTCAAACTACTAAATAAGATTTACATAAATTATAGTGAACCCCACTTGATAGAATTAATATTAGGAAGAAATTTTGGAGAACTGGTGGGCTGCATCTCTGAGAGTCAACTCTGGACCAGCCTAGAAAATTTCATAATTGATTTTGGCAATGTTTGATGGTGAGTTTAGAGTAGTGGTAAACCTGCTCCGGTTGTGACTCAAAGGTCATGAGTTTGAATTAAGGAAATAGTCTCTTTGCAACCTCATTCCTACCCTTGCGAGTTGGGTTTCATGGGAGCTCTTTTTTAGATGTCAATTTTCTCGTTCACTGAATTTTTGCTGTAGGAATTGATTTTGGCAAGGACAAAATCTTGTTCTAAACAGGAACTTAATTTGCATAGATAATCGTGCTACTTGCTAAAAAATGGTGTGTTTACTCTGTAGTCTGTACTTAAATAATTCCTTTTTTGGTTACCGAGAACTTGTTTTTATCATATTGTAAACTTAATGCAGCTTGTATCAGAAAGCGTGAAGACAAAACAGGCACATAGCACTTTACTGTCTGAGAAGCAGGCCTTAGCAAAACAGCTTCAGCAAATTAATGCTTCAATAGAAAATTCAAAGATGAGGATTACACACAGTGAAGAGCAGGTCTAACTTTCCCTGCTGCTTGGTTCCTCCCCTTGGCCCCATAATTTATTTTCTTTTTTGTTTTGATATTCCAGTGAACATCTTTGCTGCTACTTACTGTTGTTCTAAACAATAATTTGAATCCTTCAGATGAAAGCTCTACTATCAGAGGCCATTAAATGTACTCAAGATGAAAAACACCTTGCAGTCAACCTTGAATTTGCAAAGTGGGAATTGACTGATGCTGAGAAGGAGTTGAAGTGGCTCAAGTCTGCTATTTCCTCTTCAGAGAAAGAATACGATCAAATTCAGAAAGATACGGAAGCTATTGAAATGGAATTAGATAGTGAAAGGTATTCTTGTTTCCAAGGAGTGTAGCAGTCAAATCTGGATAAGGGAGAGATTTTTGAACAATATTTTTTACATCGGGATTAGGACACTCTCCACTACGTAAAGTTCTAGTGTGTTTGGTTTTAGGGTAGGGGGATACAAATTTAATTTTGATGATGATCTTAGAGCCTAAAAAATCTCAAGGTTTGTGAAATTGATGAATTAGTAATGATGGTCAGGGTTTGAGTAAACAAATGGATCAAAAAAGTAGCATTTGACTTTGGGGAAATGATTATCTTGTATGAAATACATTCTCAAGTGGCTTAACTCATGTTGATCCAATTATGTCATGCAGGAGTTCACGGAAGAAGCTTGAGGAAGATCTAAGGGAATTGAACAGCAAAATTACTGAGCTGAGTTCTGAGACTGGTGAAACCGCAATACAAAAGCTCGAAGAAGAAATAAGGGTTTGCAAGAACATGATCAAGTGTACTGTTTGTTCTGATCGTCCTAAGGAGGTAACCATAGGCCAACTTATCCAATTACAGTTCTTGCTTTCATTGTAGTTAAATTAACTTGTGTTGAATATTATGATTGTTTTTAAAGGAAGAGAATAATACAAAGGTGATTTGGCATGTTTTTCTTAGATTTGCATTTATCTTGTATGTTTGAAGACATCAACACCTAAGAGTTTGATATGTATTTGGCAGGTTGTAATTGTGAAGTGCTATCATCTGTTCTGCAATCCATGCATACAAAGAAATCTAGAGCTTCGTCACCGCAAATGTCCTGCCTGTGGAACAGCATTCGGACAAAGTGATGTTCGCTTTGTTAAAATATGATACTGATGTTAACATTCCTTGTACTTTGTTGTGTTGGCCTTCATTTTTGTGTTTTGGATCCTTGTTCACTGCTGTTTGTCCTTGTTAGTTGTTACCCCGATCATAGGTTCAAACAAGCATTTCTTTATTGATAAACTGATAAATGGGAAAAAAACTTATAACTTATCTACTTTCAATCTAGAAACATTAAAACCTTCTTTATTATTGATAAATGGGAAAAAGAAAGTTGTTGTTGTATGTATTTTATAATACATTATAACTGCTTTTATTGAATATGCTCTAGTTTAAACATTTGAATTCATGCTTGAAGATTATTGCAAAAACATTAGGAAAAAAATATCTTCTTTGCCGTCCGAATTACATGTTAAATCATTTCATATCTCTTATCTTTCATTATTCCTAAAATTGTTTCAGAATTAACGTTTTCAAGTTAAAACTGATTTTTTTCATAATTCATTTCATTAAAACTATTCACATAATTAACACATTAGAAAAAAGTTAAACAGAAGAAAGTTTACACCATTTTTTTCTCACAACTCTTTTCAATTTCTTTTGTTTATTTTTTTCAGTATAAGGAGGATTTATGATTTGTCAATATGATTTTAGCTAAGCTTATTTAGGGGAGTGAGAAATGTCCTAGTGTACACAAAATTATAAATACTTTTAAATGCAGGTGCCTTTTTTTTTATAACATTCTATATAATTTTGTACATGCTAATTATAAAGGGTTTTATGTTTATTATGTCGTAGAAAAAGTGATTGTGTAATGTTATAGAAATTCGTTTTGCGTGTCATATTTTTTTTTCTTTTTTTGTTTTAAAATGTGTGGGTCCCATAAAATATTGTGTATGTAGAAAAATTTGTTGTGTTATGTTAAAGGAGGAAATGAAAACGTAAGAAAAGTAAATCCCATATTTTTATTAATAAAATTGATCTATAGCCCTTTTACTAAACCATACTATCATTTTAATCTTTTAAAAATACAAAAATAAGTTACTGCAGGGATTATTTTGATGTCACATCATTTTAAATTTTTGAAAAACTAAATCAAAAGTATATCTATGGATTGGAGCGTCGAAATAATAATTTAGGCCCTGATTGAATACTAATTTTTAAATAATTTTTTGGTTTTCAGAAAAAAAATCGTTTGATCTTGTCTGTTTTGTAAAAATAAATTTAAAAATTTAAAAACTTGAATTTTTCTTAAATCAAATTTTAAAATATGTCTGGATTATTATTGTTTTGTGTTTTTATTTTTTATTTTTTATTTTTTATTTTTTATTAATAAAAACACAAAAAACACCCATTTTCATAATTACTTTACAAAATAATTTATTTTTTAAAAAAATCATAACACAATTAAATAAGGGATAAGAATATTGTTACTGCCAAATAATGTTACTGTCAATATTGGATGGAATATTATTACTACCAAATAATGTTACTACTAATGTCACTATCATATCTTATGATTTTCGCCAATATTATTTTCACAAATCAAATTCATTAATTAATTATTAATTTATAATAAATGATAATTATTGATAGACAGAAATCATCGGTTAAGATATGAAACTAATATTATTTGGTAGTAACAATATCCTATCCCATTAAACAAACCCTTAATTTTTTTTTCTCCACTATTTTAGTTTTTGGGTTCACTTTTTCTGCAGTTACTGTAGATAAGTTATCTACAGTAAGCCAATACAACGTCATTTTGGGCTGAAAATTATGGTGTTTTTGTAATTTTAATTTATTCTAAGATTATAATAATCTTTATATTTATAATTTTTTAAGATTTTAATATCAATATTGACAGAAACATTTTTTAATATTCCATCCAATATTGACAGAAACATTTTTCACTTATTTTTTATTTGTATCTTTAGGTAAAAAAAATTTCTTGAATAGATTTGGTAAACTTTATTATTGATTACATTCTTGGTAAGGAAGTAAAACTGAAGCTTTTCCTGGGAGGTCCCAGGAAAGGGTTGGTATTTGGGTATTTGTTGTGTGTTGTGCGTGGCAAGAACGCAACGCACGGCAACGTTGGTTGCAGTATGCAGCGGTTAAGGAGCTCTTTCTTAGGTTCAGTGTCGGCGGCTAACCTTAAGAGAAAATCTCTTAATTCATGGGCTGCCGTCCAGGACACTTATTTTTCCACCAAGGTAACCTCTCTCTCTCTCTCTCTCTCTCTCTCATCAATTTTCATGTTTTTTTATTTTGTTGGTTCCGTTCATCATGTGAGTGATGTCATCTATTTCCGTTATGTTAGGATACGTTTGAGAGGCACCGTGTCGTCTTTGCAATTGGAACTTCCATTGCATCAGTTGCAACTGCTGTCTTCGGTCTCTTCTTCTCTTTTCTCTTCTTTCTTTCACTCTTTCCATCAACACTCACTATTCAATAACCTCTTACTTACCTTTCTCTATTTTGATTTTTTTTTTTTGAATTGCCAGGTTACTCCTTGCGTCATTTACATGAAACCAAAGTTGATCAAAGGCTTCAATCCATCGAAGATGCTGTATCTATCTATCTATCTATCTATTTACGTTTCTTGTTTGTGCTTTTGTTGTTTTTGGTTTTACTTGCTTCATTACAATTACGGATACTGTGTTGTTGTTTTTCCGCCAGATGAAAAACAACTCTAATCTTCAACATTCAGAAATCAAAGACATTGTTGGTTCCGGAGGTTGCAGTATTCCTGCTTGTATCGCCACTGCTGGAACCACCTTTGTTATCGGGTTTGTTCCCTCTTTCCCATACTTAAAATCTCTCTAAACTCCAACTATATAGAAAATGAAATGCTCCTTAACATTACTCTTCGGATTTTATACCCTTATTATTATTTTTAAAGTTGGTATCTTCGTGCCCACCATAACTGAAGACTAATCCCCATCGAGCACTATCAGATTTTCCGGGGGCAGTTCTCCCAAATCTTTTTTTTCATTTCTAGTTCTCGAACTCAAGAACTTTGATCAAGGGGTTCTTCCAATTTTTTTTTTTCTCTTTCTAGGCCTCGAACTCGAAACCTCTTGTTAGAGTTTGGTTATAGGCTTTAATAGTTCCCATGTAGCTGCAGATGGGAAAATGTGCACCAACACTTATTTTCATCAGGATACGCTCCGTATATTGATGTGTTTTTTTTTTAGGCCAGGATACTGGGCCGTATCCTAGTGTTAATAGTTTGCTGCAACTTTTCTCATCAGCACAAACGAGGAGCCCTTGGTTATATTATATATACCCTTATTTTGCGTATAACATATGACATATATTAGAAAATTATGAAAGGGAGACTTGCCACTACAGTTTTGAGTTATGCATGTTGACACCTTTGATATTTTGCAATGGAAGGATTTAATTGTTTTAATTTCCTTTTAGTTTTAAGTTTTAACTCTAGCTGATACACAGGTATGGCTTGGGATGGAGAGGTGGAATCTGGTATGCAACTAAGAAGTTCAGAAAGGAGCAGATGAAAATGTTAGGACAGATTAAACCTAGAAAATGGCAATTGCTTGGGAAGATTAAACCAAGAGGGTTGCAATTGCGGTTCCTTAAAAGGCCCCTTTTAAGATCCAAGTTTCCAGATACTGCAGTCAAAACATCTGAAACAATTATAAAGGATGCACCTACAGCCACGCATATTACTGGGAAATCCCAGTAGAATTGCTATTACTATTAAAGTAGAGATGGCTGTTGATGCTGGATTAGCCTTTAAATTAGATAAACAGATTAGCAATGTAGTTATGACCAATTATAGTCAGATTTTGCACTGATATTTTTGTTGTTTTGGCCTGCAGTTGCTCGCCCTTTGCTTCATATTCTTCATCCTTGGTGTGATGAGTTTTTCAGATGCTTTTGATTTATTTTGATTATTGAATTTATAGTGGAAGAAATACACATATTTCCTTTAATTTTTGTGGTTTGACAAATAGATTTCTCAATTTTCACTTTTGGTTAATTAACTTTCATTTTATAATTGTCTGAAGTCTGAACAATGAATTTGTGTTCATGAGGAATGGCCCAAGTTGTAAACAGTGTAATTTTTAACAATAAACTTTGCTCCGTCCATCCAACGGTTATCATTTATTTGAAATTAATAATTAATTAATTTATATAGATAACCAATGGACGGATCTAGAGTAAGACTTGTAAATCTTACTCTAGAGTCAAAATATCCCTCCCCATTTTTAACAATAAACTTTGCTACCAATGTTATAATTCAATGGACGGATCAGCATTTGGAAATTTCAGTGGAGTGTGAGATGGGGGGGCAAAATGGATAGAAGAGGCTATCAATTGCATAGCATTTAAAATTTTGGAAGAAACACTTTTACAGTGAAGTTTGTAAAGGAAATAACCAAGGGTTCATTAAAGTAAATAAGTAAGGGTGTATATATTTTTAAATTGCAGTGAATTGAGATTATGATGTAGTTTAGAATTACATCTATAGGGAGATATGACATTAAAAATAAGCGCACTTTAAAAGAGTTTTATCTTTAGTTAAATAATTCTGAATGCTAAAGGTAAATGATCTTTGCTTGGGCACATCTATAAATTTCATGCGCCTCTGGTAAGAAAGGCTTCTGGTCTGTGTTCCCGATACCTTATTTGGGGGCAAGGTTTTGTTTGCTCTCTAATGCATAATATTTTCTTTATGCCACATGTTTTGGCTTTTTATACAAGAGAATATGTTTTTCATGTTGCAGGAGATAATTTTATATCATATAACAAAAAAAAGAAAAAGAAAAAAATGGATGGTACTTCCATGAGATAATTTATTTTCTCTCGTAATAACGTAAGAAACATATTTTTACACATTGGTCTGGTCAGTGTTCAACTCTGCAATGAAAAACCATCCACACATTTCTTGTTAAAGTAAAGGAATCACGGCAACAAAATCCAAAAATGGCCTATAATTATTAATAGGTCCATGGTGGACCCCACAGATGCTTTGTTTAAACCACTAGGTGCAATATGTTGACAAAAAGGTGGTTTAAAGTCCTCATGTGAATAATTTTGTTTTCCTGTTTTCTGCTTGTATAAATAATGTCAGGATTGGGAATATTAATGTACAAGGAAACACAACATGGCCAAGACATCACTCTCAATAATCCTTGTGATTCTCTTCTGGGGTTTAACAAGAGCAACTGGAACAAAATTGTTACCACTCAGTAGAAGAATTGCTGTTACTGCATTGGCACAATCCGCCACTGATGGTATTTGCTCATCAATGGTGAAGACACAAGGCTATACTTGTGAAGAACACTTTGTACTATCCCTGCATCTGTTTCTCTTCTATTTAGAAATCACTAAGATTTGTAGCTTCTATTGATTGGCTTATATATATGTAATGGTTTTTTAGGTGACAACACAAGATGGTTATGTTCTCAATATGCCGAGAATTCCTGAGGGTCGGTCAAAGGGGCCAACAAGAGAAAGACCACCGGTTCTGCTACAGCATGGACTTTTCATGGTTATTATTTGTTTCAAAAGCAACTATATATCATGGATTTTGTAGTTGATGTTGGAAATTATTGTAATGTTGTTGCTGCAGGATGGTATAACATGGTTATTGCTACCTCCAAGCCAATCTCTTGCATTCCTTTTGGCAGATAATGGGTTTGATGTTTGGCTTGCTAACACACGTGGAACCAAATATAGTCGTCAACATACATTGTTACCTACTAACAGCTCGGTTAGTTTTTTTTTTTGTCTACTAAATGTTCTTGCACTTGAAGGGCCAGCTTGGCTCAGCGGTAAGCTTGCTTGCCGTAGTGTGTCAGGTCGCGGGTTCTAATCAGTCTCTCTGCAAAATGCAGGGGAAAGACTGCCTAGAGTATTCCCTTCCCCAGACACTCACGAAGTGGGTATTTGAACTGGGTCGGCCCTTTAAATGTTCTTGCACTTATCTGGTTAGCAATTTGATTCTATTGCTTATATCTGTTTTTCACACTTTAGGATTATTGGAATTGGTCATGGGATGAATTAGTTGCATATGATCTTCCAGCAACATTTCAGTATGTGCATGATCAAACTGGACAAAAACTGCATTATGTTGGTCACTCACAGGTGAATTTCTCATGCTACACTTCCTCTTTTTGTCTTTAACCTTTCCTTACTATACAATGTGTGCAGAGACTGTTGGATTCTTTTGTAGGGAACTTTGATTGCACTTGCTGCTTTGTCCAAAGATCAGTTACTGAACATTTTAAGATCAGCTGCCTTATTTAGCCCAATTGCTTATGTTGGTCAGATGACCTCACCGCTAGCTAAAAATGCTGCTGAAAACTTCATTGCTGAGGTAGTTTGTCAATGAATATATTGTTTTCTTTTTTCATCATAAAAGGAAAAGAAAATGGTTGCTTAAAATTCAGGAAGATTGATTCTGAAAATCTGTGTTTTCTGCCTAACAGTCACTGTACAATTTGGGAATCTTTGAATTTGATCTGAGAGGGTGAGTAACTCTTATTATCTTTTTCATGAAAGTAATTGATTGCTATTATTATTCATTACTTTGCACAGTGTTACTTCCTGATTGTTCAAACTTTTTATGTTGTAAGAAAACATATGACATTTCCCAAAATTCTTGGTGGGTGGAATAAGATCAGATTCAGAATACATTCTGATGTAAAGTTTAATTAATATTTCCATGTCACAGATTAAGCAAGAGTATGACTAATCTTGTAATGCTGATCCATTTCATGATTGGTTTCACTTCACTTTTTCTCATGTTTCAATAGGGGATCTGTTATAAAGTTTCTCAAGGACATGTGCAATAACACAGCCATTGATTGCACTAACTTGTTGACCGCTTTCACAGGTTGTATGCATGTTTCTATTCAGCTATTATCCCCCCAACAAAAAGAAAAGAAAAGAGTCACTATATTCAACAGTTGTTATCTATATTGACAATATTATGATGTTTTCAGGCCCAAACTGCTGCCTTAACCCTTCGATAGTAAACATTTTTTTGGATCATGAGCCTCAATCAACGGCAACAAAGAACATGATTCATCTATCTCAGAGTAAGTGGTCCTATTTTCCTAATCTAAATATCCTGTTTGACAACAATATATATACTTCATGATGAAAGGGAAGTATAGATTTTGAAAATTCAACCTGTTTGTAAAGAACCAATTCAACCCAAAAGTTTAAGCTATTGGGTGAGGCTACATTAATGGTTTTATATATCTCAACACGCCCCCTCCCACTAGAGTCCACTGGGCTTGAAGGATGGACAATGCACAAGCCCACCTACCTGTGCGAAGAAAGAAATTCCACCAGAAAGAAAGTGGGGGGCGGTGAGGATCGAATCCGGTACACTGAGGCTCTGATACCATGTACAGAACCAATTCAACCCAAAAGCTTAAGCTACTGGGTGAAGCTACATTAATGGTTTTATATATCTCAACACTAAGTTAATAACAGAAGAATAGTTTGTTTCATATGAGGGTATTTGAATTTAAATCCTATGTATCACAGTGATCAGAGAAGGAACAATAGCAATGTTTGATTATGAGAACAAAGATGAGAATACAAAACACTATGGACAGCCCACTCCTCCAGTGTATGATATGACCAGAATTCCAAATGACCTTCCCCTCTTCCTTAGTTATGGAGGGGCTGATGCTCTTTCTGATGTTAAAGATGTGCAACATCTTTTACAAAGTCTTGAAGATCACGATGGAGATAAGGTTGTAGTACAGTACAGAAATGATTATGCACATGCAGATTATGTAATGGGTGAAAATGCTAAACGAGATATTTATGAACCTCTTATATCTTTCTTTAGGCTTCAATGATATCTAAACAATAATTAATATCCTTACAGAAATTTTTGAAATTACCTGTTTCTATGTCACAGAATTGAATAGCACAGAAATTTCAGTGTGTAATTTTATAGAAGATAATGTTATTAAAGGAAATTCATATATATTTTTCACTTCCCTTGTTTCTTAAATTGCAACTCTCCTATTGGCTCAATAACAAGTGTAAATGTTGCAAGTTCAATAACAAGTGGAAACAATTGATGGCTCAATTTTTGGGATTAGAATTCGGGTTAGCCCGTTTTATCACACCTGGAAAGGAAAATGCAACTCGAAGGAATCAAGCCCTCAAGCCCTTTACACACACATCATACCTTGTAAAGTTATTCAGCATGAAAGCTCTTGCTCAAGAAGAAGCTTTTGTTTCTAGGGACATTCATCTCTTACTCTTGTTAAAATGATGTTTATCTGTACTAAAATTAATTATTAATTCACTTTTTTTTTTATTAATGTTTAATTTGGACCCCCAAAACTTATATTATATCATGAACCTAATTTGATAGTACTAGATTCATCTTATGTTCATTTTTTTTTTATACAATGGAAGTATTGAAGTTTAAACCTATGACATCATGCAAACTATACAAATCCCTAACAATTAGGAGAAAATTTTCAGTGATCCCTTCGTGGAAATGTAAAAAAAATTCTTCCACTTTACTCCTTTCTTTCATTTATATTTTCATCTATCTCTAAAATTTTCCAAAGAGACCACCCAATTGTTGATGGTCCTGAACGACCGAAAATTTTCTCCACCACTGTACCAATCCTAAAGATTTATATTCGTCTTTTTGATATAGCATGAAAATTACACACCTCTTTTTGATACCTAATTTGATATAGGATACAATTATTTGTTTAGCTGATGTTATTCAGTTTGAATTAATAAAATTGAGTCATATAACAATTTGAGCATGTACATTCGCATTTAAATAAATTGACTTGAAATTAAAATAGAATACATTCTATTACATTATAAATGGATGATACTAGTAGTTTACATCTCTCTTCCTTTTTGAAGAAGGGCTACAAAGTATGACATGAATGTGCACAGAAAACTTGCATATATACAGCATCACTATATAATCTAAATTTTCTGTATGAAAATAAAATACTTTTAGGAAAGGAGATTTTCTCTCAACTTTTATAAGGTCACGACCATTTTAAATGGTATAAGTTACACTTTCAATTTTAATCGTTAATTCTATCTATATTTGACGATTTTAATTTTTTAGTCATATGAATTATTAGATATAAATGAATCATTAGATACGAGAATGGATAGCTTGATCACCCCTCCATGAAGTTAAATATTTTTAGTTTTGTGACCTCTCTTTATGCCAAACCAGCAAAGCAGCCTGTGGTGGCATGTTCAGAAATGAGTGAAGGGCTTTCCTCTCTAAGTTTGATGGCTAATTTGTATACATTTTGGTTACCTTTGCTAAATTATGGGCTATTATTATCTTTCAAGCTAATTCTTTATTTCATTCCCACATGAATTTTGCTTATGATCCATAGGATCTTTGTGTCTTTCTTATTGCGTCAATCAGAGATCTCCTAAACAAGGATTTGGATGTAATTTATCACGTTTTCACAGAAAGAGATAAGTCAACAAATTTCATAGTTTTCTCTTCTTCATTTTTTTTTTTTAATTTTTTATTTTTGTGAAACGAGGAGTTAAGGTATGGAAATTGTAAGTTTGTTTAGTATAAGAATATTTTTTTTTTTAAGTTTTTGTGACAATAATAGAATATTTATAAATAAAATTAATATAATACTTTTATAATTATTAATAAAAATAAAAATAAAGCAGAAAATATTTCTTCAACTAAAGATCCAAACTTTCAATTAACTGCAAGGCATCATACTTGGTTAATTGGTTTGTGCTTCTTTGTTCATTACTAAGTAAAAAAAAACTTTTATTTTTGTGTTTAATATTTCTCTTAAAAGGAAGAAATAATTTTATTTCGTTTACATGCAATGCAATGAAGCCCATTTCTTTTATTTGTTGTTTTCTCTTCTCCTTACAGACTCACCATTTATATATGTTTGTAGGGGAGATTGAAAAATAATCACATGATCAAGTGTGTGATGATAATCATATAAAGGTAAATTAATAAATTAATGATTATAAAAAAGAAGAGAGAAAAAATATTATAATTAATAGTTATTAAATCATAATCATTGATTTATCTTTGTATGATGATGATTGTTTCACATAATCATTCCATGTTTCTTTTTTTAAACATGAAGAATCCATTTGGAGATAGAATAATTAAACCCTTATTTTATTTTATTTATTTATTTTTTAAAACGGTAATCAATTTCTTTATTTTAATTTTAAAAAAAAGGATATACTTACTATCAAAACAAAATTATCACCTTTATAATTAACCTAATCATAATTAATTTTCGTCAATATAATGGTTATAATTTATTAAAAAATTTGAGTTTCATTTATTAATTAATTATTAGTTTTTAATAAATTATAAATATTATATTGACAAAAAAACAACTACGATTAAATTGATTATAAGAATAGTAAATTGTTTTTGGTGATAAGTATATTTTGGTTTAACTTTCAAGTTCACCAAAAAAGAGAATTTATTTATAAACACGGGAAGATGACGTGGAGATTCATGATTGGATGACACACGTAGCATAACAGAGTCTTCGACAGAAAAGCCAAGCCTTGCTGCCGAGATTGAGAGAGCAAAGAGTGAGAGAAAGAGAATGGCCAAGTCTCAATTTGGAACGCCATTTTTTGTTGCTATTCCTCTCTTCATATTCATCTTCATCTTCAACCTCGCCCCTTCTTACGCACTCTATGGACAATCATCACCTGTGGTTCAGCTCAATCCTTCTAACTTCAAGTCCAAGGTGAATCAAGTTTTTTTTTTTGGTACAAATCAAGTTTCAATTTTGAACCTTTTATCCATTTTCCCAGTTCGTGTTTCCGCTATATTCGCTACTCTTTTGCAAATGGGTATTGCATGAAAACGTGAAATTTTGTGTCTTTTTACTTGAAAACCATCTGGGCATTTATGTATTTTGTGGCATTTCATCTTTACATTCGGTTATTTTAGTTTTAATGGGACTGAAATCAAGGTATTTGAATTGTGTTGCATTGGATTTTTTATGGTTGTTTCTTGTTCACGGAGATTAATCTGTTTTATGAATGACATACTATTCTAGTGCTAGTGCGACTCTTTTCCATTGATAGCATATTGTAATGTTATGAATCCTTTTTTTGAATCAGATTTTTGTTTGCTTTATTTAGCTTGTAATGCATCGGGTTTTATGGATGCTATCTGAATAATGACAGGTTCTGAATTCAAATAGAGTTGTTCTTGTTGAATTCTTTGCTCCATGGTGTGGCCACTGTAAGGCTCTAACTCCTATATGGGAGAAGGCAGCTACTGTATTAAAGGGCGTAGTTACTGTGGCAGCACTTGATGCTGATGCTCACCAGTCTTTGGCTCAGGTTGTTTATTGTTTTGTTCATTTCTTCATTGCTGGCATTTTATATTTAATGAAATCTGTTAAATGAAGACCATGCTGCATGTTTTCTTTGCTTCTTGCAATCAGCCTTTCTGAAATATAAAGATGCATTATTATATGCTTAACTTTTTCATACAATGTACACCATAAGTGTACCTTTTCCAGACCAAGCATGAAGCGAAACATGACCTTGTTATTCATAATCAATGATCTCTGGGAACTGTTTTTAATAACTGGATATGATTAAATGGACCTCATCACTTCGGCCATTTTAGATATTAGATTGCTTGTTGTTTTATGGCATATCAGAAAACCTAACATGCAAGAAATATTGTATGTGTAAAGGTCTTCCTTCCTTTCATTTCTAGCCTCACTCTATGTATGTTAAACAACCAAAGAATATATTACCTGGACGAGATAGAATATACCTATGTGGAGATTCTTTCTTTTCCTGTCTCTTACCCAACATCTGTCATTGTTTGCATGATGAAATATATAATTTGTTTCCTCCTTGTGGGTTTCTTCAGTTATGATTTACATGTCTATCTATTTTCCTCATTTGTTATTATAACTTTACATTGAAATTTTCAAAAACATTTAGGTTTGTATTTGGTTTTTCTAAACTCCCTGCAGGAATATGGGATTAGAGGATTTCCAACTATAAAGGTGTTTGTCCCTGGAAAGCAACCAGTTGATTACCAAGGAGCCAGAGATGTCAAACCAATTGCAGATTTTGCATTTCAACAGGTTTGTCAGAATCTCTTCTGGGTTATTTTAAATATTTGCCCAAAACATTTCATAGTCAAATATTTCTGATGATGTATGAGAAGTATGATTGCTTACTGCTTCTGAGTAGATCGATTCCTTCGACAAACAAAACAACTCCTCGTACTTCTATGAAACATTAAATGATTACAATGTAAATGAGAATCCAATTAAAATTTTGAAAGGGAAGTTCTTTTTGCACACGACTTGGCAGTGTACAAAATCTCAGCAAAGTGAGGATTTCGATGAATAGGGATTAGGGTTTGAGCATTGAGAGACTACTCGTAATCTTCTTTGATCATGTGGTTCACCCATGGACTTAGTAGGCCTATAGTTATGGTAGGTCAAGCCATGTTAAATTCTGTGTATATTTTCTTCTCCCTATTTTCTGTTTGCACACCTATTACAACATTAATGCTGCCATACAGGCAGGTGTATAAATGTTGTGCTTAAAGAAGTGTGCAAATAACCTCAATTTGAAATCTATTGAGTGGTAGCATACCTTGAAAATTAAATGCAATTGTTGCTCATCAGATTTGTTCGGGTTCTCTCTAAAATTGATCTAGTAAGCTCAAGCACTTTTTTTGTTGTCAGATAAATATGAAAACAGCAATTTGGAGACATTTTTCATTCAATAGTTTATTTATGCCTGTACTTTGAATTTATGATAAGGGTCCATACAGGTCATACGTGTTAGTAGCAGTTAGCGGCCAACCTCGAAAATGGTATAGCAGTGTAGCTGGTAGCGGTATTGCTGCTACGGTGAAGTATTAATTCCATATATATTATACTAACAATCTAATACTACACAAATATAAATACTCAAACATAAGAAGTCACACAAAATCAAACACATAATTCCACAATCAATGTCAAATACAAGGAACATAAAGGAAGGATCCAAATTTAAACACAAATGAACAATGAATTCCACAAAATCAAACACATAACTCCGCAATCAATGTCAAATAGCGGGTAGCTGGTAGCATCACGTTGCACACCTGTATACGCCGCTACCGGCCAGCGTCATGTCGCAGTTGTAGCGGCTAGTTGCCGCTACCCGCTACTGTAGTGGTTTAGCGGCGCTGTGGGCTGCTACCGACAACCTAGATACAAGTTTATTCGGCCTAATAAATTACGCATTCTAATAATGTGGGTGGTCTTTAGAATTATAGTTGAAGAGGGAGGATAATGTTCATCCTCTATCTTTATAAGAATGCAAGCGTAAACTTACTTTTTTTTTGGGGGGGGGGGGGGGGGGAAGCAAAGTTACCATGATTTTTTGCACCCATAAGGTAGTGCTATACTGGTCATGTGAATTACTGATTTATATAAGTAAAAACATTTTTTACTGACATTCAATATTGTATTATATATCATGGTTTGCTTGTTTTATTAATTGATGTTTGATATCTTGTTTCCCAGTGAAAGCATTTTTATGAAAATAAATAAATAAAAGTCGCAATTGCCCAGCTATCGCATTGTAATGCACCAGTTAATTTATGTGATTTGTTTCTCACAGCCAAGTCCTTTCCTTTTATCTGCATGTACAGGTAAAGGCTCTTTTGAAGGAACGATTAAATGGAAAAGCAACAGGGGGGTCAAATGAAAAGACAGAAACCAGTGCTTCAGTAGAATTAAACTCTCGCAACTTTGATGAATTGGTTCTCAAAAGCAAAGAAATTTGGATTGTGGAATTTTTTGCACCTTGGTAAGTGCTGCCTGTGTTTCAAAATTAAATTTTGGATATCATCATCTATTACCTGACTGAATCTAAACTATTTCTACTTTCAGATTTGTAGCTCTAATAACATCTTTTGTTCTCTTTTATCTTCTCAAAGGTGTGGGCATTGTAAAAAATTAGCTCCTGAGTGGAAGAAAGCGGCAAATAATTTGAAAGGGAAGGTTAAATTGGGTCATATTGACTGTGATGCTGAAAAGGTAAAGCTTATATGCCTCATAGTTGTCTTATATGGCTGTGGTCAAGTTTGATCACTTGCTGTCTTTATAATTTATTTATTCTTCTGGATAAGGGTAAGACTAAAAAATGCAGAATTAATTATATAATTTTTTTTATTCTGCCCTTCAGTTTATATTATTCTGACAGGATGTTTTGTTACCAGTCTCTAATGAGCAGGTTCAATGTTCAAGGATTCCCAACAATCTTGGTATTTGGTGCTGATAAAGATAGTCCAATTCCTTATGAGGGTGCAAGAACTGCGTCAGCTATCGAATCATTTGCGTTAGAGCAGCTGGAAGTAAATGTTGCTCCTCCAGAAGTGACAGAGCTACATGGTCCAGTAAGTGTTTGCTCCCCTGCCAACTTTGCCTGGTCATACATTAGTTTGAGAGAGAGGATATAAGATGATTAACATTAGCCTTCTTTATAGGATGTTATTGAAGAGAAATGTGGTTCTGCCGCAATCTGTTTTGTTGCATTCCTTCCTGACATTTTGGATTCCAAGGCTGAGGGGAGAAACAGATACCTTCAGCAGTTATTATCAGTTGCAGAGAAGTTTAAAAGGAGCCCTTACAGGCAAGTAAAAAGAACTTTTTGCTTAGATTCCATATTTTAATATCACGTAGTGAGTTTATCTCTTCATATCTAAACTGTTAATTGTATCAATGTTGCATTATATACATATGATTTTGTTGAGAAATATAAAACCATTAATGTAACCTCACCCAACAGCTTAAACTTTTGGGTTGAATTAGTTGTTTACATGGTATCAAAGCGTCGGTGTACCGGGTTCGATCCTCACCACCCCACTTTCTTTCTAGTGGAATTTATTTCTTCGCATAGGTAGGTGGGCCTATGCATCGTCCACCCTTCAAGCCCAGTCGGCTCTCGTGTGAGGGGGCGTGTTGAGAAATATAAAACCATTAATAACCTCATCCAACAGCTTAAGTTTTTGGGTTGAATCGGTTGTTTACATATTTAAATAAATCTTTGTTGTCATATTGACATTTTTTTATTGAATTGTTGTGTCTGGGACAGCTATGTGTGGGTAGCTGCAGGTAAGCAGCCAGATCTTGAGAAGCACGTGGGTGTTGGCGGGTATGGTTATCCAGCTTTAGTGGCCCTGAACCTTAAGAAAGGTGTTTATGCTCCTCTCAAGAGTGCTTTTGAACTCGACCATATTATGTAAGTCTGTTCTTCTAATTTTATGCTAAATAGTAGTAAACACACTATTTATTGAAATGAACAAGTTCTTTGAATATTACCGATTTATTTTCTTCAGACAATTTGTGAAAGAAGCTGGACTGGGGGGCAAAGGTAATTTGCCCTTGGAAGGCACTCCTGCAATTGTAAAGACAGAACCATGGGATGGAAAAGATGGCGAAATAATTGAGGAGGATGAATTTTCTCTTGAAGAGCTCATGGGAGAAGATGCCTCAAGCAAGGATCAAATATGATAAATCAAGAAGGAAACTGTACAAAATAAAAAAAAAAATAGTCTCGAGTCACCACTTACAGGCGAAGTTAGTATCTATATCGTTAAAGGAAAATGTATCTTTCATTATGATTGTGCTCACTGTTCTGTTTTTCCGTGTTCCAAGTCAAAGACCAGTCCACTGATGAGTGATCTTTTGAGGAGCATCATATCTATCTATCAATCATTCTAGTATTTAGGTATACAAGACTACGAATGTTGACGTGTTATGTTATTTTCTTTTCCCTATTAATGAACATTCCGTTAACAGGTACAATCATCAGAATTAAGGACCATTGATCTGTCTCTTGTAATTTATTGTTAATAATGCCATTGAGATCTTTAGAACGTTGCCCCTTGACCAATATCAATAGCTGGTAGTAAGAAAGCCCCCTTTAATCCCCATTGCAAATGGATTCACAGTTTGATTAGTTCTAGAATTAGGTTATCTGTTTGGTAACCAATGATACACGTTAACTAATAATAATTGACTCATTTACCAATAAGGTGAGGTGTCGGAATTACAAGAAACATTTTTCTTTTTAAAAAACCCCATCCCTATGATATGCCTATCTGCACAACTCGTTTCGCTTGTTGCCAAACAACCTTACAATTGGAGTGTTCATACTAATAAAGAATAGGCAAGTTCAATGACAAGTGACTAAATGTAATAGTTGCAACATAAAAAGCAATGAGAATCACAACACTTGAATCCATAGCCTAAATGCAACTGGCTTCACTCTATAAGAAAAATGCTATTTCCAACATTCAAGCCACAAATGTTTATGCATCCGCATCTAAAGTACAGGTAGCATTACACGTATATATCTACCATTCAATTCATTCATATCCTAGAACTTCCTATTAATGGAAGGACAAAAACGGAAACTAGGCTCGGGTCCGCACCAATCCCCTCCCAATGTTCGCTTTAAGCGAAAAAGAAAAAGACTACAACTTCTAAGCAAATATTTACGTCAACAAAGTCTTCACGGGGAAGCTTCCTCGTCAGAAAACTTATCAGTACGAATCTGTTTCAAAGCTGCGTTTACTTTCTGCTACCATAAATATTGGAGCGGCAGCTCAAACTCACATGCTTTTGCCTTGGAGGGATCATCTCTGAATTTCTAATCTCTTAACTCCAGTGTGTTCTTCGAGATTTATAAATACGTTTATGAATTTTCTAGGAAGTAAGATGAATCCTAAAAGCTCGCATTTTGTATCCTCCACAAGCAGTCTTTTCTTAAAGGTGAGTCTGTAAATATGGCTTTTATGAAATCTACCACCTGCAAAGAGGTCATCAACAGATATCTAAGAAGCACAGCAAGTGGTGAGAAAGCATGTGAAGAAAACGCTCATCAAATACGGTTCCGATATTTTTTTCTAATCTTGCATAACATGAATCAAGACTATAAAGGCAGAGATATCAAGATCAGGACATGTAATTTTATCTTTTTATAAAGAAAAATTACTGGTTAATCATACTCAATAGGATCTATAAAAACACTTATTTATTTATTTTTTTAAGAAAAAAAGAGAGTATTTGATTTGGAAAGAAAGAAAAAACAATCAAATAATCTAAAGGAAAACGAAGAAAAAAACAGGTAATAATAGGTCCCATTTTGTCCAAAAAAAATAAAATAATAATAGGTCCCATCGCACGCATATGTAGTGAAAATCTGTAATATATATTGAAGCATATGATTAAGTGGGCTTAGGTTTATAAGATTAAGATCGTATAAAATCATAATTCCAAGGCAAGTGTTTCAAAACAATTAACAACGGAAACGAAGGAAATAAAATATATTTCCCGTCATCAATAGTCAAACAATACCTCAGTTACCGTAAAGCCACAAGACAGCAATTCATTATTCTCCCAAGATGCAGTAATGGACTTTAAAGGCATATCTAATAATTCTGAGGCACATGAAAGATGAAGAATTAGTTGTCAACAGATGAGTAAATATTAATCCAACTACCAGCTTCTAGAGAAATAATTGAGTACATGACACCACATGCCTGAAAGTTTGCGGATTTTACATAAGGATGGGATGAGATTTTCAAGAGAATCTGCAGATAACTCATGCGAATTCTGATCCCCAGTGGACAGGGACTCAAATAAAGATGATAGGTTTTCCAGCATTAAATGAATAAGTAGTTGTAGCTGGAAATACAAGTGGAATGTATTAGACCAACTTCTAAAACACAATGGCACTATTACAAGCATTGATTGATTGACTTATGATATAGAATCTACCTGTAGAGTCTCCTCTGCAGCTATGTCATCTAAGAGAAGTATATCTCTTGCGATTCTTGAGAAAACTGAATCTAAGACTGTACACATGCTTTTCCTGTAAGTTGAAGGCAGCAAAAGTGGCTCCCATATAATATGTACTTTTTCCAGAATGAAAACAACCTGATCAAGTACATTTAGCTTCATGACATTTGGGAAACTAAAAAGGCATCAACTAATACTAGTAACCTATTATAACAAGTCCTGCACCCTGTAGCTAGCTTTTGGTGGTGGTGGTGGTGTGTTGTGCTAAAGGAAATAAGAGCTAAAAAACTATGGGATAACAAATGGTTATGTACACACATTATAATAACCAGAATATTACCTGGTCTATGCTGAATTTAGCAGACTCAAATTGTTGAGTCTGATGAGTATTCTGAAATCCATCAGCACCATCTATAGCCTATGATGCATGGGCAAATATGGGAAAGTACCAGGTCAGTAAGGCAAATGTAAACCACAACTAAGTGATATCCTACAGATGCTGCATGCATTTTAACAAAGGCAGTACCTCCTTCAAGTTATAAATAACACGGTGAACTTGTCTCTGCAGTATTTCTTCTGCTAAAAGCTGAAATCTTGGAGCCAAATCAACAAACACAGCATGCTCCTTCATAGAACTTGGAAAGTCTGTTCGATACTGAGACAACAGCATCCAAATGGATGAACCAAAAAAGAAGAAGCCAAGATATAAAATAAACGAGGTTTACATTGAATGTTTGCCTTGACTTTTTCATTTGATAAACTAAATGATCAACTGAGACTTTGAGCCCAATAATGTTCTAAGTACGTGCCACAATCTAATATTAAAATAATCCATTACAAAGATTACATCAAGGAAAAAAAGGAACAGAATTTTAGGTTAAAAATAGTAAATTATTTTTAAGGAAAAACATTTTCTCATGTTGCATGAGAATTTAATTCTCATGTTGTGACTCTTAGATTTGCGTGCAAAACTTTTCTTTTCTTTTTCATTTTTTAATAAATGTGGGGCCCACCACTAATTGAGTCACAACATGAGAATTCAATTCTCATGTAACACGAGAAAATCAAATCCCATTATTTAAATAGTGAATTTACTTAATCCTTAGTTATTCAAGTATGAATACCTCAAATGCAAACCCAAGTATCTCTTGGGAAAGATAAAGACAGTCATTATGAATCAGAACAGCTACTTGGTTGATGCCATCAAGCTGCCTCTCTAGCTTCACAAGTCAAAAACAGACGTTGTTACTCTAAGCCAAAAGTATACACAGACAAAAATGAACACTCAAATACAGTGATCATAAAGAAGATAAATTCTCAGCATAAATTAAGTATTCTGTCATTAATAGCTCATCTCAGCCAAAAATCAGAAAAAGGGATAAACAATAGCTCGAAGGACATTACTCTAGAATAAATAACATCGATGTTGGCAATAACCTTGTGTTATTTCATTAAAATCACCCAATGAAATCAATCCCTGATGAAAGAAATACTAAAAAGTAGCATTAAGGCTTTTCCAGTATGGCACTGCCTTACTTGGACTAACCTTGACTGGGACAACTACTTCATAAAGAAGTATAGCATCTCTAGCTGCACGATAAAATTCCAAAGCGACTCTTGTAGATGACAGGCAAACATCCTGCCCAAATTATCATTTATAAAGATAAGTTTCATTATTAATATAAAAATGATAGTATGTCAATTAACTGCAAATAATTAAATGAATGTAAACTACATTAAGCGTATCTAAGAGTATGGTTCAAGAATCAAATGATTATCATTACAGTATCAGTGACATGAAAGAAGCAAAAATAAATAATTTGTTTTGTCATCTATTGATAAGTTATCAAATAAAATCATTTTAAGCCTTGACAATGTAACTTCAACAATAAATAAAATTATAAATTTAAAATTCCTCTCTTCAGTGGTGTTAGAGAATAATATAAACCATTAAAAATGCCCTCACCCAACACATTAAGATTTTGGGTTGAAATGATTCTTTACATGGTATCAGAGCTTTGGTGATCACAAGGTCACGAGTTCGATCCTCACCATCCCCCACTTGTGGAATTAAATAAGCATAAGGCAAATAAAAAAAATAAAAAAATAGGACAATGCAATATCCACGCTTCAAACCCAAAGGGTTCTTTTTTGACGGGGTGTGTTAGAGAATAATATAAACTATTAAAAATGCTCTCACCTAGCATCTTAAGGTTTTAGGTTGAAGTGGTTCTTTACAAATGGTAAATAAAGGTAAAGCCACCAGAAAAGATTTCTCGTACCATTTCCTCTTTGCTTTTCCTTTCTCCAGCACTCCATAAGTAATTCCAGCTTCAATTCCATTAGATTATTTATGTTTCTTTCAACAATCTCAATGTTGTTTGAAAATCACCATATTCAATATACTACTACCAATTGAATAATAAATCATGTCAGTCAATTAGATAATCCATCACCTAACAAATCAAATCAAATCTCTATACCTCAATAGATACTAACATTTTAAAGAATTTAATCATCAAAATGACTATGTTCAGTCTCTATATTCCAAAATGACATCATTGCAGAATAATAGATACGAGGTGAATATGGTCAGAGTCAGAGGGGACATCAGTTTCATGCTAGAGGAAGATCATTAAAACCCTTGATTAAAGTATCGGGTTAGAGACCTTTGGCATAAATCCAATTGTACAATAATATTCAGTCATTACCCTTAGCTCTGCAGTTCACAGGTCTTTAGTGGTGACCACCACTTCAAGACCCCATTCTAGTATTCTATAACATGTTAGAACTATGCGATAAAAATGATTAATTCTTCTGTATATTTTCCCTTCAATTTATCAGCTGTATAACAAAAAGTAGCAACCGATACAGTTGGGCCATACAAGAATGTCCTCCATAGGAAATAACAAGATCATGGTTGGGGAACCAGCATAAATCAACTGATTGAAACAGATATTGCATATTAAAGAAAGTCCTGATCTTGTATTTCAAACAAAATATGCTGCATGGAATCATTTGTAAAATATTCATAATTCTGGATCATATACCTGCAGCGTCTGATGAACTAGTTCCATCAATTGCTTGGCTGCTTTGGATACCAAACACCGTTCTGATAAGAAAAGCAAATCCACAACATGGTTGGATGACTGGATAGAAGTTCCATCATTCTTCCAGATAGAACCATCCCTTGTATACTCCTGCGGCAATGTTCTTCATCAATAACTACAGATCATAATAACAAAAAAGAATTTGCCCAGTCTGGAAACTCACTTGAGGAATGGAAAAGTCACATTCTAGGAGAAAATTTCTAGCTTTAGCCAAGATCTCAGTCTTTTTCTTAAATGCAAAGTGAACCTCAACATTTTCAGCAAAATTGCTAAGCTTGTTATCCTTGTCATCTGATGCTGAAATGAACATAAGCTCTTTCAAAGCTGTCTCAAATTCAGATGTGCATTTGATGATTTTCTGAAAGTCAGGAAGTTTTGATGCATCTGTTGGGACAACCTGAAATCAGACATCTAGGGTGACTGTCTGCAAACTTTAAATATTCACTTTCTCTCTGGCTTTTAGACACTGCAACTAACCACCAAATAATTCTCCAAGAACATAATATAGCCACGGATATGACTAGTCCAAAAAGATCTTATTTTTGTTGGTTGGGATGGCAGAGATCATATGAGCTGGCATAATTATAAGGCAACAGCAGTATTCAATCCAATTTCAACTGAAATCAATGAAATGGTATTTTTACGGATACACATTCTTAGACTTGTTTCAAAGCATAGGAAGCATGAACACAATCTTTGTTTAATCAAGTTTCTTCTAGCATAGAGCTTAAAGGCAAACCTTTGAAAGAAAGCTGGATATTATTAGCTCTGATATCCTTGGCCACATCAACCGTCCAAAACATCGGATCCAAGAACTGTTTTGGAAGCAAATGCTTCTGTAAATGAATTTGATAAACAGCACAATCCCTGAATATAGGAACTCTCCATCCAAATATTCAAGCTGCAAATTGAAAATAATATATTCAGAAACGGAATAGCAGTCAAGGGACTGTTTATAAGATATTTTGTTAAGAAAAAAAGTTCTTTTTTAATTAAAAATGTTTAAGAATTTTATAATAATTAGTCAAGTTTTTTGATAAAAAAAATTAGTAAAAAACTCAAAGAAAAGCAATTTTAGTGCTTTTCTCATAAGCTAAAAAAAGTAGCTTCTGAAAGAAAGCTCTAACAAAAAGTTATGTCATAAAAACGTTTGTTTCCCAAAGCTTAAAAAAAGGCACCCTAACTAAATGACAATGCTTCCTAGTTTATTCATGAAAATCTTAACTAAAAAATTGAGAATCTAAGAATAAAATCAATAACATATACAATCAAGGACCTCTCCCCCACCGCCTCCCCAGGTGTCTCGGTCATGAAACAGCAAAGCATGAGCAATATAAATTGTTCTAAGATCCTAACACATACCACTCACCTTACTATCCTGTGATGGAACTATCTTTAGTATAGCTGATTCTTGATTCAAGTCCTCTAGAAATGAAAGAGGTCGTCCACGATTTACAAAAGGAGTGATAACATACTTGATCATCAAATCAGCAACTTTTGCAAGCCCGTACTCTAGAATACCAACCACCTAAAAAACTCCATAAATTAGAGGAAGCACGAATAGATACAACTGAGCTCTTCAATTTCTATGTTTAGAACATTACAACTGGAATAGAATTGAACATTTCAAACAGAAAGTGTAAAAATGAGATGAATTTACTTACGTCCATTGCCTCCAGAACTGTTTGTAATGGAATCCCATTCATATTTTCAACTTCTAAATGATAATTGACTTCAACTTGATTCAAGTCCCCATCAAATCGCACAGCCTTTTCCATAAACTTCACGAGGACCTCTTGAATCTACAAACCCAAATCGAATTCCTCTAAAAACAATCACAAACTCAATAAAAATCACAAATTATCCAATCAGCATTACTATGGCACAATTACAGAAATCACATGAATTAATTATATTGTTAAATATGCCAATGAAAATATAATTCAACCATCTTCATTAAAGCAAATATGAGCTGATTGTCTGGGGAAATGAATTAAGAGTTCCATACACAGCTTACTATCATACCACTATTATTACATTTAGCTGAAAATTTTCCAAGCAATATACTCGACTCAATTCAAGCCTCATAAAAGAGATTTCACAGAAACTCCCAGACCAATGGTAAAGAGAAAGTTCAGCCATAAACACACAATAAAGAAAGAAAAAGAAACCGAAGGGGTACTGAGCATTTTGTTTACAGATAATTCAGTATGTAGCCTTTGCATGGGGGAAGGACAGAATTAAAAAAATAAAATAAAAAATATACAAAGCCATGAATCATGTCGTTGTTTATTGCAAGTTTTCATGAGCCAACCATAAATTCTATTCTTTCTACCTGTCCATACACATTTGGAAATTCACTTATAACCATTCCAATACGAATTCCCAATTACACAATCCTTCAGAAAGCCATAAGATTTAAAGTGAACAAAGAATTTAACTAAATTAAGGCAATTTAATGTGAGTTTTTTCTTTTCTTTTTTCAAATTGTAGTATTTTTATCCTGATTGATTCCAGGATATAATAATAGAGATTAAAAATTATCCAATATATATCTTCCATGGTTAGATTGAAAATACGGATTTTGCTAGAACCCAACAATGTCAATCAATCCGTGTAGCCCAAATCCACCTAGTAGGATAAGCCTTGGTTGTCAATGCATTTCAAATTATTACTTATTACCAATACCTATTCCAGCATACACATTCCTAAAGGCTTCAATTCAATTCATAAATACAAATATATTCAAAGCATCAAACCCACGCATTGCCATGTAAAAATTTCAATCACATTGAGAAAGACAAAAAAAAATGATAAATAAGAAAGCCGAGTAGTACCTCTTCGAAACACTGAGACCACTCCTTCTTCAACAAGCCATACACCAATGGCTCCCTATCATCATCATCACCAATCCTCAACGCCAGCTTCAACTCCTTCAACCCTTGAGCAGCAAATTGAAACCTTCCACTCTTCAACCCTTCCCTCACACTCTCCAACTTCTCGTTCAATTCCACAATGGTCCCCACCAACCCCAGAAGCTCCCTCTTGACCTTCAACTCCTCCCTCTTCCCCTTAATCTCCTCCAAAACCTCGCGCACCTCCGCATCTATCGGGCGGTCGGAGAGCAGCCGCAGGATGCCGGAGACATCGTCGGAGACTCCGTGCGTCTGCGAAACGGCGTCGTTGCAGAGGGAGAAGAGGCTGGCGAAGTCGTCGCGGTGCGAGACGAGGTACGACTGCACCTGTGATCGGATCTGGAGGGAATGAGACTCGAGACGCTGGATCAGGAGGCGGAGATCCGGCGCGGAGAGAGGGGAATTCGGGTCGGAAAGATCTTGCGCCGAGAGAAGATCTCGAACGTTGATTGTGTCGAACAGAGACTCCATCAGACGGTGGTCGCGGTGGCTGAGACAGCGGAGATAGCTAACGTTCGCTTGTGGTGTCGTTGAGAGTGATGTGACAATGGCGTTTGGACTCTATGGACTTTTAGGGGTGTGTGCTTCTTGTTAGTGACATAAAAGTGACTAACTTAAGTAATAATTACTAGAAAAGTTATACTTACTGATATTTTAGATTTGTTATTTTTATTATCTGTTTAATTATTGTTCATTTAGTTTAAAATTAAGGGTTGAAAAAAAAATTAAAAATTAATTTTTTATGTTAAAATTTCATATGAAAAAATCATGCCAAATTTGTGTCTATTTTTATTATATAATAAATCATAATTAAACTTCGCATATTTAATAAGATAGAGTAAATATAAAAATTTTATATTACCATATAATATGAATTTTTAACCTGAAAGATCTACTATACAAAAATTATGAGACTAATTATGAGTAAATGTGGATCAAGGATTAATGTTCTATATCCCTTTTCAAAATGATATTGAAGGAAATCAAATTAAAATCTTTCCTCGCTGGCTCTACTCTCTTACAATAACTGATTTACCTTTGTTGGGCAAATTAGCTGCAATTAATTTTGAATGTCACATTTCAACCGGATAAGGGTAAAAAAATAGAAGTTTGCTAAGCGGTAAGATTAACGGTAAGTTATCATGTATCGATAGTACACGACACGAGATATCGACACGTTAATTTTAAAAAATGTTATATTTTGACACGTTAGGACACGTTTTGATATTAAATTTTTAAAAATATTTAATATATATAATATAATTTATATTTAATACATAAGAAACATAAGATATCTCAAATATTTATATATACTCAATAAAATATTTAAATTTCATAATATAAATATAAATAAAAATAATTTTTCGTATTTGTTAAATTTTCATGTCAAATTTCATAACAGAAAAAATTTATTTTATAATTATTTTCTATATTTTGTTTATAAAATAAAATTAAAATAAAAAAAAGGTGGCATGTTGAAAAATAATACTTCGCATATTTAGGGGCTGTTTGGTAGGGATAAAAAATAATTAGTTAGGAAAGTAGGATAGGAAAAATAGTAGACAATGTTCCGTAGGAGGATCAAGAAAAAAGTGTTCAGAAAACAAAAAAAACTCATCATATTCTCATGCAATCTTTTTTCCCGTTCAAAAAAATTTCTCTCATACCAAACGCCTCGTGAGTGTTCCATTAAAATCTTTCCTCGCTCCCTCACCTCTCTTACAATAACTGATTTACCCACACACAAAATTTTCAAAATATAAATTTTGTGAATTTATTATTTAGATAAAGATTATTTTTTTCTTGGAAAAAATATTTTTCATTTTTAATGCGTGTAGATATCTGCTTCTAAAAAAATAAAAGTCTTTCATGGTTAAAAAAAATATTTCTCAATATTAATTTATTTAGATGTCTGTTTTTAAAAAATAAAAGTCACAATAAAAAATTAGAATTCTATTTTTTTCATAAACTAAAATTTTTAACTTTTAAAAAAAATTAAAGTTAAATTTTTTTTTCAAAAATTAAATATTTTTATAAAAGTATAAATAATATTAATTTTTTTTTAAATATTTTTTAATTAAGAAAGAGATAAAAGTTATTTTTTTATAAGGCGAAAGAAACGGGCTCTTGGTGTTATTAATTATTTGATTATGATAACCTAAAAGGTCACACATTAACTCCTATCATTAAGAGCAAAGGGCTTCAGTGTTCTCTCAAATGATTTCTCAACTGAATCGAAATAGCTTCTTCTTTTTCCACCCTGCCGTGCATCGAAAACCTGTTGCAACACGAAACCCATTTTCTGTATATCTCAAAGTTGGAAACTTTCGCGGTTCTGAGGCTACCCGTCTTCCCAGTTTTTCTCCAGTGAGTTCTATTCGATCTAGGCGACGGGTGTCTCGGGTTGTGAGGACTGAAGCGCAGAATGTTCTGTTTGATTACCTGCATTCAACTCGGGGTTACACCTTCTTGGACGCTGAGTTCGTTAGCAAGAACTCGCCGCGTTTCGTTGAAGGCTTGGCGTCAAAGATTGATGGAGAGAATGATGATGATGATGATGTTGCTCGATCGTTAAGGAAATTCTTGAGGTACAATCCCATTAATGAGTTTGAACCGTTTTTTGAGAGTTTGGGGATTAGCCCTTCTGAGTTGCCTTTGGTTCTACCTCCTGGGATGATTTTTTTGGCTGATGATTGTGTGTTGATTGAAAATTTTCATGCTTTGTGTAATTATGGGATCCCGAGAAATAGAATGGGGAAAATTTATAAGGAAGCAAAAGAGATTTTTGGGTATGCTAAAGGATTGTTGTTGTCAAAATTTCTAGCTTATGAAAATTTGGGTTTGAGTAGATCAACCGTCATCAAGCTTGTTGTTTGTTGCCCTTCACTTTTGGTTGGTGATATCAATTGTGAATTTGTTAGTGTACTTGATTGGTTGAAAAAACTTGGGATTGAAAATGATTGGATTGTGAATTACTTGTCTTGTTCAAGAACATATAATTGGAAGAGAATGCTTGATGCCTTGCAATTTCTCCATAAAGTGGGCTATTCTGAGGAACAGATGGACAATTTGTTTAAGGAAAATCCTAAATTATTGTTGGAAGGTTTTGGGAAGGAGCAGTACTTATTTTTTGGTCGATCACTTAAGTTGGGTGTTAAGATGAACGTGATTTATTCTTATTTTATTGAGTATCCCCATATCTTGTCAAGCAAGTGTGCAAAAAATCTGTTGGGAGTGGTTGATTTTTTGTATGTTATTGGAATGGGAACAGATGACATTACACAGATTTTGTCTAAGCACATGCATCTCCTGTGCTCACATCCCTTGAAAGGTCCTAAAACTGTTTGTAAGGAGTTAAAAGTTGAAAAAGCTAATTTATGTGAAATCATAAAGGATGATCCATTGAAGCTAATTAGTTTGGCTTCAAAACCGGAACAGAAGAGCGCTGAACGGTTATCCGGTCATGACCCGCGTAAATATTTGGAAAAAACAACTTTCTTGCTGAAACTGGGGTATACAGAGAACTCTGAGGAGATGGCAAAAGCATTAAAAATGTTCCGAGGGAGAGGTGATCAATTACAAGAGAGGTTTGATTGCCTTGTAGAAGCTGGTTTGGACTATAACAGTGTGATTGAAATGGTAAAACGAACTCCTATGATTTTAAACCAGAAGAGAATTGTAATTGAAAAGAAGATTGATTTCTTAAGAAATGTTTTAGGTTATCCATTAGAATGTCTTGTGGGATACCCATCATACTTTTGCCATGATTTGGAGAAAATTAGTGAAAGATTTTCAATGTATGCATGGCTGAAGGAGAGGAATGCAGTAAATCCTGCGGTTACCTTGAGCACCATAGTTTCAGCCAATGATAAACGGTTTGTAAAATACTTTGTGAATGTGCATCCTGAAGGTCCAACTATCTGGAAAGGTCTAAAAAGGTTATCAAATAAAAATAAGAACTAACAGCTTTCTATTTGTATATGAGTTTTGTTGAGATGAATATTTGCCTTACTAATTCTTTTTTCTCAAAATGCCTTGCTTTTTTTTTTTTTTTTTTTTTTTAAGATATGAAATTACTTTCAAATGAATAGGCAGTCTATTTACTGCACATCAAAAATTTTATTATTGAATATTGTCTCTCTATTGTTTTTTTGTTTTAACAGCTACCTCTGGTTAATCATACCAAGGATTCAAAAGTATTTTTTTTTTTTCTCTCTATAAGACATAGTCTTTAGTACTAATCAATTATTGGAAAACAAGCTGCGTAAATGATGAAATCAACAAGCAAAAAGAAAAAAGAAAAACAAATTATAAGAAATCATCAAAGAGGATAGGCTCTTATTATTTTAGTGGGACAATCTTTTAGTAGTTAATTGTGTCGTAATAGCATAATAGCGGCCAAGGTCAGGAAAGTATTGGACATTATGGTACCTCGTTGCATAAACTATGTCACGCCGCAGGGAATTAATCAGCCAGTGATCACTGTGGCTAAAGTAAATTCTGTCATAAGACCAAAATGTAAATTTTGTACTAATCAATTATTGGAAACCAAGGGTTTTTAAATGATGAAATCAACAAGCAAAAAGAAAAAAAAAATTATAAGAAATCATCAAAGAGGATAGGCTTTATTATCTTTAGTGGGACAATCTTTTAGCATGGCACTGAGATGTATCTTTAGATCTTCAGATATTTAATGTTAGTTTATCGTTATAACTTTTCAATCACCCTTTGCTTTGTTTATAGTTTTGCATATACTACTACTTGAGTTAGTTTCTTTTGACAAAAACTTTTCGTTCGGTCCAAAATGTGATCCAGTAAGTTTATTTAGTTCTTTTATTTACCTGGTTTTTATAGTAGAGTTATGGAAACTAGAAATATGTTATTGCAAATTAAATTTTTATATTTATAGCGTGCTTTGCTTTCAGCCTGAAGCCATGCATGTTCTTTTTGTTTTAGCCTTGAGACTACTTGAATGTTTGTAATAATTGACACAATTTAGGCCTATTTGGTGGAGTTCCATTTATACATCGTTTGCTTCTAAACCGGATTGTAAAAAATTATATTTTTTTCTTTGCCCGTAATGTAATAAGTACAAACTATATCCAAATAGCAGAAACTTTTGTGCAAGTCTTCTCTACAGACTCAACTCAAGACCATGTTCCTTGCCTAGTTCGTTGGGGATGGATTAAGACGAATGTATTGCGATTATTCCCATTGTATCAATCATGCACATTTAAATTGATATAGGAACTAATTATGAGCATCAAGAGAGTAAAACACCCAACTGCATATAAGATTTGAATAAAAAATTGTTTACTGTCATTCAAATACTGAATTCCGTTGTAAGCATCCCCTTTCCTTTTCATCTCTTGCAGGCAGTCAATACTCAATATTGTGTTAGGTATTCCTTTTTCTTTTCTTTTCTTTTGTTTAATGATGCTGTTTATTAAAACTCAGAACCACCGGATGGTAACAAAAATGAAAAGTAAATGAGAGTAAAAACTGAATGTTGAGATATATAAAACACATACTCAATACTCTTAACCGAATTTGATCTTTACCGGGTTCGTATAAAGGGACATATTGACTATATAAAATCATTAATATATTCTCACCCAACATCTTAATTTTTTTTTGTTGGTATAACTCAGAAGTATCCTCATTCAACCTCCTCCAGTCACTTTGCCTCGGGATACAGCCCTGTAGGCTAGCCCCTCATTGGAACAGCGGATACATTAAACTTCATTCCTGGAGAAATTAGTTATTTACATGATATTAAATTGAGTTCGAACCTCACCGCCCCCACTTTATTTCAAGTGAAATTTGTTTCGCACGGGTAAATAAACTTGGGCATTCTCCACCCTCCCTTTAAGCCCAATAGAGTGTCACTCTCACCTACGGCTTAAGCTTTCGAGGCTTAAAGCTTTTGGGTTGAATTTTTATTCCAAAATGAGAATTGCAAAATGAGTAATATATCATCACATTCTTATATCACAAATCACAAAAAAGCCACAATTTCCTTGCAATAAGAACACAGAACCAAACCATAAAAGCCTTACAACTTACAACTACGAAAAAAAAAAGTAAAAACTCTCTGCCTAAAACAGAGGCACTCTCCTCATCCTTCCCACTCTAAAAGAAAACATACGAACTGTTTGGTTCTTCAAATTCAACAATCTCAAGCAACCTTAACCTGAATAGTCTTTGGTTTCTTAGGCTCAGGAGGAGGCAATTTTTGCACGGTGACATTAAGCACCCCGTCTTGGCACACAGCAGAGATGGCATCGGTGTTGGAATTCTCGGGAAGCACGAACTTTCGCATAAATTTGCCAACCCTTCTCTCCATTCTCAGATACTTGACCCCTTCTTTCTCTTCTTCCCTCTTCCTCTCACCGCTTATCAGAAGCACGTTGTCATCTTCCACCTGAACCTTTATGTCCCCAGATTTCAACCCTGGCATGTCGATCACGAACACGTAAGAGTGTGGATATTCTTTCACGTCCGCAGGAGTTGTAGCCATTGCCTTCGCATCCCGAACGTAAGACTGTGTCGGAGCATTCAGAGTCTTGTCGTCTGCTAGGTCCATCATTTGATGCAGACTGTGGAACAAAGGAGAATCCAAATTCATCACCCTGAAGTCCATGACGCTTTCCTCTGCTTTTTTTGAAGTGGTAAATCAAGGTTTCTGGTAATTATCAAGTTTTTTTGTTACTTTGGGATCTTTCTAGGGAGACACTGGTGGTGAATTTGAGAATTTAAAGGGTGAAACGAGTTGAAGGAAGAAGAAGATGGATGGTTCTGGAGAAATGAAGTGTTTTCTGGAACTTCTAGAAGGTTCGATTAGTACAGTACTCGCAAGACATAGGAGAGAATAGAACACGTGGCTTATAATTATATAGATTTTTTTTTGGTAAGCTATATAACTATATTTATATGGATTCAACTCTTACTGATGTCGGGTTTTTTTTTTTTTTAACCACAGTATGATTTTATTTAATAATAGATAGAGTATTACAAAAACATGGTATTTTGTTATCAAAAAAAAAAAACATGGTATTTAAGGGTATCCAATTAACATTTTTTTCATAATTAAATTGATTTAAGTAATGAGATAAAATATCGCTCATTTCTTTAAAGTTTAAACAAGGTATTTGTTTACCAAAAAAAAATAAAAAAAATGGTATTTTAATAACTTAAAGCTTTTAAAATTTTAAACTAATTGAACATCAATTATACTTGTTTTTATATCATAATTAAGGTATCACGCCTTATTCAAATTCTAAATATTTTTTAAAATGAAAAAAAGTGAATATCATTTTAAAGGGTGTAATGTTTTTTTTTTTGATAAATAAAGTTGTATCATTTTAAGTGAGAGAAAGAGATAGATAAAGGAAAATGAGAATGGACAAAAAAAAATAAAGGTATGGTCTCATTTTTTTGTGAGAGTAAAATGATATAAGTTATGTCATTTACAAGGACAAATATTTTTTCCTTTTAAAATAAGTATTTATCTATCTAATAAAATAAACAATTCATTTAAATAAGTTAAAATATAACACAAGATTATAACTTTTTAAAATGAAGAAAAGTAGTAAAATTTAACAATCTATAAGGAGAGAAAAAAAGAGTTACCATTGAAATTTTTGCGTGAGGTAAAGCAAAATAAATTTGAACACGCATCAACAATAGGGATAATTTTCCTAATTGTTGACTCATTATTCATTCACAAACCAGAGGATTTCCCGCAGTTTACACTCTTCTCTTTTTCCATCACCATGGCAACCAGTCTAATTTCTTATATAAAATTTACGTTGTTCTACATTTTCTTGTATTCTAATTCTTCAAGGAAGAGCTCTTTGTCGTGCTCGTACAGTCGTACCCCTTAATCCCTTATCTGCAAAAGGGTATTCTCAAAACATCTGAGATGATTTCCCAGCTCCATCAAACTCACCATGCAATATATAAAAAATCCCTTGGAACACAGTACCCATTTTCTGTCTTTCTCAAAGTTCCAAGCTTTCGCATTTCTAAGGCTACCCATGGTCTTCAAGTTTCTCCAATGTATTCTATTAAGTCATCCAATTCTGCGAGACGAGTGTCTCGGTTAGCGAGGGCCAAAGTGCAGGATGTACTGCTAGATTACCTGCATTCAAGTAGGGGTTACAGCTTCATGAATGCTGAGTTCATTATCAAGAACTCACCACATTTTGTTCAAGGTTTGGTGTCAGAGTTCCATGGATACGATGATGATGTTGCCAAGTGTTTAGCGAAGTTCCTGAGGTACAACCCCATTAATAAATTTGAACCATTTTTTGAGAGTTTGGGGATAAGCCCTTGTGAGTTGCCTTTGTTTCTCCCACGTGGCATGATGTATTTGTCTGATGATTATGTTTTACTTGACAATTTTCATGCTTTGACTAATTATGGGATTCCAAGAAATAGAATCGGGAGAATTTATAAGAAAGCAAAAGGGATTTTTGCGTATCCTAGTGGATTGTTGTCATTGAAATTTCGAGCTTATGAAAATTTAGATTTGAGTAGATCCACGGTCATCAAGCTGCTTGTTTGTTGCCCTTCACTTTTGATTGGTGAAACAAGTAGTGAATTAGTCATTGTTCTTGATTGGTTGAAGAAAATTGGCATTGGACGTGATTGGATTGGGAATTACTTGTCTGTTCAAAAACATATAACCTGAAAAGAATGCTTGATGCTATGCAATTTCTTCATAAAGTGGGCTATTCAGAGAAACAGATGCTCAACTTGTTCAAGGCAAATCCTGCTTTATTATTGGAAGGTCTTGGGAAGAAGGAGATTTTTTACAATACTACGGACGTACCACTTTTCTATACATCCCTCCGATCAAAACCAAACACCAAAGACCAATGCTGACATGTAATAGAAAATTAAGTGGGGTCTTAAACACGTGTTAGATTTTGAATGGAAGTAGTATCTATTACTGATGTACCAAAGATGAGCACTAGTGCATACATTTTTGGGCCTAGCACATAAGTTAGTTCTAAAGAATGTGATTTTTTATTGAATACCCTCATATCTTGTCAAGTAAGTGTGCAAACAATCTTTGGAGAGTGGTTGGTTTTTTGTATTATATTGGAATGGGAACGGATGACATTGCACACATTTTGTCTAGCCACATGCACCTTCTGAGCTCACATCCCTTGAAAGGTCCTAAGACTGTTTGCTGGCAGTTAAAAGTTGGAAAAGCTTAGTTATACCAAATCATAAAGGATGATCCGCTGAATCTGATTAGTTTGGCTTCGAAACTGAAACAGAATAGTTCTGTACAGTTATCTTGTGATGGACCAAGTAAACATTTGGACTTGCTGAAACTGGGATATGCACAGAACTCTGAGGAGTTGGCAAAAGCGCGAAAAGGTTCCGAGAGGTTTGATTGTCTGGTTGAAGCTGGTTTGGACTATAACATTGCAATCAAAATGATAAAACTTGCTCCTATACCTGAACAAAGTTTTGATTGAAAAGAAGATTGATTTCTTGAGAAACATTTTAGGTTACCCGTTAGAATGTGTGGTAGCATATCCAGCATACTTATGCTATGACTTGGAGAGAATAATGCTCAGATTCTCAATGTATGCTAGGGTGAAGGAGAGGAAAGCTGCAAAGCCTATGTTGACCTTGGGTACTATCCTTGCATCCTCTGAGGATCAGTTTATAAAATACAATGTGCATCCTGAAGGTCCAATCATCTGGAAAGGTCTAATGAGGTTATCACGAAAAGATAAGAGTTAACTCTTCCTTGTATTTAAGTTTTGTCAAGATGTCTATTTATCTTAATATATGCTTTGCTAACTCACTTTACCCAAAATGGTTTTTTTTTTAATTTTTTGAATAGCAATGCCTTTGCAAATGAATAGGCTGTTGTTTTATGCCTAATAAAATTTTTATTTAAATACTTATTTATCTTTTATTTTCTCTTTACTATTATATGTTTTTTGATTCCTTGATGACTGGTTACACTTTCCACCTGTTGCGTATGATTATGTTTTTTTTTGGTACATGTTATGGAAGGGTAAAGCTGCGTACAAGGATTTCCTCAGAAAGGTCATGGATTCGAATCCAGGAAACAGCCTCTTTATATAAGGGTAAGGCTACGTACGAGGATTGTCTCCCCCCATACTCGCTAGTCAGGTTTAACGGGGAGTGATTTTTATTTTTTTTTACATGTTATGAACCAATTATTTCAAAAGAGTTGTTAGGTTAAAATAAATGAATGGTTTTATACTTTTATAATATCTATAATGCATTCTATCATGCAAGAGTTTTTCGAGTTTGAAATGTGGATAATGTATAGGCTCATCTACCTTGTATTGAAATTCAGTTTTTCATTAGAAAAATAGGAGCAGTAAGGATCAAACTTTAGATCACTTGGTCAAAGAGACTTTGGTACCCTGTCATGCCTTGAGCTATTAGGTAAAGGCACATGAATGGCTATATACTTATAAAAAGTAGTATGATTTACTTTTACCTTTTTCCTTTAATTTTGGACAATCAATAAAAATTGAACAAATCCCAATGAAGAGGCAACCGTTTACATTAGAAAATGTCTGATAAGTGATAAATCTAGTCAGGAAAACAGAAACTGCTTGCTTTTTTAACTGTATTGAATTGTTTTCATGGTAGTTGAGGTGATGTCCTTCGAGGAAGGCTGCTTTGTCATTTCTTTTATGGGTATCAATCAAAAGTACAAATCCACAACCAGATTCTTACTTTGGGGTAGTCTTTTAGAATATAATCAATGGAAAACAAGCTTCATATATGATGAAATGAACAACCAAAAAGAAGAAATAAATTATATGGAATCATGAAAGAGGATAAGCTTTAACATCTTTAGTGGGAGAATATTTTGGATCTGAGGTGTAGATAGAAAGTTCATTCTCAAGATAATGCCACCCTTTGTATTTATATATGGATCTATGGATATTTACAGTTTAGTTTTTTGGCAGAATCTTTAAGTCATCCTTTGCTCTGTGCTTCTAGCTCTGTTACATTACTGCATGATATGATTTCTTCTGATAAAAACGTTTCCTTTGATATAAAGTGTAATCTAGTAAGTTAGTATGCTTTGTTCTGTAATGTGCCTGGTATATGGTATAATTTTATGGAAAATAGGAAAACTCTACTGCAATTTAAAAAAATTTACATTTCATGCATTCTTATGAAAGCCATGCTTGTATGGTTTGACATCAAGATTCAGTGTAGATACAATTTAAGAAGATTTTATCAAACTGTTGTGGACCTGGGAAGGGCCATACCTACACGAAGCCCAATCAACACCGAATGTAAGTTCTATAAATAGGAGCTAAAGACCACAGATATGACGGATCTCTTTTATCCTATTTCTATCCAATCACAATATCGCACACACACCCCTCAGGCTACGGCCATCAGATAATGTGTAGTGATTCATTGTCCCTAAGATACCTAATTCATAGATATTTAGGGAGAAGCACGAAGTCCAAGATCAATCACCCAACTACAGTTGGACATCTCTGTCTCAGGCAGAACACAAACATATCTAAAGTAGGGTTTGCACTTTGCACCCTCCAAACCATGGTCTGAATGTACAGATTCTAAACCCAACATGTTCTCCGTGTTTAACAGAACAGATATTTCATATATGGAAAGGAGTACATACCTAGAGGAAACCTCATCTTGTAAGATAAAAGAAAAGTATGATCGATAATACTACATATATTACTTAAAACAAAACTTTTTATTTTTAATTATAAGCACATTTTATGGTGAATGTGCTGTAGTAACACTTATATATATATACACACATCAAAATGCAACCATTCATAAAAAGCCCAAATGGCATTTTACATTGAATGTGCAAGCGTGATATATAAGATGGAGTATGATATTTCTACTACCTATTTTTTCTACTATCACCTCACTACCATTTTAATCATCATTGGATTTAAAAGTTATTTTTTCTCTCTCTCTTCATTCAACTTTTTCTCTAATCTAATGGTGATTAGAGTGGTAGTGGAATGGTAGTAGGAAAAAATGGATAGTAAAAATATCCTACCCCATATAATATTACATTACATAAATAAACTTCGACAAGTAGTTTATTATTCTACAAATTGAGCTAAAACGCGTTGCATGACGTATTTTGCAACGATACTATTCGTTTTCTCTGTCGGATGGAAAGCGTCCCAAAACACATATTTGGAAGCATCCGTGCAACTGAACATGTTTCCCCTGCTGCATGCATAACCCATCTCGAACATTCCAGTAGCACAACACGCCGTTGACGCTGATTCAAACCCTGTATTGAAAAATATTTGAATTAATGAGCATCATACTAATTACCTTTTATAAAAATTGGAAATAGAAGAAAAATTAAACAATTTAAATTTTCAAAATTGGGCTTTCATGTTTTTATTACATATTAATTAATATTGCAATGCATCTAAAATAATTTTATGACATGCTCCATACCATATCTGTCCATTATTTTTAATATAAAGATAAAGTAAAAGTGAAGATGATGTAAATAAAATTAAAGCAAGAAGATAAAATAAGCACATAATAAATTTTTGGGATAAATATGTTTATCTAGGAGATAATTTTATTTTCCACACATAAAGGTGTGTGAAGCCCATGTTTTTATTTTCTCTCTCTTCTCTTCTCTTCACATGATTTCACATGGACTCCAACACTTTTATGTGTGTGTAGGAGATAAAATTGTCTGCTATAAGATAAGAAACATTAATTCCTAAATTTTTATGTTGTGTCCCACCACATGCATCAATATGAACCTTTTTGTTTTGTTGAAACATATATCATTAGGTGTGTGCAAAATAATCAAAAAACTGAACTGAACCATGAACCGAACCCGAACCGCTCTTAAAATAACCGGTTTTTAAAAATCAGTTCATGAACTGAATCAGTTTTTAAAGAACCAGTTCATGAACCGAACCGGTTTTAAAACCAGTTTAAAAACCGAATCGAATCGTTTCCAAACCGAACCAAATTGATTTTTATAACTTTATTTTTAAAAAATTTAATTTTTTCTTCTGTTCAAAAGAGGATCGACTCGAACCGGTTTCGAACTGAACCACTTCTGAACCGAACCAAACCACTTCCGAACCGAACTATTTAAACCAATTCGATTTGATTTTTTAAAAAAATCCGGTCCGGTTCGACCCATGCAAATCCCTACATATATGTATGGTTTTGTAACATACCATATAGGCCAGGCTTTCTGATGATATGCAACATAACGTAATATGGATTTGAAAACACCAATTTGATTCCAGGGAGCTGCTGGTTGAGCTTAATGGTCAATTTCTTGAGCTTGTCGTTGAAATCCATTGCTATGGTATTGTAGCTAGAAACACAGTCATTACCACCAATAATGTTAGTGGTTCTCTCCAAAGGCAAGCATCCCATAGGAGGTAATCCACCTAGGGATATCTTGCGAGCACCAAGACCATAAAGGTTTTTGATGAAATTCTCAGCTATCCCAGCCAGAAAATTCTGATACTGTTTGGGTGTGTATTGAGATGCCCTTCCAGGGATGGTGTAATAGTTCTCGAGGAAGTCATTTGTTCCTAGACTCATAAGGTGCAATGCTTCTGATATTGTCTCGTTTGCTTTACTTTCACCAAGATACACACTCAGATTCTTTTGGTATCCCTTGTAGTACTCTAACTGCTTCCATAATGGTATCACAGACTGCATCCAAAATTTTAATTTGCATAAATTATGTTAGCCTTCTAAGCTTCTTTTAAATTTAAGGTTTTTCTAAAGATTAATTTCAATATAATGTATATTTTTTTTTAAATAAAAAAAAATAAAAAAAAAGATTATTTCAATTTTTATACAATAACATAGATAATAAGAATAGGGTTAGGGATGTATAAAATAACCAAAAAATTGGGTCGAACCATGAACCGAATCGCCTCATGAAATAACCGTTTTTTAAAAGCCAGTTCATGAACTGAACCGGTTTTTAGAACCGGTTAATGAACCGAACCAGTTTAAGAACCGAACCAAATTAATTTTTATAGCTTTATTTTTTATGTTTTATTTTTTTTTTTTTTTCAAAAGAGGGTCGACCCGAATCGGTTCCAAACCGAACCGAACCACTTCCGAACCAAACCAGTTTTGAACCCAATCGAACCTCTTTTTTTATAAACTTACAAACTATACTATGTCTTGCCGATAATATTCTATTCAAGAGTGTCTTATTGGTCGTCAAACATAATGTAGTTCGTAAATAAAAAAAGTTCGTAAATATAACCTTTCAAGATAATAAATATCACTGATTCAAAAATTGTAAATTTGAGAACAGAAATATTAAGGTTTTAAAAGAACAAATGTAAACCACTTCAACTAGTTTGAAGAAGAGATGAGTTACCAGAACATCTGAAGTTGCATTATCATAACCAGTTGCAGCAGAAGCAAAAGTAACCCCTGAGGCAAAATCTGAAATGTTATACTTGGGATCCAAGTATGCAGGCACAAATTGTTTTATGCCAAAAGCCTCTGATATGAAGTCAGTTGGTATTCTCCCATTGCTGAACCTTCCAGTTGCTTGTTTACCTTGAAAGTCACGTCCATATGGTTGGAAATTGCTCCGAGCAATCGTTGGGATGTAGTTGTTGTTCCCGGCATCCACTGAAGAGTCGCCGAAGACGATCACCGCCGGAACCTTTGCACTAGTCTTGGCCACCAGGGAGAACAATTGAAGCCAAAGGATGCACAAAATATGGGAGCATAGTAGCATCTTTCTATTCCCTTCCATTGTGTGTGTTTAGGGGTAACTTTGGAGGACTGTACTAAAGGGGTGAACTTGTGATACAATAAATATTGGTTAGGTCTATTAATGGAACTTTGATCTTTCTCAAGTTTGGGTGAAGAAGTTGTTGGGAACCATTATTGCTAAGAGGAGTACAGTTACTGTGAATAGGACATGCATTCGAGCATTTTTTTGTGGTACAAATGGAAGTTTAGCTTCACTAAATATACGTGTATGTGTGAATAACCGGAAAATAGTGTGGACCTATCAAGCACCGACACTTCAAAACTCTTGACGTGTCGTGTCCGACACTCTCGGACACTCCGACACTCCCCGACACTCCAACACGCATTATAGAAATTCAAAAAAAGTTTAAAGGTTGTGTTGTGTTGAATTTTTAGTTTCAACTATTAGATTGGTTGGATTACAATTACTATTTTATTGAGTTTAATAAAAATATTTGTAATATCTTATGTTTCTTTGTAAAATTTATGAATATTATAAGTTTAGATTCATTTTTTGTTAAATTATTGAATATTAAATATAATGTACACTACATAAATTAAAAATATTATTTAATATCAAAACGTGTCCTAGTGTGTCGAAATCTAACATTTTTTAGAATTAACGTGTCAGAGTGTCGTGTCATATCGTGTCCCGTGTCCCGTGTCGGTATCGGTGCTACATAGGTGTGGACTTTGAGGAGAGTGAAGTGTTTAGTTAATGTTGGAATTATTTATCTTTTCTTCATATGACATGAAGAAAAAGATGATACATAGATATTAATTACGGCTTCACAATTTTGATAAGACCCCACTTTGTGTAATAT
Source organism: Gastrolobium villosum (assembly GCA_032173675.1). NCBI lineage: Eukaryota > Viridiplantae > Streptophyta > Magnoliopsida > Fabales > Fabaceae > Gastrolobium > Gastrolobium villosum. The sequence goes on from JAVKPL010009483.1 coordinate 365,171, forward strand.
CTTTGTTTTATCTATCTATGTGAAAAACTCATAAAAAGATCCATTATCATGAAATGTCTAGAATCAGCTAAAATAGAATTTGAGGGAAGAGCTAAGGAGCACATAAATTTACTAAAACTGCTTACCATCACCCCACGTACAATTTACAAAGAGCTCACTTACATGCACTATACATGTCACTATTTAGATTGGAGTTAGCACGATTTTTTGATCAAATAAATACTTTTTATATATTAAAAAAATTTATTTAATTCATTTTTTAAAAGATATTCTAAACTAATACAATCGATTTTACATATTAATTGTACAGGACAAAATGCCAGCATGTAAGTTTCACATGTTTGCCATAAAACCTTATATGTTTATAATGCACGATGCCACGCTGACATTAAGCATCTATGTTCAATGTGTGAAACTTAAAAGAGTCTCGCATGGTCAGTGGTGGAGCCGGGATTTAACTTTAGCCGGGACCAAAAAGTTTCACATATCAAATTATCAAAATATTTATCGTAATTACATAAATCTATTACGAAAAGCTATAGTTTTCTAGCGAAAGATTAACACTTTAGAACATCCTTTCAAATCCTCGCTTGAAGAATCAACATTCAACCAACTACATAACAAAAACAAGAGAGTAAGTGAATGTCAATGACGTTGGTAGCGAATACGTGAAGAAGACACGATGATGAAAAGAAGAAAACCTTGAAAACAAGAAGGGCACCCTTTTAAGAATGGACCTTAAATGATTATCGTGGCTTAATGGCTGAGTAGCTTCATTTTCCTTTTCTTTCGTAATAAAGAACCACTTCAACCAAAATCTTAAGGTGTTGGGTGAAGGTGAATATCTTTCTAATGGTTTATATTATTTTCTAACATACCCCCTCACGTAAAGAATCCTTTGTGTTTGAAACGTGGATATTGCATGGGCCTATTTTTTTGTTTATTTTTGCTTAATCTTATGTTTATTTAATTCCACAAGTTGGGGCAGTGATGGTCGAACTCATGATCTTATGACAATTGAAGCTCTGATACCATGTAAAGAATCATTTCAATCCAAAAGCTTAAGTTGTTCGGTGAGGACTGTTTTGATGATTTATATTATTATCTAACACATCTCCTTATGAAAAAGCTCTTTGGGCTTGAAACATAGATATTACACAAGCCCAATTTTTGTGTGTACCTTGTGCTTATTTTAATTTCACTAGAAAGTGGGGTGATAAGGATCGAACTCGTGACCTTGTGGTCACTGAAGCTCTGATACCATGTAAAGAACCACTTCAACATAAAACCTTAAAGTGTTGGGTGAAGGTCTTTTTAATAGTTTATATTATTCTCTAACATTCACTAATTATCTTTGTAGCAAGAATTGTTGCGTAGTGTATTGTCGGATGTTAAATTATAGTTTTCAATATGTAAAGGGCCATGTATTGTGGGTTGTTACATATACATTTTTCAGTATTAAAAGATCCATAATAATCCATCTTCAATATATTTTAATTTTTAGATAGGGCCAAGACTCCACGTAGCTAAGGCCAAAATCCATAATAATTCATCTTCCATAATAATCTATCCCTAATAAGTAATTTTTTTAAAAATTTAGCTGGGGCCTAGGCCCCACCTATCACTAAGGAGGCTACGCCGGTGCGCATGGTTAATGTATAAGACTTTCATATTGACGTTAAATCTCGCATCGTTGACCGTGCGAAAATTGTCCTGTACAGTTAACATACGAAATTTATAGCATTAATTTGAAATATCTTTTAAAAGATAAATTAAATAAGAAAAATATTATATTTACAAAAATTTTGTTTACAAATTACACTAAGTATGACCGGCCATACTTCAATCAAGAGTGTATGACCGGTCATACTTAGTGTAATTTGTAAAAAAAAATTGTAAACGGGTCCTTTCTCATTAAATAAATATTATTTTATGTAAAAAGCTTTTATTTAGTAAAAAAACCGAGATAGCACTATTAGTTGAATAACAAAGTATTTCTTTTTGGTTTTTTGCAAAAACAAAAATTTAAAAACAAAAACAAAATTTCCCAACTGATTATATTAAATTTATACTTATTCTGTAGTATGTGCGTGTAGAACAAGCTATATTGGCTAGCTTGTGGTCGTTACAGTATTGCCAAGCAACTATTTAATAAACATATAACAAATACTTCTACTGCTTCTTGCATTCATTATGTAATTTATTTTTTTCTCAATTAAAACTAATTATGCATGAGACTTTCTTATCGCCTGTTACGTGATAAAATACATACATAGGTTGGTCTTTCTTCTATCTTCTTCTTTTGTAAGGAGCAAAGAGTGGTATGCGAACACATATATTTTATTCTCTTTTATATTAAGTTAAATTTATATTAAGTTAAAGTTATTAGTTTATTAACATTAATTTTTAAAATGAATATCAATATATATGATCCCAAGTGTTAAATATTTAGCAATAACAAAACTTTGCTCAAATCAAGATATAATAGTTAATATCTTCAAAATTATCCCACAATAAGGAGAGGAATAAAAACATTCAAGGTATTGTTCACTGTGTGTGGTCCTACATTTACGAAGAAGTCTATTCTCCTAATAAAAAATTAGAACAATTTATTTTAAAAATAAAATAAAATAAAACATGGTGGGTGATTGGATCTCTCTGCAGCAATGGGATCAATTCTCCTAGTTTAAAAGGGTGAACTTTATTGTCAAGTGATGAGTCCTATTCAATTGATGTAAAGCTAAAGATGACTCACCGCGTGCAAAACCATAAATAAGTCACTACCATTGCATGAATTGATCTTGTGAAGATTGAAGAAATCCGTACATTAATAAATTGGGAGCATGTTTAGTCTACCAAAATATAGTAAAACTGGTTCTTTTCTGAAGTCTGAACTAAATATCTAGTAGAGGTGGTTGTATATAACACCATATATGTGGGAGGTCTTTTCCATTCTAACATATCAGGACAAATTTAATTTGAATTCAAACACTAAACACTTAATTGTGATGAACGAAAACTTGAGTAATTAAATCAAACTTTATTGTTGGCAAACATTAATTTATGATCATTTTATTTATGTAATTAAGGTATTTAATTATGGGAAAAGTATCACTCCAGTCGTCACTGGAGATAAAGTTATCTCCAGTGAGCTCAAAATGACGTCATTTTGGGTTATAAAATTAAAAAATTATAATTATAAAGACTAATATAACCTTCCAATATAATAGAATTACAAAAACACCTTGATTTTCGTCCCAAAACGACATCGTTTTGGGCTCAGTGAAGATAAAGTTATTTCCAATGACTTGAGAGATCATTTACCCTTTAATTATTATAAAATTTAACTCAATGAGAGAGGTGTATACTAAATTAAGCTCAAAGTTAAAAGATTAAGTGCTGGGTTGCCATGGAACTGACTAAGAAAATCTACAGATGTTTGATGAAAGCAGCTAGCTAAGTAAGTGACGACATTTAGAGACATGTTCTGTCCATTAATGTGGAATTTCCTTAGATACTTGAGTTCAACTAAAACATTGGAACGGACTAGATTTAGAAATTTAACACAGAATTAGTCTATATCAGTATCACTAATTAATTATTTAACTGTTTTTCTTGTCGGATTCATGTTAAATTAGATTAGCGAATGAAATCACGTTGATATTTATTCCTAATTTTGGTAAATTACATTTTTATTTTTATTACAGTGACATGCTAGATAATATATATATATATATATATATATATATATATATATATATATATTACACTATTTATTTTTCAAAAATATATTTAAAAAAAATTATGTACATTTTTTTTTGTGCCTTGATCGTGTTTCATAAACTTAATCAACCTGAGTAGATTGAATGTATGTGAGATATTTTTAATATAAAATATTAGTTGCTTTAATTATATAAATTCACAATAAATACAATAATTTAGAATTAAGTATGAATATGGGTTGAATGAATCACGAAAAATAATATCAGCGGCCGTTTGGTATGCGGTATTCTTCAGGATTCCCGGGAAACTGAATTTTTTTAAATTTTAAATTTTCAAATATTATCATAAACTGAATGTAAAAATCATATTTTTAAAAATCGAGATTCCCGGACAAATAAAAAATTTTCCTGTACCAAACGCCCTCATAGAAGAAAAATGCTTCCAATAATCACACAGATAATATTAAGAGCCATGTTTGACTGATTCCTATTTCATATCACCAACAACCACCGCAAATAATTAATTAGTCAGTCATGTAGTTGCAACCGCACAAGAAGGGACAGGTTACTGAGCTCATGGCCTAAGCCATTTATTGAATGCTCCCCAACGGGAAAGGTGGTGATGCGATTTATGTGTATTGCCCAATAAATGAGACCTTTTTTTCTGTTCTCACAAAAGAAACCCATTAAGTGTGTCAAAGTCATGAGTGTGCAGGATCTTTTCTCAATCTCTAGAAGAGTATGATATTATTTAAAACTTTTTCATTTGGGAAATTTTTTTCAATACTCTCGTCCCAACCAAGTTTGAATCAATGCTGATACAGTAACGTATCAGAGACAAAAAATAATGTGATCAGCACAAGTGTCTGATTGTGAGTGGAGGGAAGTACCTACTATGATGGTACTAAAATTGAGCTCCCATTTGTGGCCAGGCTAACCGTAGCTTTAATCAATTCGTGAACATATTGTGTGTACACCGAATTGATCTTAGACTATTTATTTTGAAGAAATTGCAAATCAAAATTCGCTTAAACACTTGAAATTGGGTTATGTTAAAGATAAAGGTCCTGATATCCACACACACACAAAATAAAAGGCCCTATGTTAAGTTGGTAACTTAAAAAGGGCCTGTGGCCTTTGTTGGGGTTAACGGGTAGGTTCTTTTTTGTCCCATACATAGACTCTTTCAAACTGCTTTGTGTAAAATTTTCAATTTTTCTTGTTTTCGAAGCTTTGCATTTCTTTAATTTACTTTGTTGTTGGACCAAGAGTGGCGGGCTAATAGACTCGAAATTAATTATTATTATTTTATTTTATTTTGTAGATAACTCGAAATTAATTATTAGTTACTCTGTCTTATGATGCATCGATACTTCAAAAATTCTGAAGTATCGTGTTCGATATTCTCCGATACTCTGACACTTTCCAATACTCCAATACACGTTGCAGAGATTCAAAAAAGGTTTAAAGATTGCGTTGCGTTTATAACTCCAATTATTAAATTCGTTGGATTACGATTACCATTTTATTAAGTTAATATAAATATTTGTGATATCTTATTTATTTTTTACAAAATTAATGGATATTATAGATTTAACTTCATTTTTTTATTAAATTATTGAATATTAAATATAAATACACTACATAAATTAAAAATATTATTTAATATTAAAATATGTCCTAACATGTCAAAATTTAATATTTTTTAAAATTAATGTGTTAAAATATCATATTATATCGTATCTCATGTCTCCTATATCCTATGATGCACGGACACGGATACGGGACACGGGACACGACACGCCGACACGTTAATTCTAAAAAATGTCATATTTGGACACGTTGGGACACGTTTTAATATTAAATAAAATTTTTAATATATATAATATAATTTATATCTAATACATATAAGAATCCATAATAAATCATATAACCAATCAAATATTTAAATTTCATAACATAAATATAAATATAAATAATTTTTCGTACTTTGTTAATTTTTCATGTAAAATTTCGTAACAGAAAAAAATCAATTTATAAATTATTATTTTTATATTTAGTTAACAAAATTAAAAAAATTAAAAAAATTAAAAAAAAACAAAAAAAACAAAAAAAAACGTGTCCGAGCGTGTCCTAATGTTGACCGCATATCCGAAAAAGTTGACTGCATGTCCAAAAAACGTGTCCGAGCATGTCCGAGCGTTAAACGCGTATCCCCAAATGTTGACCGCGTGTCGGACGCGTGTCCGAACGTGTCGGAATGTGTCCGTGTCGGACACGTGTCCGACACGCAAAATTTCAAACTTTTTGCATCTCCGTGCTACCGAGCCTATATCTATCCATGCAAATAAACGCTGCACATGTATGGTTACCAAGAACCAGTTTTTTCTTTTCTTTATTGGTACAGTACTAGGTAGTGGGTTCCACTTCAATTGTTGACTTAAGAGAGTAGGGTAGTGCTTTTCTATCTCCCTCTAATCTAAATAGACATTAATTGCATTAAAATAAAATTAAATATATTTGATAACTTACAAAGCAGGAAAATTTAATTAAATTATTTTAGAAAAGTCCAATTATAGTTAGTAAAATAAAACAAAGATTCCTGAAAAAAATATAAAAAAGTCAAATTAATCTTTAAATCCTTGTATTAAAATGGTTAAATTCCTGAAATTAAAAGTTTGTAATCATGTCCTAATTATAATTGTATAACTTTATAATCAGATCCTTATTGTCAAAATAATGAAAATATCATTAATAAGTTTCTATGATAAGTTCGATTAAGCTACCCGTTTTAAAAATATGAAATTTTAAGGATCTAAAATGTTTAAAATTATGTTATCGAAAAAAAATGTTTAAAATTAAAGTCTCTGTAATTTTAAACTTATTTTATTTGGGTCCTTACAATTATAAAATCAATAGAAATGAGTTAGAGAGCGTTCAATTTCTCACGTTGCTCTATCTAATTTAAAATTTTATTTTTCTTTATTTCCAAAAAATAACTTTTTAAAACTACAAAAACTTAATCACGAATTTTTTAAATATTCGGACTTTTAATTCAGAATTTTGTAATAGTACATAAGCACCAAAATATTAATTTAACCCATAAAAAGGATAAACAATTCATTAGTATGCACGAAAATGTCAAGAATTCCATCTTGCAGCACATGGGACTTCTAGATAACATTTATGGGGAATATGAGATAATTGATGACATGAGACTTCTCATATCATATGAGATAATTATATTTTATATAATAAAGAAATAGGTGAAATCCATTAAGAAAAAAAAAAGAAAAAAAATAATTCCTTCTCTCTTTTTTATGTGTATAAGATAAAATTATCTTATAACACAATATAAAAGATATATTTTCCAACATTTATATGGAGGATCCTGTCACTATCCATACTATTATTCAGCGACATCATATAATAATCCAAGGAGTTATTGTCGGAATTTTCTTTTCTTGAAAACACAAATCGAATTATTAGACAAGGCCAATTATACAATAATTGGGACAACAACCCACCGATATAGTAGTGAATAACTTCTATCAATGCTATTTAATTCAACCACCGTCTCTTATTTTTGCTCAGGGCCTAGGGGCATTAGCCAGCTACTAATTCATATAACAAACTTCAATAAATTTATATCTTTGAAAAGTATAAAGATAAAATTATTTTTTACAACCAAAAAATGATGTTATTCTGGATATTAAAAATAAAGAATATTTTGAAATATTATTTTCGCCTTATATTTTTAATTTTACCAAATTTATTTTAATTTTAAATCTTAAAGTAATGTATGTCGTTTTGAAGTTGAAGAAAATAATTTTATCTCCTGTGACTTATTAAATATGTATATATATATATATATATATATTAAAAAAAATTCTCTATAAAATTATTTTCACACCTTCAAAACAATGTTATTTTAGGGTATATGAGAAAAATAAAGGATATTTTCAAAATTTTACTATGCTAAAGGATATGCCTATTTTTTATGCTTATTTTACCTATTTATCTCTTGCATCTTTGGATCAGAATCTTAACTAATATTCACCCTTTCTTTCTACTATTGAAATTTTGATCCAAATGTACTACAGGATAGTAGATAGAAAAAGCATAAAAAAAAGGTTTTATAATTCTCATTTAAGATGAGAATTTGAATTTTCCTACATACTCTTTAATTTTCTTGCCAATATAAATTTTATATATAATTTTTTTTAACACACAGATCTCATATGTTTTTTATTTCTACAACATGAGAATTCAATTCTCATGTTGAATGAGAAATAATAAAAAAAAAAACAGACATAATATCCTATACCTTTACTAAAATACTTGCATTTTTTTTGTTCTAAATTTCAAAACGACGTCAATTTGAATCGTATATTGGAGATAACTTTATTTCTTATGAATAGACATAATATCATATTCCTTTACTAAAATACCTACATTTTTTTGTTCCAAATCTCAAAACGACATAGATTTGAATTGTATATTGGAGATAACTTTATATCTTGTAAAAATACATTAATCCATACACACACAGATATATGTATATATATATATATATATATATATATATATATATATATAATTTGACATCAGTGTCAAATTTCATTTGAAATTTGACACCTCATATGATAACCGTTAGATCAGAAAAGATCAATAGTGTCAAATGCTTACAAATCTGAGTCGTTGATCTTTTCTGATCTAACGGCTATCGATATGAGGTGTCAAATTTGTAATTTGACACTGGTGTCAAAGGATCCTACCTCTATATATATATAAGGAAAAATATTTCTTCAGACACTAGAGAATAATGAAGATAAAGTTATTTCCACTAATCTCAAAACGACATCGTTTCGGGGTTATATAATTAAAAAATCATAATGATAAAGACTAATATAATCTTGCAATATATTAAAATTACAAAAACATATTAATTTATGTCAAAAAATGATGTCGTTTAAGTTTACTGGAGATAACTTTTATATCTAGTGGCCGGAATTTTTTTTTCTAAATACATAAATTAAAATTATTATATTTTAAAGTATTTATTAATGGATACCGGATTAGTCAATCCATTAATACTCTTATAAATACTCTAAAACACAATAATTTTTTTCACCATAAAAAAAAAAAACACAATAATTTTTTTTCACAACAATTAATGTGTTCTTTGCGATGGACCCCAAGTCACCAGACCCTGCCAGGAAGTCAACGTTGATTTTATTCAAGACCCAGAAGCACATGTGAACATGGGAAAAGGTATTGTAAAAGGGATAGTGGGACATTTTTGACAATGCAATGTTGGGCTTGTATCCGATAGCTCCAACAGAGAGACCAGATTCTTGGTCCCGATAAATTGAACATTGTATGTGATGGTATAAAATTAATTATGAACAACATCTAATATTTTAAGCTTTGTAGAATAGTTGTTCCATGATATTCAAACTTCTATGGTCGCATTTGGATGGATTTAAAAAAAAATGTTTAGGTATTAAAAGTTTTTAAAAGTAATTTTAAAAAAAAATTAAAGTTGTTTTGTATTTGAATGTAATGCCTAACAAAATTTTAAGAAAACATCATTGAAATGTTAAAATAAAAAAGCATATTTCTTACCCAAAAAAAAGCATATTAATGTGAAAAATTACTAAAAAAAAGACATATTCAAGATTACTATTAAATTTTTTTATTTGTTAACATCTTAATATTTAATTATTTGTGGTACCATTTTTTTATTTTAGATAAGCTTACAACAAAGTCTAGTTGCTTCTCTTTGTCCCATTTTATTTTAAACTATAAGTTATTTTTAAATTAAAATTAAAATCAGATTTTAAAAAATTAAAATTAAAAACTGTTTGTAGAATAAGGAATAGGACATTCTTTATGCTATTGTGGTTTTTTTTCTTAATGTTTAGAGTTTAGAATTAAAAAATTAAAATTAAAAACTGCATTAATGTTCTAAATGTGGTTTTGTTTTCTAAATTGCAAAGTAGCTTTAGAGCTTATTTAGAGCACCTTATAAGAAGATAAGGGCATGTGCCAGGGTGTTTCGGTTTTCTCATTATAAAAACGATGCCATTTCAGTAATTTATTTTCTCTCTCATAATTCTGTGCCTAGGTCCCATAGCGAATTTTGTCATCTGACGCCTTTTTTCGGCTTTTTAACTTTAGTAATCTCATTTTTATAAAGTTTTATCAGAATAATTTCTTGATCAAACATATTATCTATATAATACGTAACGATGCGGTACTGTGACAATCACTTCAGAACGTGACACTTTAGCAACCGCGTCCATTACATTTTTTTCTTGGAACGTGATACCCTAGCAATCACGTCCTATTCCCAAGACGCAATAGTGGGACGCACCGGACACACTGACACGCGACTGACAGGGTATCGCGTCTTGGGAAAAGCAAAGCACGTGGTTGCTAAAGTGTCACGTCCTAAAGTGATTGTTATAGTACCGCGTCATTATGCATTATATAGGTAATACGTTTGACCAAAAAATTATTCCGGTAAAACTTTATAAAAATGAGACTAATAAGGTCAAAAAGCCGTTTTTTTCTCAGACCAAACTGACATTTTCACCACATAGCTCACTGGTACTAATAGCAAATTAGGTAGCCACAAAAAATATGCCATGTGTACAAATGTAATTCACTGCCTGTTATAGCGAATGTGTACAGATCGTACTTTAGAAAATTTTATTGTTTGCATTGGACAATTTTTTTGGTGATTTGTGGCACTTTAGGCACAGTTATGAGGATTCTTCTTTTTCTTGGGCTTATGTTGATGATAGCCCAAGCCCGTGTAGATAATAAGGGTGTTAAAAACCCATACTTTAGGTTTTTTTAGATATATTTCATATAATCGTTTAGTAGTTTAACGCTCAAAAAGTTAATTATTTAATACTATGAAAATAAAAAAAATTCACAAAATTACTTTTGGTAAATACAATACTACAAGCATCAAACTGATTCTTCAAAACATAATTCTTTCAACAAGTATAATTCTTTCAACAAGTATTTTATTTCGTAATTTTACACTAAAATTATGTCGTCTACATGATTTTTGTGTGTGGGTAACATTGGAAGTAGAAATAGTATGTATACATATATGGCATGGCAATCGATATTAAATGTCGCATCCGAAGGACATTGGTAGACAAGGATATATTTATAATTATCACAGTAAAACTATATATTTTTGAAAGGAAAATAATGGATCATCTATTTAAAGGTTGCTAGAAGCTTTGGAATTAAATAGTTTGAAATTATGCGGTTTGTCTTCTCGGTAGGGTGGAAGCCATCCCAAAAGACGTATTTATTGGCGTCAGTGCATGTAAATGGATTCTTGTCGCTGCACAAGTAGCTGATCTCAAATGTTCCAGTGGAACAACATGCCTTCTCTACAACCTCAAATCCTGAAATATATATCCATATCTCAGTGTCAGAAAAGTTAACTAAACCAAGAAATCAATTTATCTTATTACTAGCAAAACTAACAGGATATGTTAACCCAACCCAATGAATTATTTAAATTTATCTCGGTGGACAATTGCCCAGTAAAAAAATAAATAATAATCTTTGCAAAATTTAAAGATGGTAGATGTAAATTAACCTAATATCATTTTGATAATCTCCTACCCAAATCTTTTATCTAGTAGATCAATCATAATAATTTATTTCGGACATTTTTAATTGGAGAATATTACACTCATGTTATATAAGAGAATTTTTCTCTATGTACTCACAACTTAAAGAAAAGAGGAGGGAGAATAAAGGAAGAAAAAAATAAAGAGTGGGCTCCACCCTTGATTTGTGATTGCATGAGAGAAAAATTCTCTCTCACGTCACGTGAGAGTAATATTCCCCTTTTTAATTAGTCTACAATGCTATTTGAATGTATAAGAGTAGAAAATGCTTATGATTTATGATACTTCTTAATTGAAAACATTAATCAATAATCACCGTAGGTTGTGCATGTGATGCAAAGTGTTTTTTGTTTTTTTGTTTTTTGAGATCGATTCATCATTTTTTTTAATTTAATTAGTCTGATTCAGATACAAAAATGAAGGTTTTAAACCTTTATTAAATATAATAAGGTGGGAAATTGAATACACCTTTACCTATTTAATTTTTTAACAGCAACTGAATTATCATATTGATACATGGGATGCAAAGTCAAAACGATAGAGTTCACCATATTCTCGTGGGCAGACGCACCACAGTACTGTCTGTATCTTGTGTGTCAGAGGCTCCAGAAGTTACTACGCTTAAAGATAAAGAAGTATCTTCCTTTTTATTTTCAAAAAAAAGAAAGAAAGATAAAGAAGTATAAACAAAGCCCAACGTTGAGTTAGTATATAGGGATGTGCATGGTTCGAACCGAATCGGATTTCTTGAAAAATTGGACCGAATTGGTTTAAATGGTTTCGGTTCGAAAGTGGTTCTGTTCAGTCCAAAACTGATTCGTTTCGGAAGTGGTTCGGTTCGGTTCGAAAGTGGTTCGGTTCGGTTCGGAACCGGTTCGGAAGTGGTTCAGAACCGGTGCGGGTGGACCCTCTTTTGAAAAAAAATTAAAAATTTAAATAATAAAGTTATAAAAATTAATTTGGTTTGATTTGAAAATGGTTCGGTTCGGAAACGGTTCGGTTCTTAAACCGGTTCTAAAAATCGGTTCGGTTCATGAACCAGTTCTTTAAAAATCGGTTCGGTTCATGAACGGTTCTTTAAAAACCGATTCGGTTCTTAAACCGGTTCTAAAAATCGGTTCGGTTCATGAACCGGTTCTTTAAAAACCGGTTCGGTTCATGAACTAGTTCTTTAAAATCTATTATTTTATGGAACAGTTCGATTCGATTCATGGTTCGACCCACTTTTTTGATTATTTTGCAAACCCTTATTGTTATACAAAGGCCCTAGTTGACCACTAGTTAAAGCGCAAGACAAGCGCATAAGCCATAGGGTAAGTGGGTAATCATCAAAAAACAAAGTCCAGGGTGTAGTAGGTAGTAGCTTTCATGGGTGCATGTATGATAGCTTGGTTCAGGGCAGGATTACCACAAATACCCGAGGCTTATGAAGTTATCAGACTGTAGGTTAAAAGAACTCACGATGGGACAAATGCAAAACTTGAATTTACTAAAATAGTGCAAGGCTTAGTTCCACCAAAATAATACGTACGAACATCAATAATAACACTTCCAAGAGACCGCAGCAACGCTAGTATAGTAACTGTTTACATTTTATTAATACAACTGTCATATTCTCAATTAATTCATCTGTATGGAAAAAAAATAAAATAAAAAATAAAGTATTTTTTTAGTCCTGAACTCAATTTAATTCTTTTTAAAAAAATCTACTTGTAATTTCTTTAAAATTCAAAATAAATCAACATTAGTTCTTTTAATAGATTAATATGAGTATTCTTTGAATTTTAGAGGAATCACAATTTTGACTAACTAGATCTATTTTGAATTTCATAAGACTATATATAAATTTTTTTCTAAGAGATTAAAATGGATCCCCATAATTTTTATTAAAGACCCAAAAGATACTTTATTCTAGAATAAAATAAAATAAAAACATGCACATATATATATTGCCATAAGCATTGAATCATATAGGTCCTACACTTTCTTGACAAACCATTTGACGTTGAATTTCATGCACTAAATAAATATGAAAGATTCAAAAGGAAAACAAATGAAAAAAAAAAAAAAAACTACTACATAAACTGCTAAAGAAATATGAAGGACTCAAAAGAAAAACAAACAAAATACCATGAGAGTTGCTGTAGACTGTAGTGTCCTGATAGATATGATATATCAGAATAAGTTATCAAATATTATTAATTGCTAACTTTTACAATAAAAATTACAAGTAGTTATGAACCATATAAGAAAAAGAAATGGGTATCAAATAATAATAATTAAAGACGAAGAAAGACTATGCAGTATATTAACTCTCAGGAGAGATATTCTTACTACCAAAATCTTCTAGTACTAACTTACTACCTATCTAATCACCATTGAATCAACATTTTCTCTTTTTTCAAATTTTTTTTAACATTCTCTATCTTTGATTCAATGGTAATTAGATAGGTAGTAACTTAGTAGTAGAAAATTTTGGTACTAAGAATATCCTCCCTCGTAACTCTATATAGCTTTATGTTATCAATTTTATGAGGATTTCTATTTTCTAGTCTTTGCAATTAAAACCAAGGCTATAAAAGTAAAAATTTTACCGTAATTAACCTATTCACAATTTTGAAACACTGATGGGTATTTTTAACAGAAGACAGAAGAAGTCTTCAAGTTCGGGTAAAGACTTCGTAATTTTAAAGAAAAAAAAAAGTTGAAACAATTAATCATGCGCAGAAGTTAAAGCAAATAATAACATAGGGAAAAAGATTTATCATGTTGCATGAGAAATCCCCTCTCCTACCACTCTTATTTTGATGTCCGTGCCAATTACTTTTCTATTTTTTATTTTTTTCTTTAAGATGAGCCTCACACCTTTCTCTCTGTGTAGGAAAACTTTTCTTTCTCATGCAACATGATGAAATAACATAAGCAACTGTATGTACAAAACAAAAATAATAACAATAACATAAGCAACTGCAAATAGAAAAAGCGTACATACCGTAGAAGGAAGGTCTTTCACAGATATCAGCGAAGATGTCAAATACATTTCCGGACATGAGTGTCAATAGTGGGAGGTCCTTTCTTAGCTTTGTGATCTTTTTCTCTAACTTGTTATTGAAGCCCAATGCCACGTTGTTGTATTCTTCATTGCACCCATGGTCACCCAAAATGTTTATAGCCCTCTCCAGGGGTAGACAACCCATGGGAATAAGCCCAGTTATGCCTAATTTTCGGGCTCCGAGTTCGTACAATTCCTTAATAAAATTCTCTGCAATGCCCAAGAGAAAATCCTGATATTGTGTCTCGGTAAATTGGAATCTTCGGGTTGGGAACAAATAGTAGTTTTCAAGGAAATCATTGGTTCCTAAGCTCAAAAGGTACAATGCCTCACGAAGGATCTCATTTGCCTTATCTATACCAAGATAGGCTCTCAACTTCGCTTGGTACTCCTTGTAGAACTCCAATTCCTTCCATAGTGGTATCACATTCTATAATATATTGGCAACTCACATTAATTATAGTTAGCAAAATAAATAAATAAAGTATAGTACTTCAGAATAATACAAGCATTTAATTTTTGTGTGAGATGTTCTTAGATAATATAATAAAAATCATTAAAAAAAAGCCCTCGTCTAACGCCTTAAGGTTTTGGTTGAGATGTGGTGTCGGACCCACTTTGTGTATTTGGAGTAGCTTAGCTCATTCGTGGTGCCCCGCCACGGGCTTTCCCTGGACCACCTTAAGTTGAAATGGTTCTTTACATGATATCATAACTTCAGTGACCACAAGGTCACGAGTTCAATCCTCACCGCCCCCACTTTCAGGTGAAATTAAGAAAAACACAAGATAGATCAAAAGATGGGCTTTTGTAGCACAAGACAGACCAGTAATGAGCTTGTGTAATATCCACGCTACAAGCCCAAAGGACTCTTGATTGAGAGGATGTATTAGAGAATATAATATAAATTATTCAAAATGCCCTCACACAACATTTTAAGGTTTTGGGTTGAGATGTTATATTTTATTTGACATAATGTACAAGCGAAAAGTATTTATCATTTTAAATGACACAACTTATATCCTTTCACTCTCACAAAGATGACATAACTTTACCTTTATATATGACACACCTTTATTTTGTTTTTGTCAACTCTCTCTCTTCCTTTATTTATCTCTTTTTCTCTCTTAAGATGACATAATTTTACCTCCTTGTACAAACTTGAGAGCACATAAAAAATTATAATAAGAAAGCTGGATGCCTGGCACATGCTCTGCACACAAGCGTAAAATTAATTAAGATTATTAAAGTAGAACTTTTGTTGGCTTCTCATGCTCAAAAATATTTTCTATATCAAGTTGTAGTTTTAAATATCAAGGGAAGGATAACAAAAGTATGTCACGTGAACATGCAGGAGCTGAGTCAACCGAAAGGCACAGATATACAAAGGTGAGTGAGAATTCCAATAACAGTTGTTGCATGGAATGGTGGAAATAAGTCTCTTTTTTATGTTAGGGGGAAATTAAAAACTTTGGAAAAGGGTAGAGGCACTCACTAGTACAGCAGAAGTTGCATTATCATATCCAGTTCCAGCAGAGGCAAAACAAACACCAGTGGCAAAATCTTTGATGGTATAGGCAGGATCCAAGTAAGCTGGTACATAGCGTTTAATGCCAAAAGCCTCGGCAATGAAATCTGGTGGAACACGACCATTGCAGAACCGTCCCGTGGGCCGGCCACCGTCAAAGTCACGGCCATAAGGCATGAAATTGCTCTTCAGAACAGTTGCTATCTGATTGTTGTTTCCTGAATCCACAGATGAGTCTCCAAAAACTATGATTGCTGGAACATTCTTAGCCTCTGCAACCAACATAACAATATTGGTTAACAGTAGCCATGTAATGTATATGCACCCCATATTAATCTTTTGGTTTCCTTTTGTGTCCGTGGAGAAGCCTGGATCCAATAGAAGCTTTATATCTATGTGAGATTAAATAAATGTAATTCCTGTTAAAAAGAAAGTTTGGTGGGGATTTTAATGAATGGTTTGCATGGGGTTAACGGTTGAGTTCAGCATTGTAGAGCCATTTTTTTCAAACAAAATTATTAAATTAAGCCTCGCATGTGATCTATTTGTTGGATTCTGATTTATCTCTTAAGAGATTTTTGTATTCAGATGTGATGTAACATAAAGTTTAGATAAATAATTAGTTAGACGTTATTTTCTACAAGTGTTAAATCAGTTTGATAAATAATTAATAAATATGTAGTTAAAAATATATAAATACATAGTTCATTCAATTTGATAATTAGTTCATTAGGTTTGTGAAGCTATACCTTATGGACAGAGTAGTGCATCCCAACTTTCTAAATATGAGTAACAATAACTTTCTTAATATATCATAGCCTTCAATTTTATATGCTTGTTAGGTATTCAACAATTTTTTTTTTTTTTTAAATAGTATAGTATTCACAATTATTTTAAAAAAATGTTTCTTAAGATTTTAGTATAAGAAAAGTGCAGGTTCGTTTGTATATCTTCCCTAAAATTGATATTGAAAATTCATACAACAAACTTGGCTTGTTTTATTGTACATCGTCGGGAAAGTGCACGATATATAGGTAAACAAAAAAATTCGATCATCAAAAAAGGTTTACAATAATTTTTTTTTTTTTTTTTGTGTTCATATGAATTCTTATTTACAAGGGCAAAGTTTGTAACTTCTGTATATACAATTTTAAGTATTATTTAGCAAATGCTATAGTTGATGTACAGCTCGTCGTTGTATACTTTGTATTAAATATATCGAATTGTTGAGATATTTAAGTATGATGAATTTTATATTGATTGATAACGGGTTCAGTGAATTATATATAAGTAAAAGGACCTATAAATTCAATACTTTAAGCTTTTTGATTGTAATATGGTGTCGAACTCACTTAATATTATTGGTCTAATTTAGTCCATTAATGGTGGTCTACTGCCATTAGATGTGGCAAAGTGGGTAACCCCTTGCCTCGCCATCAATCCGCCAAAAAATAACTAAGCTCCCTCTGCCTTGCTTTTGAAAATGGGTTAAAAAAATTCGGCCCGCCGGCCCTAACTTGTTTTACAGTGACCTTTCTCGGCCCGCCCCTCCCTGCCATCAACCAGGCAAAAATGAGCCTACCCCGCCCTCCCATCTTTTGAGAGTAAGTAGCCGAGCTTGTCTTGCCGACTTTACTCGTCACGGGCTCCTCTTGAACTCGCCTAACAATGGTATCAAAGCTGGGTTGGATTCGACCTAGCCTGGTAATTGGCTAGAGGCGAGTTGAGTGCTTGGGCCGGTGGTACTCGATTTAGGGAAAACACACCAGTAGTGGATTTCACATTCGATGGAGAAATTGTTGAGATATTCAAGTATTATAAGTCCTATATTGGTTTATAATGGGTTAAGTAAAATGTATACAAGTGGAGAGACTCATAAACTTAATGCCTTAAGATTTTGAGTTAAGATACAATATCATATCCATTTAATATTATGATTAACCTAATTTAACCTATTAGTGAAAGTCCACGCTCAATTTAAAATTTGATAGCAATTTGCTATCTTTAGTCTATCAGATGCGTGATATATAGTGGGCCTGGTTCTGGTTGTAGCTATAATCTTCCTCCATAATTCAGAATTCAAAGACACTTCACCTGCAAAATTAAATTCTGATATATATATATAGGGGAAGGATCATCTTACACCGGTGTAAGAATTATAAGTCTTACACCAAATTTTAACCATTAATTCTCTGCATCTAACGGTTGAAATTTATTAGGTTTCACTCATTAATTAATTTTTAATTCCCAATAAATCTCAACCACTAGAAGCACAGAAATCAACGGTTAAGATTTGGTGTAAGATTTTTTTTTCTTACACCGGTGTAAGTTGATCTTATCCCATATATATATATATATATATATATATATATATATATATATATATATATATATATATATATATATATATATATATATGTATGGGATAAATAAGAGTTATGTTGTAAGAAAAATAATTTGATTATGTTAAAATAAGACAAAACAAAATCATTGAACAAAGCATCTTATCATAATTTTTTTATTATTTTTTTTTTGTCTTTTAGTGTTGCATGATATCATGTAACATGATAAAATAAAGACCCTATATAATGGTGTAATTACTTTTAGTTAAATATTTGATTTCCTTAAAGCATATCTTTCAAAACTAATTGTTGCAAGGGAAAAGTATTTCTGCATCCAGATAAGTTATCTGTATTTATTTCTAAAAATGACATCGTTTTGGTATTGAAATTTTAAATATAAAGACTGTTATAACTCTGAAATAAATTAAAATAATAAAAACACCATAATTTTCGCCCCAAAACGACGTCGTATTAGCTTACTGCAGATAACTTATCTGCAGTAACCGCAGAAAAAGCAAACCTTTGTATTAAATTACTTTACATTAATTATCCATATATACATACACTCTCTTTAAATAAAATAAGGATTTATCATCTATCATTTAACATGGGCTTTTTGACCCTTATGACCCTTATTTAATAAATAATTACTAATTTGACCCTCATTTATAACTAATACGAAAATTTAACCCCTCCCAAAAACATAACACCAATCTGCCCCTGTTTGACCGTTGACCGCGCAGCCTACCCGGGTACACACCTACGTAACCGGGTATTTTTTGAATTTTCTGAAATAGGTGTGTACCCGGGTAGATGTATGCATTTCTGGAAAATCTTTGCATTACTTACCCGGGTACATAAGTGTGTACCCGGGTAAGTGTCAAAAACCATCCAGAGCTCCCTTGTATTTCTTGCTCTTTTCTGATCCATGATCAGCATCTCTCTTACTCTTTTGATCAGAATTTATAAAATGATTTCTCGAACAACATTCAGACTGATCCTGTGACTCCAAAGATCTTTTTCTAAGGTTTTCATTTCTTCCCCCAGGTTGGTCTGCCTGGTTCCTCACAATTGATGCAAAACCTTCAAATAGTGAAGCATATGCATCTTGGAGAATTTCGCAGCCTTTACTATAGTCATTTTTTAGACAATTTGGTCGGGTACACACTTATGTCTGAAGAGAGACCATTAGCCATGTATTCATAGACAAGAATCATTTCCGACCTCTCATCACAATAACCAATGAGTGACACGAGATGACGATGGCGAAGCTTGGATAACATTTCAATTTCTGTTCGGAATTCAGCAAGACCTTGTTCAGATCTAGGGTTCCCCCTTTTAACAGCTACATTGGTTCCATCTTCAAGTGTTCCTTTATAAACCCTGCCAAAACCACCAACACCAAGAAGCAGCTTCTCATCAAATTTGTTTGTTGCATCTAGGATTTCTTGGAAAGTTAAGAACCGTCCATGGTTTGATGAAGCTAAAGAAATGCAGCTTGCAGTTCCACTCTTCTGCGAAGTTGTTGACATTTTTGTCATGGTCTGGGAGTTTCCGTATAAAGGTAAAGGAAGCCATGTATGGCGACTTTGACTTGCATCTCAACAAGCAGCAATAACACAAACCAACCAAAGCTATGGCAACCACAGCCCCAACAACAGAACCAACTATTATTCCTACCGTGTTCTTGTTTGATGAAGAACTAGGATGGTTTTTGACACTTACCCGGGTACACACTTATGTACCCGGGTAAGTAATGCAAAGATTTTCCAGAAATGCATACATCTACCCGGGTACACACCTATTTACCCGGGTAAGTCAGAAAATTCAAAAAATACCCGGGTACGTAGGTGTGTACCCGGGTAGGCTGCGCGGTCAACGGTCAAACAGGGGCAGATTGGTGTTATGTTTTTGGGAGGGGTTAAATTTTTGTATTAGTTATAAATGAGGGTCAAATTAGTAATTATTTATTAAATAAGGGTCATAAGGGTCAAAAAGCCTTTAACATGACCACAACAACTTTTCTATACACACAACATTTTGTGGGGCCCGCAACAAAAAAATAAATAAATTTCGGCACACAAAACGAATCTCTATAACATTACACAGTCATTTTTTCCTACAACATAACTTTTATAAAACTCATAAAATAAAAAGGCCCAAATGCAAAGCTGAAATTATCGTCCAAGAAATCAATGGAAACTAAAAGCCAAGCACAGTAACATGCAAAGGAGAGCTACAAACAGAGGTCCAATGTCGTCTACTTGACGACATGGTTAGAGTTCAGAGTTGTTTATTTGTGAAAAGAATTCGAACATAGAAAACAAATACATAGATAGCATGGCAATATACCCGATTCTAAATCTCGCTATATATTTACGTCAACCTAGATAAAGATAATATATTTTGAAAGGAAAATAATGGATCATGATATCATCTATTTAAAGGTTGCAAGAAGCGTTGGAATTAAATAACTCGAGACTATGCGGTTTGTCTTCTCGGTAGGGTGGAAGGCATCCCAAAAAACGTATTTGCTAGCGTCTTTGCATGTAAGTGGATTCTTCTCACTGCACAAGTAACTCATCTCAAATCTTCCAGTGGAACAGCATGCCCTCTCTACAACCTCAAATCCTGAAATATCCATATGAAGCTCAAAATATTTATATATTTTTGCATGAAATTTAAACTCTCTAAGAAAAGCATAGGGAATGAATTTGGAGTTTGTTAAATAGCCTATAGGGCATGGCAGAAGGGGTGCAAAATATTTCCTCAAACTTCCCTCTTCTCTCTAAATATCTATCTATCTCTTCTTC
This sequence comes from Gastrolobium villosum, assembly GCA_032173675.1. Taxonomy (NCBI): domain Eukaryota; kingdom Viridiplantae; phylum Streptophyta; class Magnoliopsida; order Fabales; family Fabaceae; genus Gastrolobium; species Gastrolobium villosum. The sequence goes on from JAVKPL010009483.1 coordinate 386,295, forward strand.
ATATCCCTTGTTATGTAATACATAGTTTGATGATACTATGAAAACTCTTCATAGTAACTCGTTGCAAACAACTTCAGTCCTTCACATTAACTTCTTAACCTTTTCACTTTTCTAAAAATATGTATAATATTTTGTCTTTCTGAAAATTATCAACACTGTAACATTATTTTACCAAGATCACATTATTTTACCATAACTCACAATCTTATAGGAATGCATTATGGACGAACAATATTGTGTATCCACGATACTAGGAAGTTTATTAGGATAATTAGTGAGGACGACATATAATTATTCAGTAAATGTTTGTTTTTTTATATTTCTAAGATATTAAAACATAGGGTTGGTTTTTTCTGCAGTTAGTAAGCCCAAAACGACATCATTTTGGGCGGAAATCATGATTTTTTGTAATTTTAATTTATTTCAGGGTTATTATAGTCTTTATAATTATAATTTTCTAAGGGGAAGATTATAGTTACAACTTTTTTTTACAACCTCTTACAACCATATCTTATCACCGTTGATTTTCGCCAATCAACGGTTATCATTTATTGTGAATCAATAATTAATTAAGGAGTTTAATTTTCTAGAATGATAACCGTTGATTGACGGAAATCAACGGTGATAAGATATGGTTGTAAAAAAAAGGCTGAAACTATAACCTCCCTCATTTTTTAATATTTCAATCCCAAAACGACATCATTTTGGAAGTAAATGCAGATAACTTATCTGCAATAATTGCAGAAATATTTTTATGTAAAATATATCTATTTTTTTGTAATTAACACTATTTTTATCATATAAGTTTGGCTGAGTCAGGACTTTACTTTAAGAACATTTAATACCTCATATAGAACCTTTCTTTTTTTTTTTGTAAAATTATACTGCAAATTTTTAATTATTCAAAAAAGCATTAATTGTATTTATCACATAAAATTACGTCATTTTAATTAAAATTACTGAGTTTTATAGTAAAAGAAACAGAAGTCATGATGAGAGAAAGTGTAAGGGTTTTTTTTAATTTAAATATTAAATAAATAATAATAATTTTAATTAAAATGATTGTCCTTTTAAAAGATAAATATTTTTCCCTAATATATAATGATTGTACTTTTCATTTTATTCTTTCTCTGCTTTTAATTTGTTTTTTTCACTAACGTTTTTTATAGTAGTCATTAACTAATCTACTAAGAATATTGTTAAAATGATATTTTAAAAATATAGCAAAACTCTATATATAGGTTGTGTGAATCTGGATGCAAAGTTAAAAATTCATCATTCTTGTTGGTAGTTGAATTATACAGTGTTGCTTTTGTGTTAGAGCTAGCCTCCATAAATTAGTATTAATGATAAGAAGTAAAAGCAAACCTAGAAAAGGTCCTTGTTGGCCACTATCATGAACTTCAACCTGCAACTTTAAAGCACAAAAGGTACAAGACGAGCTTCGGTACCATAAAGATATTCAAAATTAAAACTTATCTTTCTGTCCCTTTTTTATGCATGTGTCAATTCTTTTTTTCTAATTAAATTCAGATGACAAACAAAAACAATAATAATACACTATTTGTATTGGCTATAAACTTTTAGTTTTCTTTTCCAAGTTATCACTATCTAATTAAAATATCCTAACGTGTATTTTTATGACACGTGTAAAAAATAATTAATAAAAAATAGAAAAATAATATTTTTAAAATATTAAATATTAAATTCTTATACTAATTATTTGATATTTTAAATTTTAAATAATATTTTAAAAGACATGTAGTGGTGGACTCAGGAAAGATTAGGAGGGATGATCATCTCTTTTTGAAGCTAAACTTTCGAGTTTTCTTCTTTATTTTTAAATTTTCTTAAGTGTTAATCATTATCGTGTTATTAATGTGAATTTTATTTCTTAATTTCAGTCTAAAATTTATTTCTTTCGCCACCTCTAATAAAATTTTCTGAATCTACCATTTAACCTTGGAAGAATGCCAAAACTATTTCAAATCCTTTAATTAAAAGCATAGGAAAAGGACCACAAAAAATGGGACACAAGATTTAAGGCCCAAAAACCTCAGAGAGGGAGTGGTCGTTCTCATGGGCCACCACCACCACCATATAATTATAGCCTATGTCTAGTGAAGGCCTACATCTTGAACAAGGTTAAAACCACATATCCAGAGCCTAGTTATTATTAACTGAACAAGCTGGAGCTTAAAGGACACGGAAAATTGCAAAGTTAACGAATAAAAATTCAGGTGTAAACAACGCTAAAAATGTCAGTATTTATTGAATCAACAAATATATATTAATGTAAATATATATTTACATGAAATTAATAATGAACTTATTGGACGATAAACATATATTAAACGAACTTATCAAAAAGTAGCTATAGAGATCACATGTTGGGTAAAATAGTGCCTAAGGATCAGTTCAACCAAAATAATATATATATGAATAAACCTCATTATAACACTTCCAGGACATGGATTGGGAGTATAATATTCGTATAGCTAGGTTTGATTGATATTATTTTTGTTTTGCACAAGTGACTTGAGGATAATGATTAAAAAATTAAAAATATAAAATATTTTACAAAAATAAAATATTTATGCATAAAAAAACAAAAAATAATATTTATTATTTTTTTTTTTTTTTTTTT